>CM072817.1:4123317-4553601 GCA_036937905.1 Salvia rosmarinus
AATTATGCATATCTTATTCAAAAAAAACATTTCTATTTTAGAAAATAGGATTAAGAAAAAACATAACCACTTCTCGTCTATATATCTACTAATTACCCCTATGACGAATAAGTTTGATTTTGTTTTTACCTTGTACACGATCTGAATTGAGCATTTGAAGATTAAGATTTGGAGTCACTTAAACAAACATAATTGTTCTGCATATTAGAAGATCATGGTTTGATGAAATAATAATCTCAATTAAATATAAAGAAAAACATTAAATCGGTGGCAAAAAATATGGGATGTTGGGACATGCAATGAGAAACTATATATTTTTGTTACGAACAATACAAAAGCGTTGTGGGAGTATTACAATTTACAAAGATATTACTACATAATATAGAAAAAAAACAAAGATATAAATATCTAGGGCCAAGTTAAGTCGAGGCAGACCCTAGGCAGATCTTGTTGGAAATGCACTTCGTTATAGCTTTTGCAGCGATTGGCGGCACCAGCCCTTTTGGTGGAGGAAGGCGGAGGAGCAGCGGCGGAAGAAGGCGGAGGAGCAGCGGTGGAAGAAGGCGGAGGCGACGAGACAAGGCTATCGATGTTTTGGTGGTGAAGAGCCTCGGATAAGAGAAGAAGAAGAGAAGCCATGATGAATGTGGAAATGAATGAATGAAATGAGTAGAATATATAAGGATGAAGAAGTAGGTGTAGGAGGTTGGGAGTTTGAAACTAGAATTTAGTGCGAGAAAACCATGGTCCATGGGGCAACACTCAAGTTGATGGTTTTTTTTTGTTTGCTTGTTTCAGTGCCGCATATTTCAATAGGCCAACCTTATTTTTTTAAAATCATTGTTTTGCACCGCCTTCTTCTCAATCAATCACCCCTTTGCTCTCTCACACACACACAGACAAACCAGCAGTTTCAAGCTTCCCACTTCTAACATTATTCTGGTAAACTTTAAACAAAGAGTTACACAAACGTATTTGGGAAATTCTATTGGTTATGTAAGTGTACAATACCAATAGATTGATCAGTGTAGTATATATATATATATGTACATGCTTGATCGATTTTTCCGACTCATGATTAATATTGCCTCCAAATACTCGGGTATGAGGTTTCATAGTACGTATACGACTGAATAAACAGATGACGTATATTAATCAAATTAAACACAAAACGTAACAAGAGAAATCATCAATAACTAGAATTGGGGGTCAAATCGTGATGGTGTGTGAAACGTAATCACTAATACTACTGCACGTGATATTGTGCCATTATATCTCAGATTCAAGAATACATCATAAATGACACCAATAAAACTGCAAATTATTCATGCTCTCAAACATCACGAGGGCATAAAGTCGCATCTGTGTTTACGAAAACAGGGCATGCTCGATACATATCATCATTTCAGACAGTCAATTGTACTAAACACAAGATGAAAGCGTCATCGCAACCAAGTATTGGAAATAACATAATTGTGAGGCACTGGGACACGCCCAAGCACGAGGTACAAAATTAGAAAACATATAAAATCCCACATAATGAAAAAACATTCTTGTACTACAGGTTTTAGAGTAATCAAATAAATACTCTAGCAAAGAGAAGCAACAAAAAATCCCAGATCTCGTCCTTCCGCTCCACTGTACTTTCTCATCTTTCGTCAAATGCAAAGCTGAATGATATACAGCATTTGTTGTGGGCACTCATCAAACAGGCGAGAGGACCTGGGAAAAGGAGAAAACAACTGTAAATTACAAAAGATCGGGAAGTCGAGAGCCAAAATTTTGGCCAGCATATTGGTAGGGTTGCGGCAGAAAACTCTTGATTTGAATGTTTCAAACTATGCAAATCCAGCAAGTTTCCAAAGGATAAGCAATTCTAGTTTCAAAGAATCATGTATATGGATTTCACAAGATCATAACTAGGATCTAATAAAAGTTATGCGAAAATGAACAAATTAATTCAAAGAATTACACTATGCGAAAGCTGACAGAACACCTGAGGAAACTGAAAGATCAAAGTTAAAACAGTAATAGATATTCATATTGTAGTTAATTGGTATAGATGTTAACATTTTTAATAGAACAGCATGATAATAGCACTGAGACAGGAATAAGAGTGACAGAGAAACTTCCTAGTGTAATGTTATTGTGTATATTAAGTAAGTCAATCGGAAATTTTCTGACTGAGAATTTCATAAGTGATATACAGTCATGGCAAAAGTTTCTAATGTTGGGAAAATAGAATAGTAAAAGGCAAGAAATTTAGACCAGGTCTATGCTGCAAATAATATAAAAAGACAGTGAAGTTCATCCAGTATTATTTGGGAAACCACAGGCTGCACACCACTAGGCAGTAAATTTTCATTTATATTGAAATTATTATTTGTTTCAATTCTTAGCCTGATATTAGTCCAGTCTGTTCCTATGAAAATATGATATCATTACCAAATCCAAACTGTTTATATCCTGCAATCAGCTCATTTTATAATATTCTAGAGCAATTACATCTTTTAATATTATCCCAGTGCAATCACCTCATATTATACTATCCTAGTGCAATCACCTCATGTTATACTCGCAATTTACTGGTGCAATCACCTCACGTGTTGGGGCTTCTCACAAGACTTCTGAAAATCTAGTATTTTGGCCCAAATTCTTCTGACTACCAGTAAAATAAATAAATAAATCTGACTACTTGGAAACAAAAATGTCTGATATCGTTACCATTAAGCAGCAGCCTCTTTAGCATCCTCCTTCTCTTCGGCAGCACCATCAATGGTGGCATTTGCATCCACACCATCCGCATCTTCAGCTGGAGGCTGCACCTGCTCGTCCTCGGGCAACGGCTCCTCCACATAATCATTATCAAAAGCATCCTGCGGCACATCATAAATCCGCACCTGCGGCTTCGAAGGATCTTTGACAAGCACATATTTTCCCTCCTTCAACTTCATACACAAGTCCACAATACTCTTAACAATACCCCACATGTTAGAAGTATTCAAATTAATCTGTGTAGCAAAATCCCTGGGCTTGTATCCCACAACTGCTAATATCACATGGTTGAAATGGTCCCTCGGGTGAACCCGAGAGACATACCCCAATTTCATCATATCGGCACCAGCCAGCAACGCCTGAGTCGTCCATTTCGCCAACTTATTCGCGTTGTTCTTCAACTCAGTCGCCAACACCGCTCCCCTCTGCGTCTCCAGTTTCTGCCTCCAGTCGACACCCGAGTATTTAGAATCAAACTCATTCAAAGCATTCAGTGTCAAGAACGACCTCTGATTGTTTATATCTACCACGCTCTGCACCTCACATCTCGACACGAGGTACATTTCGTCGTCCATCTTCCACCTCCTATACCTATAGGCGACCGGAGCCACTTCCTCCCCTTCATTAGCAAATGGGTTTGGCTCCTCGAAAGCCACCTTGTTTCCATCCCTAATCAAAACCTGTTGCGAAAAGTTCTGATTGATGTAAGCAGCTTCCACGCTCAACGAGTGCATAGAATTGATATCATCCTTGACGTCAGGCAATGGCTCCTGCGACGTCTCGTGCACAGCGAGCAAATCCAACTGCGATCCATCTCTCTTGTCAAGGAATAGCTTGTTTCCGACGCGCTGAACCACAATATCCCATGAGTAAACCGATCTAGGAGCGCACATTAGTGTCGACAAAATTGAATCAGTAGCAAAAACTGTCGCTTTATCCTCATTCGCCAATCGCCTGATAACTGGATCATCAGTGGTTGTAACTTTGAAGAAATTGCGGCTTTTGAATCGCTCCAATGGCCGGCAATTCTTCGGAGTTATCCGATCGTAAGACCTATCGTAGAACTCTAGCCCGCCACAGATCAACAAATCTTCAGGCTCCGGCACCGAATACGACAATTTGGAGAAGGTCGAGAACGGGATTTGATCCAGCATGTTCCATTCGGGCTGGATATCGACCGAGGACTTGAATACCGACGACTCGCGGCGCTGCGGCATCTGTGAGCGGTTCGCGTTGTAGAGCCGATCGCGGCGCGCGCGCTCCTTCTCGGCCTCACGCTTCTTCGCCTCCTGCTCCTCGTCGCGGCGCTGCGGGAGCTGCGAGCGGGCGTGGTGGGGGTTGAACCGCCACCTAGGGTTGAATTTGGGGCGGTTAGGGTTGTGGTGGTGCGACTTGGCGGATGTATCGACGAGGCGGAAGGAGGAGTCCTCGTCGGCGGCGAGGGTGGCGAAGGAGTCGTCGCCGGAGAAATCGAAGGCGGAATCGGCGGCGTGGTAGCCGCCCTGCTTGGATCCGGGGCGGCCGGAATTGTTCATGTTTCGGGTCCAATCGGCGATCCGGCCCAATTTCTCGGAGCGGGAGAAGGGAGCGAAAGGGACATTGGAGGGGTGGTTGGGGACGGAGAGGCCGGCGGCGGCGGAATCCGGCGGACCCCAGCCGTCGGGATTGAAAGGCACGGCACCGATTTCGAATCCTACCATTGCTGCTGCTGTGTGATCTGTATGAAACTGAGCTAAGAATTAGGGTTTTCTGTATATAAAACCCCTAGGCGTTTGGGCTTTCTTAGAAGGATTTGAAGGAGAGAGCATGAGAGTTTTGTATTATATTTATTGGCCAACTTTTTTGTACGGGCCCATTTATTTGGGTTACTGGTCATTCAGCCCAGTATGTATAATTATCTCTTTCAGGTTTTAAAGAGTAGAATTGTTTCAAAGGATATCAATGGAGCCTATATATGAAATAAAAATAATGACTTTAATTTCTTTTCTTCACATGTATATTTTCTTAATAATTTCAAATCAGCTTTCTGCAATCCACATCAGCTTTAATTAATTGATATGAACTATTAAGTTAGCAATGGAGATAATTATAAATTATATTTATAATCTTTTTAAATTTGGTTAAAAATCAGTATAGGGTTAAAGTTCGAGCTATAATTTAAGAATAACTATAATATCTATCTGTTATCTTTTCTGGTCAACGGGTGCATCAACTTTTTTTATCAACTTATCTGGTGTATGATCAAACGGGTGCTTTTTATGTTATCTGGTGTATGGTCAACCCGATAACACATATATGTTATCAAGTTGCGGTCACCCAATAACGCACATGCCACTCTCTCCGGATACTAAAAATATTTATGATTTTAAATAGCAAATATGACTGGAAAAAATCTTTTTAATCAAGGTAAATTTGACCGATTCAAAAATAAAAATCAAGGTGACTATAAAAACATTTCTTCTATGGAAAGTGTCTGCGTTATCATTCCTCCTTTAGGCTTTAATTAAATGCTACACCAAGCTAATACATATAAAAATAAACGACTTTATTTTATATCTAAAAACAAAACAACTTTAACAAGTGTTCCATCCCTAGATGCCTTGATTCCAGAATTTAAATTAACCTACTTGAATTGAATGTGTATGGACTCAACTCAGTAGGTCCATATCTTATTCTGAGCTTCAAATAATTATAATAATTGCCCACGCCCATATTTCATAAATATAGGTGAAAGGGTAAATGGGAGTTAAATGAATCTCTTCAACCATTTTGTGAATATTTATCTATTGGGATTATAATCAAGTAGAAATCTTCTCCTATATTAATATATAATCATTATATATTTTTCATAATTGAGGTTTATGCATCTTGTAATAATGTTTTTTATACATGATGTTGATAATGCAAAGTTAGGGTTTATTAATTCATAATTAGGGTTTATTATTCAAAATTTCGGATTATTATTTTACAATTAGGGTTTATTAATTCAAAGTTATCATTTATTATTCAAAATAATTTATTATTTCCAATTAGGGTTTATTAATTCAAAGTTAGGGTTTATTAATTCCAAATAGGGTTTATTAATTAAAAATTAGGATTTATTAATTCACAATTAGGGTTTATTATTTCACAATTAAAGTTTACTAATTCAAAATTAAGATATATTAATTCAAAATTATTATTTATTAATTTACAATTAAATTTTATTAAACTAGTTAAATTAAAATTAATTAATTAGAATTAATTAGAATTAATTAATTAGGATTAAAATTAACTAATTAATTAATTAATTAAAGTTATTTAAATTTAAGTTTATCAATAGAGACCATCCCATAATTATAATAATTGCCCACGCCCATATTTCATAAATATAGGTGAAAGGGTAAATGGGAGTTAAATGAATCTCTTCAACCATTTTGTGAATATTTATCTATTGGGACATAATCAAGTAGAAATCTTCTCCTATAGTAATATAGAAATTATATATTTTACATATACAATAATGCATCTTGTAATAATGGATTTTATACATGATGTTGATAACCGTACAAGTATCAATAATTCGGATTAGATTTTACATAGTACAACGTCAGTGACTATTTCTTTATAAATATATAAAAGAGAGACACACACATACACTAGAGCACAAACCACACGCCATCACCAAAATGCTAGCAACCTCTGGTGTATGATTAAGACTTAAGAGCATCGACAAGCAACATCAATTACAACACTACGAACACTGTCGAAATATTACGGTAGTCGTGAAATAATAACACAGCTGCAGCTAATCCACCACTAGATTATCCACTAAGGCAAATTGTTACATAAACTTATCATGCTAACAAGCTAACTCAATCGAAACTCGTACAAGGTTGTAAAATAAAAACCATCACAAGTTTGGTCCAAAACAGAAAACGACTGAGAAATGCAACCATATTTAAAAGCAAATGATTGCACAGGGTGCACTCAGCTTTCAGAAAAGTATTTGCACAAGTGCAGGCCTCAGATACAGCTAAAATGTAAATTACAATATCAAAAAATAAAATGAAGCAGAAGAACCCAACATTTATTCTCACCATTTTTAATCACAACGGGACCTAGTAAACTACAAAAGCAAGATCACCCAAAAAAATCAAGAAAATTTAGGTTTGGGCATGGGTGAAGAAGTCTGGTGAATAGGACCGAGTTTTTGCATCCAATGAAGCAACCCCTTTTTATGGTCTTGACACGTCGGGTTTTGTACCAGATTCAGGGTTCCGTCGCGAGCAAGTGAAGACTCAAACTCTTCAAGTACCTTCACAATCTGCCAAAACTCAGGCCTCTTATCGGGTTGTGAAGACCAACATTGTTCAATCAAAGCCCTCATGGCAGGTGGACAATCCACAGGAATATAAGGCCTCAAGTTCTGAAAATTTCGAGACGAGTTGCTTTAGTAAATATCGTGAAGAATGGGATATTCTAAAACTTGAAACCATCAAATATTTGCATAACAAGTCCAAATATGTGTTCTAGAAAATTTTATAACATAATCGCCAAGTCCCCCAATAGTATAGGTTGATTTTATATCAATTTTTTTTACCTAATGATAGCTCAGGCGATTAGAAATTATCTTTGGGATCATGTCATAGATAACCAAAGTAGCAAGCTAGGATAAGATGATGGGAGATTAGATGATGAGATAATAACGGTAAATTTTAACAACCCCAAGGAAGGAGAAGACGAAGAAGAACAGAAGATAGTAACAAATCTTCAAGCCTTGTTCCCCAATTTAATATAAATCGAAATAATGATTGCATCAATGTGGCAAACTGTGTTAATATCATATATGCCCAAAATATCACCAGAAGAAATCACGCAACTACCGAAGAACAACAGTCATACCTTATTCACCACGGCAAAAGCAGCTTGTATAGGCGTCATATCTTCATAAGGGATTTTCCCAGCCACAAATTCCGCTAGAATGAGACCGAAGCTATATACATCGACCTTCCTCCCATAGTGCCTCCGTTTGATCATCTCTGGAGCCATCCAACGGTAAGTCCCTGGGTCATCTGCCAGAAGATCACGGCATGCCTCCTCGCAGGCAATACCGAAATCAGCAACTTTAAGGTGGAAATCTTCAGTTAATAGAATATTTTCCGGTTTGAGATCCCTATGAATAACTCGCTGCGAGTGAATGTACTCCATTCCTCTTGCAATGTCCAAAGCCATGGAGATCAACTTCGGCAACGGAAGAGTTTTCTGCTCAAGCTTGTGCAAGTATGCTCTCAATGAGCCCTCCGGTAAATATTCTGTTATGACACAATATACGGGTGCCTCTCGACATGCCCCTACAAACTACATCCAAGTATAATTTCAAAAATCAGGCATGTATAAGTCCAATATCAAAATACAAGACCTGAAAATAGGAAGAAATATAACAAATGAAAGAATGGCACAAACACTCCTAATCCTTCGCAAAGAGATAATTATCAAGTAAACAGAGGAAGATTCGGATATGAGTACCTTTATTACATTTGGATGGTGGAGACGAGCCAGAGAGTAACCTCTCTGCTAAACTGGTTCTCCAACCGAGCACGAAGGGCTCCATTTTCGTCATCATCTGGAACTCTGATAATTTTAACTGCAACGGCCTCGTCCATATAAATCCCATGGTAAAGCTGACTGTGTGCCCCATGGGCGAATCTCAACCCGAGAAATAACTTCGAGAGATCAACTGTATGCTCATCTGCAGTCTCCACAGAGGTTACCCTCCCGGCACCATGATCAAAATACTTGGTCCACGTTGATTCCTTATGACTCTTCGTCTTATCATGAAACTTAACGGAAGCGAAGTGCCTAAGGGGACTAGTATTGCTCAGTGACTTCGAGCCAAGATTCCTTGAAGTACGAGTAGCTTCTAGGGCATCCCTATGAACCAACTTCCCATGAATTCCCTTCTCTTGATACTTCCTCCGCGGATGTGGAGTCGAGAACCTCCTCTGGTTCGTCCGGGCTTCCTCAAAGGTGTCGGAAAGCTTCACTTCCGGGCTGGGGGACACGGCCCGGTGCTTGTTCTTGGCAAGGCTCTGCTGAACTTGGACGACGTTCGGCCCTGCAGTCAGCAGACTAGAGGTCGATTCGGGCCTCGATTTGAAACTCGAAACTCGAGTTGGCAGAGGTGCAACAGAAACAGAGGTCAATCTGGAAGTATCCAAACGGTTGTAAACAGTATGAGAGAATTTTGTTCTCCTGATCCAAGAACTAGCCTCTTCATCCATTGCAAGCTTTTGCTACTTTTATTCACCAATTCCTACTTCTCAATCAAGATTTTTCTCCAAAACACAGATATCCCAGAAAAAAGACCCAACTCCATAAAACTAGGAAGAGAGAGGAATCGAACTCCATCTCTATCAAGCTTCAGCAACCATCAAAACTATATCGAAATCGAAATCGAAATCTATAATAGACCCAAACCTCTAGGAATCAAGGGCACACTTTGAAACTTCAACACTAGCAAACACAAACACAATCACAATATCAATCTTGAATCTATCAATACTACCTAAATTGTTCCATAACGCATCAAAATCTGACTACAAAAGTCCCTAAACAGCAGAATCAAAAACCCTTTCGGCTTCAAAGTCAAACTCCACCTTCCTTCAAAGCCTGGAAATCACTCACAGAAAAAATGAAGAAAAAAATCAACACGCTAACACAGCAAGAGCCAATTAAATATAGCATAACAACAAAAGTACTCAAATGGCTTGAAATTAAAGAAACACCAGTCATTATAAATTATAATAACCTCATTCCCCACCAAACAATAGTAATTATTGCCGCAATAAACATCCCCCCAAAAAATATAAAAATAAAAGAAAAACAAACACACATGAAAGATAGGATCTTGACTAACCAACCTATTCTTGAAATTCAGGAAAAACTCGAAATTATGCTTCGGATGAAAAGCCCCATCAAGCTCGAGGTACATATAGAATAATAATGACACACAAATTCAATATCAACGCCACATGAAATCTAAGCCTCCGTCTTTTGACATATCTGTGTATATATATATATACGTGTTTTATACGGAGAGAGATGAGTGATTCCTTGGTGGACCCGGTTAAGGTGTGAGGTAGGTAGGGTCCACTTTTTGGAAAGTCAATAGTGGACAGAGAGAGAGAGGAGAGATAAAGTTTTGTAGTACCTAGTAGTGCAAGAAAGAAGAATACAAAAGTCGCTATCTTAGAGAATTACATCGGAGGTGAAGACGCATGAAATTAGACCAAAAATCTAAAAAAAAAAGGAAAAACTGGGATTTACTTTTATCTTTTTCTCTTCGTAACGAACTGAAAATAACGATTCCCCCAAAATATCCAATCGCCAAATTTGGCTTTTTTTAGCCCTAATTTGTGTAATCTCACCAATAAAAAATTTACCTAGCAGAATCTCTCGACGCCGGTGGGCGGCTCTCCGCTGCCGCTGCAACCGGAGGCGGGTGGCGGGTGACAGAAGGGGAAATTTGGCTGGGTTAATCAAAATCTAGGGTTTCAAACTGTCAATAATTACCAATTTAATAACATGATATATTTTGAAACGTTTTGCATATCGCTAAATTATAATGTACAATTATAACTTATATTCAAAATATTTGAGACGAAGCTTGGCTGAATATTTCGGAGAGTTGGGAGTTCTGAAATCTACAAAATTTTATCTTTTGCGAAAATTATGTGATACAAAAAATAAGTTTTATCAATTCAACCAAACAAGATCTATCTGTGCCATTTACGGAACAATTAGCATTTTGACGTTACGCTATCTAATTTCTGTATTAGTACAGATTACAAATATTAAATAGGATAAGAATATTATGTTAGCTTATTTATTATTATTGTCATTATTTTATTTATTATTATTATTAACATAAATTATAAGAATAATGATTATTTCATTTATTTCATTTAATTCTTATTCGTTTATTTCTTATACATACAATCATAAGAACTTTATGTTTACTTCATTTCATTTATATCTTCATTATATTCCAAAATTTATTTTATTATCACTTAATTTCATTCATTTGTATCAACCATCACTTTAGGGTATATTCTTTTGGATGAAAATTGATGAAAAATAAGTATTTTCTTATAAAATTGGATAATTTTCTAAATCACAATGAAATTTTTCATAGAGTATGTCCTCTTCCTTCTTTTTACTCCAATTGTAGATAATATTATTATGGGAGTTGGCATGATAACATTGTCATAAGAGGGATTAATGTGAGAAAAAAATCCATCCTATAAAACAGATAAAAAAAATGGGAACTACTAAAATGTGCTTAAAATTTTCTTATCTTTTCTCTCTTTAAAATTTCAGTATTAATTAATTTTAAAAAAAGGGGTTAATGTGATAAAAAATCCATCATATAAAACAGATAAAAAATGGGAACTACTAAAATGTGCTTAAAATTTCTTTATCTTTTCCTTTTTATGATATAAATTTGTAATCAAAGATAGTGCAATTAAAGAAAAACAACTATAAAAGAGTAAGATCGTCACACAATTATTGTGAAATATTGAAAAATTAAATATCCAAAATTGGGTACGGTTCGCACGTTAGTGGTGGGGAATGGGGATGCTTATTAAACAGATATTTTAATTATGGCAGTTTATTTTCCGATTATCGTCATTTTAAGTTTTCAACGGTTTCCATTCATTTCCCACTTTTTGTGTATTTTTAGTTTCCAGATTCGTGACAGGTATGAAATTGATTGAGGAAAGATGCTAAATTTAAATTGTGTGGCTATTTATAACTCTACTACGGTAATACTATTGCATTGATTTTGACCGATTAAACCTATTTCAATGATTATATTAATTTGACTTAGTTTATAATCTGTTGAAATTTAATGGAAATTATTTAACCTCATAGTTTATAAGTTAAAAAATGTGATAAGCTATTTAATAATTATTTTTAAGTGATACTATCGAGACTTACATAATCACATCATATTATTATTATTTGACATTTATGTAGTTATTAAATAGATTATTAAATTTTATGTGAAGCGTGATAATGCATCCCTCATTCAATTTGATTTCGTGTTTTGGTAATCCGGAAAACTTATTTATCTTGACATATTCAACTGAAGACAAATATTGGAGTATGGGTGAGTAAAATACCTGAAATTCAAATACCTAATTCGAACTATTTAAATTTGAAAATTCAGATTAGATTTTTTGAATTTTCGTTAGGGTCGGATTCACTTTTTCTCTAATTTTGAATTTTCGGATTGATATATTATAAAACTGAAAAATCTTAATTATATATATATATATATATATATATATATATATAGGAGATGGATCGGTAGGAATAGATAATTTGGTAGGAAATATGAATGAATCCGGCCTTTGATTTGCTATATCAATGGTTGAGATTTAATTTTCGTGTGTCTTCTGATTTTGTGTTTTGTGTGCTACACGGATTATTGTGCAACACTATAACTCTTCTTGTCTTGAAAGATGTCTAAACTAATATATTTAGATATGTCTACGAATGGATGAAATATGTCTAAACTTTCATGAATACATTAATTCGATTGTCTTCACATATGAAAGATATCTTACTATTCGTTTTCGTGCATTAAGAGCTTTCTCACCATAACCAACCCCTATATATATATATATATATATATATATATATATATATAATTACCTAAATGATTAAATCCCATTAAAAATGGGATGAAAAGAATTAAAATAATAATAATTAAATAACATCGTAGATAATAATAAATATATTTGGATTTTCGAATTTTTTCTTATTTTTTGAATTTTTTGGTTAGGATTGGATTTGATAATACTAATTTTGGATTTTCGGATTTCAAATTTTAGGATATATGGTTCAGATCAGATATTTTTCTTGTAAAATTTTAGATTTTTGTATAGGTTCGAACTAGATAAAAATTCGATCTGAAATCCGAATGTTCATCCCGTCTTGGAGATCAACTTTTCCATCCTGAATTGATCCTATCTCGCTGCCCCAGATGAGATGACTGATTATGCACCATTTATTGCTGCCATTTCAAGAATAGTTTCTATAGGTAGAACAGTAGAATCGTTTCTTTCAAAACTTCTCACCCTTTGCTGATCAGAAAAGCTTGGTACATCTCATCAACTAAATCATATTATTAACCGAATATCATTAAATAATATATATTACTTTTTCGTATGCAATTCGATGCATCTAATACTAATAAAACATAATGTCTTAATTATACTTTTTTAGTTGAATATGTGTAAATTATTTCGATTCAAATAGAATTTTAGGGGAAGGAGTTCTGAGTCCATGCCGGGAAGAAGAGGCTTGTTCTTTCCTTATAATTCAAGTAACAAAATGTAAATATTATATTGTTTGGATAGTTTGATGTGATTATAATGATGATGGTAACAACAATAATAGTAAGATAAATTTCTTTTTTTAGTCAAATCATATGTATACTAGCCACACAAAAAATTGAATAAGTCAAAACGCAATAATAAGTCAAAACGAATAAGTGTGTAACGCAATAATATAGTTAAGAGCATCTCCATTGAAGAGCTGCTCGTGTACGACGAATTCTCTCCTTTCCATCGGAGAGAGCATCGTGAAAGGGATAAGTAACGTGGAACCATTTTTGCTTCCTTAATTCCATTTTTACTTTGTTTTAGACGCATGCATTTCACGCACAATATAACGCATCAAATTTGCGCATGTCAACGGCGGAACATGTCTTCCTCCACAGATTTTTTAGAGTTCAAATATAGATCTATTTTCCTTTTCTGGTGTCCATGGTAAATAAGTTAAAAGTGTATTATTCCAATAATCTAAGCTAACGAAAATTAATTAACGTAGATGGTTATCAACGAAAAATATAGACGGTAAAGTAGTTGGAGACTTGGAATTGAATAATAATACTAGTAGTGGTAGCAGACTAGCAGTAAAAAAATTTGAAGATTCTACATTTCTTTTTTTACCTGCTCCATATATGTCCCTTTCATTCACAAGAAAAATGAAGTTTCAAAATGAATCAGGCTTTAAAACGATGGGGATTTCCATTTTGACAATTATGCTAAAATACCATTCCAATTTGGCAAGCATTTCCACACTAAAACACGTGACGCAAAAAAAAACAAGAACCTTAAAACTTTTCAAACCAACTTTTGAAAATTTTGACTAGTCAATTTCTGTATCACGTTTAAATTTTTGAAAACTCCAGACAGGTTGGATTAACATCGTTCGAAATATGTTTAAAGATATTCTTAAATCATACGGGAAGAAAGAAACCACAAATATATGGTATAATTCTTAGAGAATTAACATAATAAATATTGAAAAAGTGAATTCATTCCAAGCCAAATAATTAGAAATGTCAAAAATAGAGAGAATTAAAAAAGAAATGCACCAGCCGGGAATCGAACCCGGGTCTGTACCGTGGCAGGGTACTATTCTACCACTAGACCACTGGTGCTTCTTGTTTAAGGACCTTATATATAAGTATTTGATATCTAGTATTAATTGCCAACTCTACCATATTTGTAATCTCAACACAACCTTTGAATTATTACAATTAAGATTTCACCTTTGCTTCTGTAACAAATTTAACACCTCTAATTTCATTTTATGAAATGATAATCTTTAAGACGTAAAAATCCCATGCATGAGCGAACGACGATGTTTGTTTCAAACTAATACTCTGTAAATGGATTTTTTAAAATTGGATAAGTTTGTCGAGCTTTTGTTTAAAACGTGTGTTACTTTCGGTGACTAAAAAAATTGAGATTTCCATTTGCTAAACTTAAAGGTAATGCCTTAATTGTGGCGATTCAAATATTGTGTCAAAATTACAAATAAAGTGAAAGGTAGTACATCATTTGACAATTAACGTACTTTTATAACAAATTCACACTTTCATTTGAAAAAAGCTTTGTTACTTTCCATAACACGGCTTAAAAGAATACAGCCATAAATCAATGAATGATACTATACACCGTGATAAGTACAAGAAGAATATGATCAAATGCCACCCCTCACTATCAATGACTCTATGACATCAAATTATCTGCAAACACTATAGTTTAATTTATAAAAAAAACACCCAAAAATCATCTACCCTCTACAACAGTAATATCACTCCAAGAGAGTGACATGGTAGAAGACATCCCCTGTCTGATCTCATCCAAAGTTGGATGCGTACCAATCCCATTTCCCAAATGCATAGACAAAACCTCTACATTCCTCATCTTCTCCAATAGGTAAACACTCATATCCTCTCCTTCACCTTCAACTCCATTCCTCCCTTCAAACACCTTCACTACCTGCCTCATTGTTGGCCTTGCTTTGCTATCCGGATGAGCACACACCAATCCCAACTGCACCACCCTCTCCGCCTCCTCATCTCCGCCTCCGCTCTTCCTCAGTCGAGGATCGATCACATTAACCAACTCGCCTCTCCTAAACATCTCCCAAACCCAATCCACCAATGGCAGCTTGCCCTCCTCAATAGGCCTCCTACCACACATCACCTCCAAGATCAAGACTCCATACCCAAACACATCAGTGTGTGTTGATGCCCGCCCACTCCTCACAACCTCCGGAGCTAGGTACCCTATCGTCCCCACCACCCGTGTGGTTCCTGCAGCCTTGTCATGGTCGTGCATTCTAGCCAACCCGAAGTCACCTAGCCTTGCATTCATATCCTTGTCAAGGAGCACGTTGCTCGCCTTGATGTCCCTATGCAGCACCTTCGATTCCCACCCCTCGTGCAGGTATAAAATCCCCGATGCCACTTGCCTCAGAACCTGTATTCTGTTTTCACAACTCAGCATCTTCCCCTTATCACACTCAAACACCCTTTGATCAAGACTTCCATTTTCCATATAATCATACACCAAGATTAGGCTGTCTTTCTCCTTCTTGCACCACCCTCTCAATCCCACCAAGTTTCTATGCTTCACTCTTCCAAGGCTCGATATCTCAGCCAAGAATGCTCTCATTCCTTCCGTGTTTTCATGGGAGATTCGCTTCACAGCAACCTCCAATCCTCCACTCAACACCCCTCTATAAACCTTGCCATTTCCACCAATTCCAATCACATTTTCATCAGCAAAACCTTTAGTTGCAGAGTCGATTTCTTGATAGGAAAGCCTATGAGGCCAATACTCCATTTCCCAATCCTCCATTTCCTCTCTCTCTCTTCTCTCTCTCCTACTCCTTCTAACAAACAAGAAAACAAATGCACAAAATACAATGCCAAGAATCAAAATCCCTGCTGTTAAACCTGCAATAAAACCTCTAGTTCTATAAAACGGCATTCCCGGCAGCTCAAACGACGGCAACCCCGCCGTTATTAGCCCCTCACTCAATGAAAAATTTGTGTTGCTATAACTCCAAGCGAGAATTTTGTGGCTCTGAGTCATGTTCCCTGTCGAAGCAGTGAATCCCACATACATTTCATCTTCCAAAACCTGAGAAAGATCAATAGAAACATTCCACAATGGTCGCTGAGGCCTCTTTACACCCACAGGCGCCATTGTAACGTTCAATACTCCATTAGCATAATCAATCCAAACTTGATACGTTCTCCCATTATTGAGATCCAACTGTTCGAATAAATTCCGCTCAGACCAGTAGCCCGCTTCAGTTGAATTGAGCGATGTGAGCGAATTCACATCAATTCCGACATGGTTATCGTTGATGTCGTTGAATTCCTGGTTCCTGAAAACATCGAATTCAACTCCGAATACGTGATTGTTTGGGTCCCCGTTGTTAGAGAAATTGAGAAAACCTAAATTCTGCGAGGAGGCGGCTGCGATTCCGTCGTCTATTCCGGCGTTTGGAACGAACAGGAAGACCATGCCGTGGCCGGCGAGGCGGCCGGCGAAGGGCGCCATGGCGAAGATGAAGGAGGTCGAGAAGGGGAGGACGAGCGATGTGTTGGGGTCTTTGGTGGGGATTTTAGAAGGGTGGAGAGCGCGGCCAATCTCGAAGCCGGCGTCGCCGGTGAGGGTGAGGATGCGGGAGTCGAGGGTGGCGTTGCCGTAGCAGGAGACAGCGGACTCGTCGAAGCCGTTGAAGAGGAAATCGAGGGCGGAGGTGAGGTGGGCGGAGAAGATTGTTGCTAGGATGAATGGCAGGAGTTGGGTGAGGTGTTTGAGTTTATCCATTGCAGACTAGAGAGGGAAATTTGGAATAGCTCAGCTGATTCACAGTTTACATATTTTTAAGAGAGACAGTCTAGAGTGAGAGACGGTGTGAAAAGTAATCGTCGTATTAGCCTGCTCAATTTATTCAACATCTCCACTTTGACTTCTATTTATTTGAAAAGGATGTATAAAATTCTCTCATCCTCATTCTCTACAATTTTAATTTAATAAATTGATTTTATAATAATATAAATTTAATAAAATAATAATATCTTGATAAGCCTAATAAATTGAATTTTATGATAATTTTAATTTTCATCTTCGAAAATTACAATTGATATCGAAAATGACATATAATTCGTAACTCTTTTCCGACATCGTTTCTAACTTGTGCTTTCCATATATCATTTATTGACAATGCTTTCCAGTGTAAAAAATTATGAAATAAATGAAGATTCTTTAGATTTGATCGAATTATTATTAATTTATTATACTAAAATTATATGTTTTCCTAATTTTAATTTTATATAACTTTTTAGAGGGGAAAGGAACATCTTTCACTGCAAATCACGATCAGTAATATCTAGCGGCTAAGACAGATACTCGGACTTTTAAATTATTATATCATTATAAAAAATATCGAAATTTGCTCAGTTATAAGTTGTTCGATTAGCTTTTCTTTGAGCATGGCAAAATTTCTACACAAAATGATTCTTAAAGTGTAAATAGCCTCGTAGACCTCATCATAGAGATAATTCCCCAACTCTTGATTTTTTAAATACTGACGCTCATCAATTTCAATTCACTAGTTCTTTTTGTAAAACAAAGTGTTTGGTGTATAAAGTACAAGTTCAGTTTGTTCCAATTGACCGGCGTGACTCGTTTGTCAATAAGTGAGTCTTACCTATATTGATTTTGAATCATTCATAGTTCATTAATAACGGTTTCTGTTCTAGAAGCTTAGACCCGAACTGATTTAAACCCAACTCAATTGTTCCAGGTCCAACCCAATTTGACCTTCTTCTTTTTATAGACTTGTCTAATGTGTTTATTTACATAATTTTTTTAAAAAAAATATTATATTACTAATTCATTACTATTTTTTATTAAGATATAAAGAAATCATATAAATTAGTATTTGGAAAATTATCCAATCTAGATTCATAGTTTGATGATCCGGATCCGATCTGAGCTGGACTCTAATGGGTCGGTTCTAAGTTCGGAACCAATACTTATTTATTAGTTTTGGTTTGGATAAAATTCGTCTATTAACAAGTCTACCTGTTACCATTTCATGCTTGATTTATCTTTAAAATGTAAAAGTGAAATGAGATATTAATTGTGAAAGATGATTTATTCTCATGGCCATCTCTATATCTTTGTCAATAAGGTAAGTCGTGGATATGTTTAGTGGATGAAAGTATATTGCATATTGTACTAAGAAAAGATTGTGTCTGTAAATTGATTTTTGGTTAGAATTAGGGCTGGTAATCTTCGACACGATACGAACACGCACGAAATTAATGGGTCAGTGTTCAGTCTTATCGTGTTCGTGTCCTTATCGTGTCGACACGATAAGGATACGATAATTTCTTGTCGTGTTCGTGTTGGATTCGTGTCGTGTTCGTGTAACACGATAATTTTCGTGTTGCATTCGTGTTCGTGTCGTTTTCGTATAATTCGATAATATTTATAAATATTTAATATCAATTTTATTTTATTTTATATATTTTTATTAATTTTTTAATTTTAATTTGAATTTATCGTTTCGTGTCGTTTCGTGTTTTTATCATGTCGTGTCAAGACAAAAAAAAATCGTGTCATATTCGTGTTCATGTCGTGCTCGTGTCAGTACACATTCGTCGTGTTCGTGTTCGTGTTCGTGTTCATGTCGGACAGATCCTTAACGGATCGTGTTCGTGTTTGACCTTATTGTGTCGATCCAATAATGACCCGACACGCACGAATTGAGTAACCGTTACTCGTAGATGCATTATAAATGGCACGGCCTAAGAAGTTGTAATTATTAATAATTTAGAATATGACCTTTCTGTTTCTGTTGTAGAATTGCATACTCTTACCACTAAAAGACTCTTATTAAGATTTATTTGTATATTATTTCAATATATAAAACATTCAACAATAATTGTTTACCTATTCTCTAGTAAAGTAGACACACTGATTTATTTCTTTGGCGGCTTATTATGCAAAGTTATTATATAAAAAGTACACATCATAAATCATCGGGTTGGAATTACAGGTATGAATGAGATATGGTACTTAAACAATAATATCTCTAAGTTTGAATTTTATTATGATTTTATCTATTCGAGTCAAAGATTTACAATCAAATCGGATTTTTCTATTCATGAAATAATTGAATTTAGTCATATATAACATAGAGATCTATCATTTCCATCCAAATTAAGTAACCCACGTCCAATATCTTTATTTCTTTTTATAAAAAATAAATAAATTCTCAATTGAGCTATTTGTATCGAGTTCCAGAATTAGCTAAGTCAAACAGAGATATATCATATAGAATATGTTCAACGCCGACCTAAAAGATTCTCATTATATTATGTTCTTGCGACGCTGGATAACTTGCTAACTATTGTTACAAAATTGAATTATTCAATATAAAATAATTATACCTTTTGTGTCTAAGTTTGACCGCGTGACAATTAAGTGTTGAAATTCGCTAATGCAGACATGATGATGGTTTTAATCGATATATATAACTCTAATATAGGGAAAACGTACGGTCAAATACATCCTTAATAATAACTCTAAAGATCAAGTTGGCCCTTAAAGTATTTTTAAGCACAAATAAGTTCTTAATATTGTAATTGTTAATAAACATGCCAGTTTCCCTACTATTACCGCTCTAACTAAGTTTTATGCCCATTTTTCTTCTATTTATTTTAATTTTGGAGAATTAACAATAATAACTAGTTATAACTTTTCATCCCCATTCTTTCCATTTATAAAATTTTTCAAAAGAATTAATTGTTATTTTTTTTTATTTTTTTTAAGTTTATATAAAATAAAAAGAATAGTTTTGGTACACTTTTTTAATATTTTTAATTATTGTGTGTTTTTATATGGGTTTGAATAATATTTTGATATATGATTGAAAACACTACCTCGAGATTGTAGTTTAAACCAACTAAAGAAATTGGATTAGTCAAGACTTAAGATGAAATTTATCTAACTAAAAAAATGAATCTATCATGCTATTTATTGGTTACTACTTTTAAGGATAAACCAAACATGCATATAATCATATTACATGTCAAATGGGGTATCAAAAATTATATTTTCTATTACTGTAGAACATAATAGTAGTTGAGGAATTATGACAACATTATATATATACTTTGGGTTCATAGTAGAATTTTGGATATTGATGTCGGATACTAGGTTCAGTGAGAGTTTAATGCACGTTAAAACAAAATATTATAACAAAATTATGTACTTTGGTTCATAGTAGAATTTTGGATATTAATGATTGGATAATAGGTTCAGTTAAAACTTAATGCAAGCTAAAACAAAATATTATAGTGTTGGTATAAGTTTAAATTGTCAAAATTTCTTTGAAAGACTTGGATATGTATAGTTTTCAGGTTAGATAAACTCACCTATCAAGGAGCTGTTTGTTCTAAATGAAAGTCTGTTGATTGACTCAATTGATATAATTGTGAAGACTTAAACTTGCATGGTCAGGTTCACTCTGTGCACTCGTCAATGTAGACAAAACAGATGCATGCTAAAATGCACAACCAAAAACTTCAAGTTAGAAAAATACGAGGTCAAGGTCTTCAACGGAGACTATGAACTACCGACTAACTCTCAACCAATAAGGGAGAGTCAACAACGTAGATATCTAGCACATAAGTCATGTCGGTAACCTGCAACTTTGGCAAAGGACAAAAGCGAAACTTGCATGAATATGGTATGGCTTATCAAACATACACCCAACCAAAAGTTCCATTGGGCACCTAAAATAGCTAAAGGATATACTGTCTCCAACGAATAATTTTATCTCTCTCGTCATAAATAGAAGGTACAAGTCATTAAACAAGAACTTCTACCTCTATCAATTAATCTTCAAGAACGAAAAACTCATAATTGAGAAAGCTTTCAAGCTAAAAGGATCTCTAACTTAACATACAAAGCACTTAAAGATTTGCAGAACCTCTAATGCTTGATCAATTCAGATCGTACTCATATTTTTAGTTTGAGATTTAGAGTCTAAGTCAAATTACATATCTTAATTTAAATAGAGTATGGTCTTATTATAAATGCCCATTCAAGTTGGAAAAACTACCATCACCCATTAGTCTAGTTGTAGTTGTGAGTTTGTATTGTAAATACGAGTAAGTTATCATATGTGTTTGCTGTCTCATTTTTTAATATATAAAATAAAGTACACTAATTTCCAGAGTTTGTGTGGTTAGGGGAACTTTCAGTTTAGGAGTACTGTCAATCGAACGCCAAATAAAGTTGCTACAGTCAAATAGAGTGTGAAGTTCGGTGATGTGATTTTTAAAAAATTTATATTAATTGATTTAATTTTTTTTGCTATAATCATATAACGGGTCCTATTTGACTTTAAACTCCCCATAATATAAGTGTTGTTTGTATCTTACAAAAAATATCCTAAAATTAAAGACAATACAAAATAATATCGCTTGAATTTGTTCATTTGGATCATTTATGCAACTTTGAGTATCCCACACCGTGTCTTATTAACTATTTTAGTTTATATTAGAATTCACTAATCCAATTAAGGCTTATACATTTTTTTACATTTAAGTTGCAATTTTTAATTGATAATTGATTATTAAGATTGATTAATTCGTAATTTGGCTGTATAATTTTTTTGTTATAAATTTCAGGCAAAAAATCTTGTGTGCATAGGCCTCGATTAAATCTAATTAAGATTTATTCATGATTAATTCTTAATTACAAATCATAATAATTTAATTAGGTCGGTGTATATCCGGATGCATCAGAGTGTATCTCTGAATATTAATTGGGATCCATTATATAACAATAATTTTATTTTTAAATAGTTTTTTATTATAATAATGAAATTAATAGTGTGACCTTATGGATCATAAGAATTGTGGATAAAAGATCCGAACACGAATTTGTCATGTTTTGATTTCAGAATATCGCATTTAATAATTTTTCCTATCTAACGTTTATTTTAGCTAAGATATTTAAGATGAGAAATATTATAATACACTTAAAGATGAATAATTAAAAGATACAAAATAAATATTTTTTTCAATTAAAATAAATTGCATTTTTAAACGTTCTCATGACACGGACGTCTCTATAGGAATTTTTGTGGGGCAAAAAAAAAAGACATTAGGAGATGATATTTGGGAAGGTAAATTTAATTGAGAAGAATCTTAACTGGAGAAACCTGGTGTGATAAATGATAGTATATACTAAAACATAATGAAGTTTTGAAATTTTATTGATGATACAAAAAGCCAACCCCCAAAAAAACGATTTAATATTTAGTAATTGAAAGAAAGGAACGACCCAGAAGTATTTGACTGAACTTATTTTAGAAAGCTTATAAGCTCCAACAACTTATAAGTTGTTTTAAAATTTATAAGATATGGTGTATTAAGAGCTTATAAGATATTAAAGTGTTTGGATAACAAGAGTAAATATGAAAATAAGAAAATATATCATGATTATTTTTATAGTTTTGTTGTAACCGATAAAATCATTAAAAGATAAGTTGAGTTTTTGAGGGTTTTTTTTTAATAGAACTTATAAGTTATTAGAACTTATTTTGAAAACTTATAAGTTCTCTAACAACTTAATTTGTCAAATATATTAATTGTATTTATAAACTCTTAAATAACTTATACGTAAACAACTTATAAATTATTTCAAAGAGATTGTAAGCTCAGTGTCAAACACCCCCATAATCAAGTTTAAGAAGATAAAAAAGATTAAAATAGGTTACTTAGGAAAGCAAAATTGCATATTTGCATGAACGAAAATCATCCACACACACACACACACACACTCTCTCTCACACACACAGTAAGCGAGGTAGACAAGAAAACTTGTTCCTTTCAACTGTCAAACAACACAGAACTGACGTTCTATTCAAACTTCTCTCTCTCCAAATCCCAAGGCTCCTCCTTTTAAGTTTTATCAACCTCCGGTCATCACTCTTCCTCTCTCTCTCTCTCTGCAGGAAAAAAGATATCTCATCTCTAGCGCAACTCGTGCACCTAGCATTCTCTCTCTTGAATATTTATGCAGTGAAGAATCCCCCTGAAATAAGCTTCTCCATCTCTCTCAAAACTGATATAAGCGAAAAAAGAGAGAGGAAGAATTATCATCGTGATTATCTTGAGGGCTACATTCACGTGCTTCTGTTAGCCTCAAATCTCGCTTAAAGATCTCATCTTTGAAAAAGGGGTTCGGCTGAAAAATCACAAATGGGCGGCGAAGGAGAAGGGTGGAGCGGTTGGCCGGCGGCTCCACCGCAGTATCTACCGAAAGAAAACCACTGGACCCACTTCGACAACTCCGTGAATGCATTTTCTTTCGGCTGCATAGCCACCGCCATTCTCATCTCCATGTTTCTTGTCATGGCCATTTTCGAGAAGTTCCTCAGAACCACCTCGCCAGAGCTCTCGCCGTCGGGCCGCCGCCGCTCCGGCATTGAAGCCCAGAATCGTGTTGTTGGCTTCAATGCTAAGCTAGACTACTACCTATGTCCTAAAGTGAGTGTGTGTCAATTTTCTCTCTAATTTTTTTTACATATCTTCTTGGATTATTTTTACTGTTTTTTTATTCCCATTTTTATTTCCTGCAATTTGGATTAAAACTTTAGTTTTGCAAGCTGTGATGATTTCTTCTTCTGACAAAAAGTCTCAAGTTTTACTTTTAATCCATCCACTTTTTTTTTTAATCTTTTTTCATTATTAGTTTGACTACTTGGTTCTAGCATTTCAGCATCAGTTTCTTGATTTAGAATTTGCAACTTTCTTTGTATTATTGCTCTGAATCAAGTTAAACATTTTTTTCTTTCTTTTCTTTCTTTTTTCTCTGCTAAGCTTTCGTATGGCAATAATTTGTGTGCTTTTGATTCCACCTTACCTTTATCCTCTTTGTTGTTTTCCTCCTTTTTTGGTTTTTTTTTGGGACTTTCTTCTTCTTAGTGGGTGAGGTGTGGAGAAGTTTAATTAGATGAAACTATCTAGGGAACTTTCTTCAACTATAAACAATTATAATGTTGTTCTTGAGCTTTTATTTTAAGAAGGAACTGAACCTACAATAATCCCAAATCTTACTAAGAAACTGCACAAATACCAATTGTTAATCATGCAGCATAAATAAAAATGGGGCATATGCAGACAACTAATTAAGCAGAGGAATTTTGTGTCTTAATTGTTGTTTTCCATGTCACACATGTGCTTGATCATGTGATTCTGGTTCAACAAGGATTCCTCCTTACATATATATGATAGTTTAGAGAAAATGGGGCATCTGCAAGTTAGGTGGTTTATTGGTCCCTACCCTATTTAATGTGCATTGGAGCTCCAAGCCCTATTATAGTTGTTGATACATGGATAAGCCTCCCATTGTCGTTAATGATCTCTGTTGTACGATCATGATCCTCCTCGTGCTAAATCCTTGTTTCGGGGACAGGCTACCAAAGCCTTAAATTTGATTGTTTTCTTGTTAGTACGACTAAGCTCCTTGTCGAGTGTGCTATCAAGACTTGTTTAATGTTATATGGTCTTTGTTTGATCAATAATTGGACAATGATAGAGACAGTAAGACAGTCTTAGTTGTATATGTTTATTAATTGCTGGTTGTTGAGATAAGGATGAAACTGTGGTTGTTATGTGGCTTATCCCAAAGTTTGATTGTCTTAGGATTAGACAACATCCTGGATTGACTCATTCTTTTGGTGTAATTTCTTCTTAAATGAAAATTAGTCATGTGACATATATGGCATGGTTGAGAATGTGATACAGGGTGCCTCTTACATTTTTGTGTTACCTATGATTTTTTTTCTTCGTAATCTGTGATAAGTTGTGGGAGTAGTTTCACCTTTGTTTTCTGTCAAGGCATTTTACAACTAAATTGCAGTTGCAAGAGTTATTCTGTGTGATCATCTAAATGCATAGTTTAAGGAATAATTTGATTGTGGTATTGGTACAAAGTGATATGATATGTACGATGATTTCCTCAGGCGACGGAGGTTTCTGTAGTGATGCCGGGTGAGAATGTACCCACGTTCATCGCTCATCCAGCTCCCGTTCCTTGCCCTCGAGAGCGTGGCCTGTGGCCTTTGCATAATCCCGTCGTGCTCTGAGTAGCTCGACCCCGACTAGGTTCGTGTCAAGACTTGGTCTCATGATACAACTTGTTGAAAGGCCTAACTTTTTTGCCTATAGTTTCACAGAGAGAAAGTGTGTGTGTGTGTGTGTTTTTGTGATGTTTTGCAGGCATTTGGTAAATAAGTAGAAGCATTTAGAAGATGTTAATTGATAGATGAGGCACCGTTCTTCATTGTCAACTTGCATATGTAAACATCCTATTATTGATTTTATGGGTAATTTTTAGCACTATTTCAAGTGGCACTATAATTTATTTTCTTTCATTAATTAGAAGGATTATTTGCTTGTAAATTATTGAACTTTCATCAAATTCTGATTTTGCATATCAATTTTAAAATATGCTCGTAAATTACCCAACTTTTGATTTAATCTGATTTTGCTAACAAATTGGATCCCGACCAACACAAATGCTGACATGGAACGCCGATATATGACTTGGCATAATTAACAGTCTTACAAATAATAATCTCTTCATCCCTTGCTAGTGCCATGCAAGAGTAATTATGCTTTGTCAATATATCGACGTTCCATGTCATCGTTTGTGTTGGTCACAATCCAATTTGTTAGCAAAATCATATTTAATCAAAAGTTCGATAATTTACTAGCAGATTTTAAAGTTGGTATATAAAATCAGAATTTGTTGAAAGCTCAATAATTTATAAGCAAATAACCCTAATTAGAAATATTCAGTTGAGTTGAAGTCCATACTTTTAGTAGATCTCTCCACTGCAAAACAGGATGTTGTTTGCTATCTTGTTTTACAGGATTCCACGAAGGATTGCATTTGACAATTTCCTCAATATTTAGGTAGAGGTGTAATTAAATGAATCGAGTCAGAATATTGGCAAAGCTCAAGCTTGAATTCTTTATTATCAAATCAAGTTCGAGTTTAATTTACTGAAGGCATCCAAATCAAACCTGCTTTTCTTTAAAAATATATATAATATGGACATATACTCAATCTTGATAAAATTAGTATAGTAATAATCATATCAATAAAAAGATAAATTTTTTAGCCATTAAAAAAGTAGTGTAGGTCTCACGATAAAGTATATTCTTTTACTTCATTTTGAAACTTGTGGACCCTCTCTCTCTCTTAAATTACATGGTATAATTGTTAAATACATTTAGAATTCTGAAAATTCGAAATGAAAATATATATTCTTCATTAAGTTTGTAGGCTTGGTTTTGTTGATGGCAAATAAATTGATCTCAAGGAAGGATCTTGTATCTCGGACTAGTGAGTGTTTTTTAAATGACACAAACACAAATTGAAAAAAATAAAAATGAAATAATATTCACATGAAGGGATGCTCAAGCAAAAATTCTAAGTTAAAGAATAATTATCTTTTTTTTTTGTCAATTTAATATAGAAATTTAAAGGTCGCATCACGATGGACTCGAATCCGAAACATTTGACGTTGGACATTATATTGTTATAGAAAGAGAGAATAAAATACGAAGTGATCGTAATTAACCACAAGCTCGGCTACAAACAAAACGACGCGTTCGTGCACACAACCGATGGGGTTAAGTGGATTTGTGTTTTCCGGTTTATTTCTAATTTTATTTAATTTCTTAATTATATATTTTCTTGCAGCATAGTCTTTATTGCACGAGTTTATTTTAAAAATAAATTATATGTATATCAATGTTGTGAAAGGCTATATTGGCTTATAGCGGCCATTACTGCCCCAAAGAAGAGAATTAATTTCTCCAAGATGATTCAGTTTCTTGATGAACAAGTTGTTCTCAAAAATGTCAAGGTTGGTGAAATATTATGATTCAAAATTTTTATTTTTTATTTTCTTTCTCTATGATGACAAAGGGTTTTATGTTGAAATAAAATATTGATTGGACTAATTTGTGACAGATGTTTGCGATAGATGATGATGTTCCACCTATTTCTTCGCAAAAATCAGTGTTCCTACGGTTTAGGATGAAGTTTGTGACAAACCATGCGCTCCAAAAATCTAAAGAAAAACTCCCACTCTCTCAATGAGAGAGAAAAATGAAAAAGAAAAGGCAACTATTTAAATTCAGGCAGTGTTTGATTATTTTATTCTGCACGTAAATTTGTTATTTTAGTAGTAACTTTTTGTTGTTTCCTAAAATCGCATTAATGTCAATCTCATCATTGCAACTCTCCAAGAATTCAAGAATTGTATCATTTTTCTTTTGTTTATGCAATGACCCACATTATAAGATCCAACGAGGAATCTTAAAGATTTTATATCATTGTATGTAGAGTTTTATAAAAAAATTATTCAAGAAATTTAGTCAAAACCCCCCTAATTATGTCATGGAAATATACCACACATGCAGCATCTGATGATGCCAACATTCTCTCGAGCCTGTCTTCACTCACCAAATTATATTTACCATAATTTAATCTCGCCTCAAATTAATCAAATTTTTTTCTTGTGTGTATTCAACGTTTATTAAAGTCGATTGAACGTACATGAATGAGTCAATAAATCAAATAACATGCAAGTAATTAATTACATACCAATGGCATTAATATACCTACCGTCCCAACATCACATAATTTTCTATCAAAGTACATTTGTAACTAGACACATTTGTAACTAATCTTAAAAGAATGAAGTAAAAATTAACTAATTTCAATTTATTCAACAATAATAGAGAAATTACACCCCCCAAACAAATAGAGAAATTACACCTGACCTCATTGGATTACCGTCGAGAAATTTTGATTTGTTTCGACACTTGAATCTTCTGTTTGTGATTTCCAAAAGTGCTAATTCATTTCTTATTGTTTTCTAATTTATTGTGACTCGTGATCCGACGGCATTTCATCCAGCAAAGAAGAGGGCAGCTAATTCAAGAAAGCTAAGAGGAAATCCGTAGGTGATAGTGATATCTCTACTTGGAAAGCAAGAATGATGATATGGATCCACCACTTAGTTCTCAATCTGGGGATTACTTTGGGTCCTCTGGGAAGAAGACAAAGGAGAATTCATCGAAAGCCCAGCTGAGATGCCAGCGGAGAGAGGAGTCTTTCAGGTCCAACTGATGATCTTGACGGAGATGGGCCTCGCTTTGAAGACAGTAAAAGATCGTACAGAACGCCTACACACATCTGCTGCAGATTCAGATCACAAAAGATGTTTGAAGTTAGTCCTATGACGGTGAGTCGGTGAGTAGGAAATAAGCTGACAGCTTGAAATTAAACCAATTTGCAAAGTCTATGCTTCTGTGAATTGCCTATGTGATCACCTTAATATTCATTTGCAAATTCTAGACTCGGGAATCAATGGCTGCCAGAAACAAGTAGACAATTCAAACCTACTCCCTATGCTAAAGTCTCATGTCAACATAGAAAAAGGCGATTTTGGAGACGTCGATCACATTAAATCAAATATAGTAGTCCTCCTAAATATACAAATCGACAATTACCTGCATATTATTTGTCATCTTCCTTTGGGTAGGGTGTGGTGAGGTGGGGATGCCGGGATGGAGGTCTTGTGTTGTGACTTAGATAAAGAGACAATTTTAGTTTGACGGTTGCCATTGTTCTGGGTGATGGAGACCTTCACCCATTATTCAGCCAAGAAATACCTCTTACCTGCTACTTGATCTGCTTATTTTTCTGGCTTTGATTAGCTATGCACAAATTGCTCGTACGATTTGTGCCTTAGCTGCTGTTAATGAAGAGTTAAATGATACTGCTCTTGAAACAAATGATAGTGACAAAGTCATGGGGCCTGATTGTGCAAGATTAACGCATCAGCTAAATTTATTCGAAAGATTTTCCAGTTGGAAAGCCAATCGTGATGGAAGTATTCAATGCCCCCCAAAGGCAAATGGATGCTGTGGTCCTCCATGTTGACTCTAAAGAGCATCTTCAAGATGAAGTGGGTTGCCAAGTTGGTGAAAAATGTTTAAGAAATGGTAAATGGCGGTAAGATAAATAGTTCTGGTGATTCAGAGAAAACTGGAGGTAGTCTCAGGCTTCTCCAGGCTGCAAACAGAGAAAACGATAGCGATAACTTCTTGTATTATCCATCTTCAGAAGATCTGAAAAGTGAAGGGATTAAATTTCAGAATGCAGTGGAGCAGACGGAAGCCTGTTATCATTAAAGAGGTCTGTGATGATTCTGCAATGACAACCTGAGATCCTATGGCCATATGGAAAGGAATTAAAGAGACTGCAGAAGAGAAAATGAAGGATGCGCACAGAATTTTGAAGGCTTTTGACTGCACTGACTGGACTGAGTGTGCCATTTAACGTTGTAAGCTGGCATTGGTTTAGTTTTTTTTACCTCTTTGCGAAGCGTATCTGATGCAGTATCATGTTTAATCTTATACTTATAGTGTTTCCTCCAATATATACCACTAATGTATCTCGTTTGACATAATGCAGTTGCAGGATAGTATAGAACTTGAAGAGTTCATAAAAGGTTACTTTGATGGTAGAGTTGATGAAAACGGGAGACCTGAATTGTTAAAGTTGAAGGATTGGCCTTCACCTAGTGCTTCAGAAAGCTTCCCCTGCTTGAGTTCATCTATTCGAAGTGGGGTCTTCTTCTTCTACATGTTGCAGCAAAATTGCCTCATTATTCCTTGCAAACTGATGTGGGTCCGAAGATATTTATTTCTTGTGGGAATGTAAGTAGAAAAAACTGCTAAGGGTGATTCTAGGGATAATCTTCATCTCAACATGCACGACATGGTATGCAGAACCTTAATCATTCTGTACGAAACTGATTATTTTTTCTTATAAGAAAAATGAATACATTTTCTGATGCTTTCTTTCTTAATCAGGTATTCCTTTTGGTGCATTCTTTTGAAGCAAAGTTAAAATGTCTGCAGCGTACAAAAACAGATATACAAAATACTGCGATTCAATCTGATACAATGGAAAGGCACAGTGATTCTGAAATTCGCTTGAACAGCGATGGATTGCCCAACTTGTCACCTGATGGAGTGGAATGCTCTGCAGCCAAAGCTCATTCAGATAAATATGAGAAAAACGATGATAAAGGAATTGAAGAAAGCAGCATAATTGAAGGGAAAAGTCTCATTGGTTCTAAGATTAGATCCAGTGGGAATGTTCTGGAAAAGGTCCAAGCAGGAGCTCACTGGGATACCTTCCGCCATGAGGATATACCTAAATGGAGTACGTAAGCATGCACCGGGCAGATTTTGGGAAGGCCGATAACATTAATGATAATTCTGTAAGTTACTTTGTTGTTTAAGAAATATACTTAGATCCCTGGTATCACACATATCTCTTTGTAGCTGAAACTGCATATTCCAATATCAGGTATACTTGAATAGGCATCATGAAAGAAGAATTTGGTAAGTGCAAACTTCTTCTTTCTTCTGTATAATGCCACAAGACCATGGAATCAGCTAGAGTTTTGTATTATGATTCTTTGATATGGTTAGTCTCACTATTCAAATTAAGATTCCTTTAATTCCTCAATCATCTTAATGCTTTTTTCTTTTCTTTTTCAGGTGTTGAACCTTGGTCATTTGAACAGCATATAGGAGAAGCTGTATCATCCCTGCTGGAAGCCCCTTCCAAGTAAGACATCTTCAGATGAGTGGCAGAAGAGTATCCCTTAGTGATTGGTTGTTTTACAAGCTGAAAAGATATTGTGAAAATCTATGAGACTGTCGGAAGAAATTCGTGGACTGCCAAATGACCATGATTTGAAGCTTCAAATATTGAAGGTCAGAGATTCTTTATAGTTTTCCTGCTTCTAAATCCTAATTCCTGGTTTGCTACATTGTTACCAAATGCAGTTCTCTGCTGGTTGATTCAGGTTGGAAAAATATCATTATATGCAGCAAGTTGAGCCATTAAAGAAGTTCAGAAGCTGGTTCTTGATCCAAAGTATGCAACTTATTTTATGATCTTTACACTCAGTTTATGCTCGTCTTTCCATCGCATATAATTCATGAATTCTTCGCTAACCACCAACGTCCGAGCGATCTATGTGCTTGTGTTGCTTAATTGCAGTGATCGTAATTTATTGATAACAATGCAGATTCGGCCCAGAACCTGAGTTTGAGGATCCGAATCTGACTTCGTTGGTGTCGAAGAACTTGGAGAAGACGGTGAAGGGCAGACAGATTGCCTAGCTAACAAAGAATTTCTGGCTTCTTGCATCAAGAATGCAGCAACGTTCACCCATGACAATAATAGCAAGTTTATAATAACCTGCAAACAAGAAACAGAATCCTACTCTATTTGTGTTGTAATCATGTTAAGTCTTGAAATAGGCTAATAGTCTGTTCGTTTATTTTCCATTACCCCTCCGTTTTCGAGCAAGTTTAGTACGATACCCGTATCACCTGACCTTCTTCTATAATAGCTTTGAATGGATCGGTTCATAGTCTGAACGTGGCCTAGTAGAGATTGTCGGCAGCTTAATAAAGTTTTGAATAATTGAATATAATATGATGTATATAATATATGTATATTATACTATATTTACGCCCATACATGGAATGTAATCCAAAATAATTCGGCGACAATGTCAGGTAAGCCCAACCCAACAAATACGCTTTTCCAAAGATTTTGGCTCATGAATTCCTTCTCTCTCCTAAATTTTCAATTTTCTCTTGCATTTGCATATGTATGTAATGTAACGCAAACGGAGTTTTTTTCCGTCACCCTTGTCGGTCTACACCGTTCTTTCATGATAACCATAACCATGATTCTCTCTCTCTCTCCTCATTTCCCCCCAACAATTACACAACGACGATTTCTTCCTATGATCAATTGAATTGATTCAGATGATTCGAATTTCAGGTGCTTTTCAACCAACTATTGTTTTTCATCGTCGGAGGTAACGCCGAATGCTTCAATAAAGGGATTCCCAAATTCCTAGGTTTTGAGGATGGGGGCGGGGCGAGGGCGGAGGCGGCGGTGTGGGGCACGTGGGAGGATCTTATTTTGGGTGGCGCTGTTGTGAGGCACGGAACGGGCGACTGGAACGTCGTCGCTTCGGAGCTTCGTGCGCGCACCCTTCATCCATATGCCTTTACTCCCCAGGTCGATAAATGTTTCTAATTAATGTATAATTCCTGATTTAAAGAGTTTCAAATATTAATTGACGAACTGCTTAAATAACATTTTGCAATTTTAACCAACAGATTTTGTGCAGCTTGGAAGTTAATTTGTAGAATTTTTTTGTTTATACCGGAAACCTTTATTTATTTGTAATAATAATAATAAATAATAATAATAAGTTAATAATCAATTGGCCTCAGTAAAAGTTGGTTAATCTGCGTTTCCTGCATGCAACAGTAGTACTACGTCGTATGGCACTGTGCCATTGTGGTTGAAGAAGAGGTTTAGGATAGCTGCATTTGATGAAAGCATACATAAAATGGTTATTACTATACTCAAGAGTTTGAAGACTGTACAAGAACCACATATTGTTGGACTCTGTTTTGATTGGACAATAAAGGATTGATATCGTCAAGAATAAATGAGTAGTACTCTTTCAAGTTCAAATTTTATGTGATTGAACAAATGAAGATATATTAGTGGTTGTCTCTATACAAATTTGTCATTTCTGTGGTTTTACAAGATGAAACCTGTCTTTATCGGCTTATTTGTAGTTTTGCATTTGATATTGGATGATCTTTTGTCTTTTGGCAACCCAAGTTTCTGGTGAAAGCTTGATTTTCTTGGTTCATTTTTGGGATGAATGAACTACTGCCCTTGTAGTAGGCTATGATGAGTAAAGAGAAAATCTTTTTTCGTCCGACATATTTCCCGTTGTTGATCAGCATGAATTGTCTCAAGCTTAAGAGTTACCGATCACAATAAAATATAGAAGTTAATAAACTCATGTTGTGTACTTATGGCTGTTTGTAAACCTACTTGTGCATCTCTTCATCTAAAACCATACTTTTCAAACTAAAAAAGAAAATTAGGAAAAAGGAAATACAGGCTGCTACTCATAAAAATTGTAGAATGCTTATTCTAATGGAAAGATGTGCCTGTGAAATGAAGTAGGATAGAAAGGAGATAAAAAGTTGAAGGAGCTATTGGTTGCTGATTGTTATATTTTAATTGCTAACTTACTGGGATCAAAATAATGATCCTTCTCATTGAATAAATGTATCTACAGTAATAAAAAATAAAGATAAAAGGTATTGTACATTGTTTTTCTTGTATCTTTTACTTGGTAAATGACAGACCTACCAATAATTGCAGGCTTGTAAAGAAAAGTACGAGGACCTACAGAAATGTTGTTCTGGATCCACGTGAGTCATATTTTCTTCTGATGATCTTGCTTGGATTGATTGACATTCATAATCTATCTGGCTTTTAGCAACTCAGAGTTCTGATTTAGCATGTTACAATTCCTTATTACATGTTCTAGTCTGTACTTGAGAGTCAAGAGCACCGATCTCTGTTCCTCTCACCTTCAAGATATGGCTGACCGTTTCAATAGCCACTAATGTTTGTCCTTGTGAATGACTCAGGGCTTGGTTTGAAGAGCTGAGAAAGCGACGTGTGGCAGAACTCAAGCGAGAACTGGTGAAATCTGAAAACTCAATAGGGTTAGCACAGATGTATACATGTATTTATGTGAGCATTTAATACAATTTACGTTCTCTTCTCTCAATATTGTTGTGGCTAAATTGTCTGCATATTCTTACCAATATATACAATCTTGCTGCGCTAGCTTAGTAATGCTGTATGTATAACGTACCCTATCATACTTGTAGCTGAGGATGCTATAACGACCATAACGTCTAAACCCAGAGAGATTGTGTGTTATTAGAACTGTTATTATAGTTTGTGATGCCTTGAAATTGAAATAAAAGATTAGTACTATTTGGTGCTTGCTTTGGCTTATTGTGTTCTGATTCGTGCTTTCTGCACCAATCTTACAAAAACCCTCTTCTTTGTCTTCATGTTTTGACTTCCGTGTAACCTATCGTGGAGCATCCGTTTTGCTTTCATAATCTTAGTGGTGCTGATTTCCAGATCTCTTGAGTCAAAGATTAAATCATTGGAGGGGAAGAAACAGCACTCCAAACAAGGTGATTACGGTTTGAGCGAGAGTGAATCGCTTCTTCCACCGTTGGATTCAGAAGCCACCGAGTCAATCAGCAGACAGACATCAAATGGTGAAAACTCTGTCGGCAGCTTCACAAAAGAAACGAGCACAAGGGCAAGCTGGTTGTCCAACCACCAGCCACAAGCAGCGGAGACGGAGACGAAACCCAGCACTTCTGCTTGTTCCCAGCGGGAAAAAGATTTGAGCACCGAGAAGTTCCCTGAGGTTGGTTATGAGCATGGAGTCGTCAATAGGAAGAAACGAGGTCAGAGAAAGAGAAAGGACTGCAGTCGAGCTGTCAAAGAGAGAAGCATTGGCGAGAGTGACAACTTAGGTTCCACCTATGCTGTTTCGGCTGCAAACAAAGAAACATCAACCGATGAATGCAAGAGAATGGGATCCCCAGCTCCAACACCACCGGAAGAGAGAGCTTGATTGAAATATTCGAATCAATTGCACGGAGTGAACCAGCAGCAGTCTTCAGACATCGTATGGACAGTCAGGTACAACAAACACACTACGCAGAAATAATTGACAGGAGTCTCCTATGAGGATGTGTGGGGACCATACGCAATTAGGATTTGTTGATTCCCATTTAGGGTTCATTAAACCTAATTTGGTGTGGTCCGCATGCATCTTCAGAGGAGACCACTTCAAAAAAAATTGTTACATCTTCCACTTAATGAATCTCTTGACCCTACTGATGACAGAAACGATCGCGATATAGAAGGGTCATCAGGCAGCACACGGACATTGGCACGATAAAATCAAGAATCATCGGCCAGTCCATAAAATCAGTGAAAGAGCTCTTCCGAGACCTGCTGCTGCTGGCGAACAATGCGCTCGTGTTCTACTCGAGAAGCACACGTAAGTACAAGGCGGCAATCTCTCTCAGGCAGCTGGTGATGAGAGATTACAAGCTGCATTGCAGAGGGTATTGCCATGAGGCCACGTCGGCCTTCATCCCGTGCAACCCTCCGGTGAGACCACGGACGGCTCGTCCCCATCCTCACCCTTGTCCTCCACCGTGCAAAAAAAAGGAGGCTGTCTCGGAGAGAGCTCCCAAAACTGAGAATGGTGCTCGTGCTGCTCCGGTGAGATCCGGAAAACAATGTGATTCCGGCCGCAGTGTGTTGAAGCAGTCCTTGTTGAAGGCTAAGAAAGGATTGAAGCGACCGGCGAAGTTGAAATCTGAATTAGGTGATCCACATCGTAAAAATACACCTGTAAAACAAAGGAAAAGAGTTCGGAGATGACTATGTTTTATCAACAGAATCGAATCTTGTGTAATTGAAAAAAAGAAATTATTTTTATGTACAGACTTTATTCTACATAATCTTTCGTTTTCATGTTTGAGAAATTTGTTGTAGTTGAACTAGGAGGCCGATCGATGACGTCGACATAATGCAGCCAAATTTATTTTTTCTTATCACACATCAGTATTAGTATTTTTGAGAGAACAATGGTATTAATTAGTATTCAGTAGTTTTGAAATATGTAGTAGAGTTCCATGGGGTACGAGACGGCATGAGAATTATTCTGTCTATTCCATTGTGTTGTCACATTTCATTTTAAGAAATAATTATTCCTTCAAAAGTGTGGGTTCTATCCATTTTTTATCACTTTAACTACTTTATATTTTTTTTCTAAATACTCATACCCAAAAGAAAAGTGTGGATTTTATCAACTTTTTATCACTTTAACTACTTTATACATTTTTTCTAAATACTCGTACCCAAAAAAAATGTGACAATTTAAATGGACGGAGGAGTATTTTTTTGAGATATAGATTTTTTCTTATTACAATTTCGTGTTATAACATATTTTCTCCATCAGCAATCTGTGTAACTTGTGTCGAATATTATATCATCGAATTACATAAGATTATAAAGGAAAAGTTATACTTTGTGTCGGTCTTTGCGGCTTCTCAAGATGAACCTCTCAAAATATTAGTAAAAAATAATTGCCTAAATACACAATTGTTTCAATCGTTTTATATTTTGCACGTGATTTTAAAACTTGTTTCTGAATACACAAACTTTATTTTATTTTTGGATTTTCTCATAAATTCCAGATTCAAATAAGACACTCATTCTCTATTATTGTAATAGTAATGGTATACTGCCTAACGTATGTATATTGTGAAATTTACTATAAGAATTAAGAAAAATGGAATTGATGAAATATTTTGGTTCAAACTCATGTTTTCTAGAACAAACCTGAAAAGACAAAATTTATTTATTTATTTATTTATTTATTTTTATATAATTAAAAAGGGTACTGCAAGATACAATAACAGTTTAGGGCACTACAAAAAAAAATGTCTACTAGTTACATATTTTTAGTGACACCAAGAGAAGTGTTACAAAATTTATGACATCTTTAGATGTGGCAAAATTTAATTACACCAATACATGCATCAATATATTTTTGTTACACATAAAAAATGTATGTAAATTTTGTTACACTTGAAATGTAGTAAAATTTGTCATATCTATCCATGTAATTAAATCTTACTATATTTAAACATGTCACAATAATTTTTTTTTGTTACATATAGGAATATAACTAAATTTTACTATAACTCAAGAGTTTCAAATTTTACTTAGTTGTCCGATTTTGGTGTTCCAAATCGAGAAATTTTAAGCTTAACATTTCCAAAATAATGAGATAATTTATTTCAATATAATAGACAATTAATTTGTTAAATATAAGACATCAGGCCGACAAAAAATATTGAAAGGTAAAGAAAAGAGAGATAAAAGTTCAAATATGAAACTAGGAACTATAAAAATAGTTATTTTCACATGTCACAAAAAATAGTTACACGTTCATATGTAACATAAATAGCTACACTTATAAATTTTACTATATTTTTTGTGACACTTTTTTTGTGACATGCATAATAATTAGTCATCCACAAGATGTCACAATTTCATTTAATGACATCCATATGTATCACAATTCTTCAAAAATCATGTCACTATTGGAATATTTTGTTGTAGGGGGGGATAGTAAAAAAGAAAAGGGAGAAATTTGTTTAATGCTTCTTTGTCGTTCGAATTTAGGTTTTTCATCTTTCCATTTCGAGCTCCCTCAGATCTCGATCAAACATATATTAAACCCACAAATAATCTATTTGTTTTTATTTAGAGCAAAGACATTTTGTTTCTAACTAATTCATTATACTCCGAACATTATCACTTTTGATATTTTTACAAATATCAAGAAACTCTTAAAAACTGACTGATAGACACTTAACAAAATAAGATTCGAATAATTTACCATGTGAAATAAATAATAATAGTGAATCAAATATACTGCAAATGGAAAATGTAAAATTAAAAATAAATTTCTTGCATGAAATTAAAAATGAACCTATCAAAATGTAACAACACTATAGGTTGCATGGAGAGCACGTGAACGAACAAGACCCGGGTCTGCTGCAAAAAATGTAACAAATTACCTCGTAATACTTACTTTATTGTAATAAATGTCACAAACATTAAATTAAATACTATTTCACACCACATCGTATGATGGTAGCCTCTGCCCCAGCTGTACCATACCGACTCATGTAATTATTGAAGAGTGAGAAACCATTAAACTAATATTCAAATTAGTTTGGGGTTGTTGGAGTTGGAAACCCTAAGTGCGACTAAATTCTATATTTTGATAGGTCAATATTTGGTGCTTAATTAATGTACTAACTAGGACCAGTTGCTGTGGCACGTAAATTAAAGTTTGTACAAAATATATGGTGATATTGACATTTGCTTTTTTTTTTTCTTTATCAATTTAATACGAATTTAAAGTAGTGTCATAACGCGGTATATCGAAGATTAAGACATTTGTTTGGTACAAGAGTAAGTCACCAATACCATTTGGGTTAAAATAAAATCCCATTTGGGTTCATGAATTTTATTCTAAGAATTAAACTATAAAATTATACTTTGGAAATTGGAACAATTAAATAACCTCGTCCAAAGTTTACAAGATTTTGCATTTATTCTATACAAGAATTCGTGTCGGATGCGTTTTCCTTTTACCATTTTGTTATTTGTGTTTTACAATACTTGCATTCTACTCCTCAAAATTTATATTTTTCAGATTACCAACGACTCATGTATGTTATTTTAATAGTTATCTTCCTAAGACCTCTTATTCTATCAAAAAGGTAGTATAGAATATATATTATGAGGTGATTTCCTGGACATCCGTCTGCATATGCGGATTTTGATATTTTTATTCAAGATAAATTATATTTAATATTTTTTTTAATGTAAATGATATTTTTCTTAATAACAATATATTTTTATCCATCCGCATCTTAATAACAAATATATTTTTATCCGTTTTATGATATACATATATATAGTATTATATATATATATATATATATAAGTATATTATTACTTAAGAAAAATTGATTGAGATTATGAAAATTATTAATTTTACTCATTTTAGTAACAATGATTGATTTTTACATGATTTTAGTAACAATTATTTAAACTTAATTTTTACATGAGTATATGAATACACAGACGTATGTTTGTATGATATTTCAAAATTAATCGTAGCAGCTGTGCACGAGGGTGAGAGTATTGTGCAATGACGGCACACGCGAGAGAGGAGAGGTGTATGGGGCAGCGCGAGGAATGAGGGATTGGCAATTACTCGTTCCACCTAAAGGGTACATAATTACATTTTTCGATCGTATATTTCTATCTGTCCTATTTAAGATGACATATTTTTTTTTAGACTGTTTTATTCAAGATGATCTGTTTTTTTTAGAAAATAATTACTTCTTCAAAAGTTGTGAGATCTACCTACTTTTTATCACTTTATACTCTTCTCCTAAATAATCGTATCGAAAAGAAATGTACCGTCTTGGATGGGACGGAGGGAGTATTATTTTACTTTTTAGGATATATTTTTTATTATTCAATCTCACAATCATATTTTATTTATCAAAAATTATTCATACTACTCATAACCTAATATATGGTGTGACTCTTTCTTCACTCAAACAATATCCATCAATAATTTTATTAAACATTTCATCCACTAGTGAAACACTTATTATGGACGGAGAGAATATTATAATTGATTGTTTTTCATAATTGACTTTTAAAAAGTATGGTATATATAATATATGTGGAAACTATTGGACTATTAAAATATATCGTTAGATGCTTAAATCATATGGCAATAATGTTTTATTAAATATAAATCAAAATGTATGTATATATACGGGTACATATTATATAAAAATACTGTTACTTTTCATATGAACAAAACAAATATAGGCCAAATATGTGTCTTTATTTTATTTTATCCTTCTTCTTTTTTTTTAGGAAATAATTTTTTTTCCACTTCGTTATTATAGTATGATATATACAGATAGATTCTTGATGACTAAGGATCACTTTAGTTCGCGATATGGAAGAATCTTACGCGATTTTAATGGCTTTTAGGAAATTTTCTTATTTTCGGCGGCCAAAGTAGTCATTTTCTGTGTGTAGGTTGTTGGCTTTTGTCAAAAGAAGGTGGTTTACCAAATACTGAAATAAGTAAGGTTGGTATTTTGGTGGTTGCTAATTACTCATTTGTTACAAATTTTCTTGTCATTGTGTAAGAAATTATGGGTGCCCAAAATTGACATTTTGACAACCACACAACCCTATAAAAGAAGTTCCATAACTGTCCCTACGAACTTAGCTCAGTTAGTTAAAAATTAGTAGATTTGAAACAAGAAGTTCTATAATTGAAGTAGCTTTTATAGCTCCTAAACAACGAAAACATTCTTGTTCATACACACAATAACAAATACATCCCTAATTATTATTTGTAGCCCAAAACAAAGAAGTCAGTATATAGGGAGTGAATACATTGATTGATTTTTTTTTCTTTTACTCGGAGTCACTAAGTCAACTTATGATCTCGTTATAGACAATGACTATTAGTCAACGAGCTCAAAACTGAGGCACAGTGTGTGTGTGGAGTATGGTAGAACATAAAGGCAAACTTGTTTGACACACTTATAAACTTTCAGCGAGACAAAACATAAATTTAGATGTATGCAAACGTCAGTTTGTTGTGAGTGTCTCAAATTGAATTTGAGTTTACTTTAAGCATGCTAAGGTAAGATATACGAAATAAAGATCAACCAACAATGCAAAAAAAGTAAATGATACAAGGATTTAACGTGGTTAAGAAAAACCTATCAGAGCATCTTCAAGTAGTTTCACTATCGATGAAGTGTGGAACAATTTAAAAAATGAAGAACGAGTTTTGTAGTCTTGTCGAAGTTGGAGGTGTTGAGTTGTGTCTTCTTTATTCTAAGACATCCAACTTTCAAAACATGATGCATGAATCACTCTCTCTTTTTCTCTAGCTGAGGAAGCCCCGTATTTATAAAGATTGACCTCAAACTAGCCTTTGGAAATAGTCTTTTGAAATTCAAACTCTACATATTGAAAATAAGACCATTGGATTTTATCGTCCTATGATTTATCGCTTTGTAATTCAGATAGATGCAATTTTAGCAAACTATCAACTGATCCGACTCTTCTTCATCAGCTTTCATATTTGATCTTCAGTTAAGTCCACGTCTATTCCGTGCTAAGTTCTTCAAATTTCATCTTTAGGTAAATTGATCCGCGACAAGACTGCGACCGACTTTAAGTCAACTGAGTGATCACCTGAGTCTTTCAAGTTCTCTGATCTTTAGTGATCATCAATTCGCTTGACTACCATGCTTGTTGAATCCTTTCACTAAACTTAGCTTGTCTGATTTCAAACTTGGCCTTTCAGCATCAAGTTCTTCTTCTGATACTTAATTGATATAGTCTTAAACATGTTCTCTGTTGCTTCAGACTTCGCTGACTCGTTTTTGTTGCTTCAAAATTTAAGGCTTTTCCTATTATGAGTGAACTGATACTCATCTGACTTGTTTCCAACTAAACTTCTTCATCTTGAATTTTTCTTTAGACAAATGACATGTCTAAACTAAATTTAGCTCTCTAACATATGAGATGACTAACAAACACCATTAATAACTATCATCAAAAAATATCTTTATATATCTTTTTATTTTGGTTTTAAAATATAATCAAACACATTGTTTCATATTTCAAATTTCCTAAATAATCGAAACAAGTTAGAATTTCGCAACTGTAATATATTTAGAAGCAATGGGATATAAGTTGTTGAAAACCTTATTTTAGTGATTGTCGTTAGACAAAAATAACATAATTTGCTTTAATTTACGTGGTCCTAGTTCAAAGTGCAACATGTCACGAGTTTCATCCAGCAATGGCTATGCACATGTCATTTCACGAATTTTACATGATATTTTTTAAATATTTAAATTTTAACCCCAAACGTGATTTTTTTTTTCTCTTGACAAATACATGAATGATTATTTTTACTTTGATTATATTTTTTTAGCTGATTGACTAAGATTTCCTTTTTTTTCGTTTCCTTTTCATAATTGTATCATGTTATAATGTTCGTATCTGTGTGATTAGTAATCAAATTAACAGCTCAACGCCTCACTCTAATTTTAGTGTGGTTGGGATTTATAATAGATCGAAAAAAGTAATATAATTTGTCAATTATTGGTTAATTCATATGTTAATGAGATAGTTTTCTATAATATTTTATACATCCTCACATAAACATGTCCTCCCAGAATGACTTTGTCTATATTAAGTTATTTGAGTTTTATGTAACTATCAAATCCACTTTATTAGTTCTAACCAATACAAACAAATCTAACAAAATATTAATTTTTTTTCTATTTACTATTAGTTTCTCTTTAACTAAAAAATAGCTACTACTATTATTATTATTATTGGGATTTGGATTACTCAATCAACAAAATTATATTTTAATTTTGTATTTTAGTTTACAACGAAGACTATGCACTCAAATTAAATGTTACACTTAATACACAACATCTTGAATGTACACGAGATAAGTTGTTATTATGTATTATCACGAGGGGTAAATATCAATTTAAACCCTAAATAAATACATGTTTTATCAAAAATATCATGAACTTTCAAAAATATCTATTAAAACCCCAAACTATCATATTTGATATAATTAAAACCCCAAACTATTTTGATACAAAATATGATAGGGGGTTTTAATCAGCTAATATGGCTATTTTGATAAAACATATATCTTGTTCAATGTGCTTTTAATTGTTTTAGTCTGACTGTTTGGACTAATAATTTTTCTAGTTGGTTTAGTAATATAATAACAGACGATTTATCTTGAATTATAATATCGCTTTTACCTTATGAAAAATTGCGCATTAATAAAATCAAAATTTGCATAAAAATCATGTACATTCATCACCCTATATTTGCCTTGGTAATTGGTATATCCCCACATATAGAGGGGTCGAAAGTTTATATACATGCTTATGTATACTTGGATCCTATATATGTGGATATGCAAGACATATAACATCCACACGTCCAACAAATATAAAGACAAATTTTTTTTGATACAGAATATTAACTCAAAAACCACACGCCTCGTTAAATCATAAATGTATGCAAGATTGTTGTTTATACACCTAATATATATGCAATTTAAAATGGGAATTGTACATGTGTTGCATAATTATGCATATTTATATATAAACTACATAAAATAAATATTAATATATTCAACACAACACATAGTCGATTACACCTTTAAACAACATTATCAGTTTAACTCTTTGCGCTGGTTTTCAAAATTAAGACTATGATATTTATTACATTGTAATGCTCAAACTTTTATAGAAAACATGAAAAGATTTAATTACATTTGAAAACAACGTACTTGAGGGGGCAAATTAACGACAGCAGCTCCACACACACACAGAAAATCTTTTAAATGTTGTAATTACTGTTAAGCCCTTGTTTTCCTTTTCCTTTTCCTTTTCTTCTGGGACATGATTAAATTCGTGATTAAAAAGATGATGGTCGTATTGTAAGTGAAAAGGTCTAAGATATTAACAATATTAATGATTTTCTGAAAAAAAAAATCACAGTGAGCCACTAACCTTTGGAATTTATAAGTACTATTCGCCCATCGGAAATAACAAAATAAAAGCTGAGTACCATTGGCAAGAAATAAATTTCTTATGTTCAGCATAAAATGTAATTTTTTTTCTACACATCCAAAATTAATTTGGGAAATGCGTCTAATTTCTTAAATAACGACAAAATACTTTCACGTCGGAAGAATATTAATAAAAGATTAATAATCTTCTATCAAATATATGCTATCAAATTAAATCGTGTATTTATTTTAAGACAATAGCAAACATATCAATATGATATAATATTACTTGAAAATAAACCAACATTATTAAGGAACAACCAATAGATTTGGTCAGGTAAGTATCTACCTATTCTATTAATATACTGTAGTTGCGTAATTAACACAGCAACATAGACTGAATATTTAATATATTAGTTTCAAGATATAATGACACCATTAAATTATTTCTTGGGTTTAATTGCATCTTTAATTTAAAGATTCAAACTTGCCCAAAACATACTTTAGAAGCGTATTTATGAATCATTATAAATGTAGGATTGTTTATGCACTTTTATCTCTATTTTAAAATATATTTTGAGTTGAGAATGGTGAATTAGTGATCGAATCCATATACTCACCTTTATAAAGGTGATAAATTCTACTAAATTACAACAATTTGTTGTATGATATGCTGCTTTTTAAATTTCTGTATTAATTGAAAAAGAAACTCGTTTGAGGTGTATGTGTATTGATATAGTGATATAGTGATTAATGTTTGAGGCTAAAAGTCTCAGGTTCGAATCCACCGTCAGCTTTTAAAATTTTTGTATTTAATTAACAAAAAAAAAAAAACTCGTTTGAGACAGTTCAGGTTAAGATCCATAAGCCAATTTTCATATTTTGACCTAAACCTTTATTCAATAGCATATTTGCATTTGTATTGGTATGTTGTTGTATTTGTATCATGTTTGAGCACTATCATAATTCTTACGGGTCTTGTCGCGTGAGGTTTTTTTTGCCATACGATTCTCTTAATTTCCTTATTCTATGTATATTTTTTTACACACACGGGAACACACTTTCAAATATTTGGATTCATCATTAGTATATATGATGCCATATTTTATCAATAATCTGAAAATATGATATCGTGCGCTATATATAGTATATGCTACGATTATTTAAAACAAATAACTGTATTTATGGCTTGAATCTAAAATTATACGGTAAGTAGTTAGGGTGAAAATTATCAGCACATCATCCTTAACCACCAAGTGATTGAGAGTTCGATTTTTATTTTTTACTAATGATCAACCTCCTGCCACTTTTTTGGGGGGTAATTTAATACAAAAATTTAAAAATCGTATCATTGTAGACTCGAAACCAAAACCTTTAACTCAAACATTAACCACTCTATCACTGGACCAACAAAATCATCTCCTATCACTTAATGTGCTGCCAATTGGAGCATGGTATTAGGTCATATGTTAGGTAAGAAAATTGTCAGCCAAATAAAGATAATTTATATATATAGGTCCTCCTTTTGGGCAATAGATATAAGTCAACAATCTTAAGTTGTCCTAGTCTATCTATGTTTGTCTTTATGCACGTGAGAATTACTCCGATATACGTTGCGTATCTCACTTTATCATAATTACTCTCATATTGTCATTTTCATTTCCCAATAAACCACGAAAACGAAATATAATTTTGAATTGAATACTTCCAAATCTTAATTTAAAAATCTTCGAACTCTCTATCTTTGTTATATTGAATTCATACTATTTATTCTCTCTGAGGTCTTACTTATTCATATTACACACTATTTATAACAATTCTCATTGTATTCACGTTTTGCAAATTCGAATATAAAACTCGAAGGAAAAATAGGTTTAATACATTTAATACAGTAATTTATTTGGAATACAGACACATTTATTATACACCTCATGATAAAGAATTGATCAGACCTACAGCACTAATTAAATGGTGTAACAAATAATTAATTAATTGGAGTTGTTAATTAAATGAGAAAAGTTGGTGTATTAATACTGGTGCTGAGTGCAATCCAACGAATTCAAGTGTTTATTTTAATTTGAAGACTAATTTCGCCTCCTTGTACGTGTGTTCTTCCTCTCCTTATCTCTCTCTCTCTCTCTCTCACACACACACACACACGCAGACAAAACACGCGTTTGTGCATACGTATACATACACTTGTTTTTGTATCTATTACTTTTTTCCCTCCGAATCTATCCCTTACGATTACGTCATATGTTTGAAGTGCAAACGTTAAGAACGAAGCGGTGAAGCCAATATCAGAGGTGATTTCAGCTGGGAATTTCAGCATCTAACGGTGTCTCGCGCCTCGGATTTATCGAATCGGTGGCTTGAAGGTGTGTGTGTGTGTGTGTCAGTGTGTGTTATGTTCTCGATAATTGAATTAGTCGTTTTATTTTTCATTTTATTTTCTTTCTTTCGTTATTTGTTTTCTTTCGTTGTATGGGGTTGAGATGAGGATGGGAGGACGACTCGAACTATTGCCGATTCTTGAGTGCTGGTTGGGAAAATATGAAGTTTACGATTTTTTCTTTGTGATTTTTGGAGTGACTGGAATTCGATGCCTTAATTTGGTCTCAGTGGTTCTGTTCCATTCACATCGAGAAAGTAAACTGGAAATCTTAACCATATTCCATGAATTTGAAATTCTTACGGTTGATGGTAGAAGTTTGGTTTTCTTAATCATGTATATGTATGTTTGTGTGCGATAGCTGCTCGTTTTGTGATTTGATTTCTGTCTTTTAAGTTAATTTCAATTGTGATGGAGTATTTATCATTTGTGGGAAACTATCGAATATAAGTTTTAAATCCTGTTTTTGATCCCTTCCTCACTGTGGAGTTCAAGTTGAACTAGCTGCTTTCCAAGAAAATACAAATAATAAAAGAAAAAAAGAAGAATCAGGAATTGCGGTGAACTGAATTATACAGTTATTGCATGGATAGTTTTGCAGACCTATGTGACATCAGAAAGTGTTTATTTGCATCCTATCCATGTGAGCACCGATGCAAACAAGATACAAGTGCACCATGAGTATCTCATGCCATCTGCATGTCTCAGATCGATTCTGTAACTTTTAAATTGGATTTCTGAAATGTATTGTAGGGGCATGGATGCGAAGTTGTAAATTTTCCTTAGTTAAGGCAGTATGAGAATCAACACGTTGACTATTGACAACAGACCGAGGACATCTTCTGCTAGTATTATGGCATGTGATACTGATTTTTCACATCTAGCCTCTTTTTCGTGTATATTTCAAAATTTTGCACTGAACTTGAGCACCAAGATCGTTTCTGATGGTGATTTTGAAATTTTTATGTTGTTCTCTTCTGTTTTTCGATTTTGCTGAATTTGATCAAATGAGATATAGATAAGGGTTAGGGCAGTAATAGTTGCACTTTCACCATACACAATTCATCAACCACAATTCATTGACCTTGGCTGCAAAGTTTTATTTTTATGTATCTTAGTATTAATATCAGATATACTTTTTGTAGCCTTATTATCAGAGATTGAAAAGGCATATGAGAGGATCGACATCATGGAGGTGGTTAATCAAGAAAAGACATTTCTTATTTGATGGAGTGAGTAGTTTGGCATGGTTGCTTTTATATTTTCCGGTTCTGGCACAGACAGTTTTTGAGGGTTTTGAATATTTGAAGTCATCCAACTTCATAGAGTTGGAGCAGTATTATGTATCTGTGTCAAATGCTTAACCTGTAAGTGAAACTGCAGGGATTATGTGGGACAAAGATGAATCAGCTGCCGTTTATGGGAGTTGTCTGTACAGTTATGTTATTCGTCATATACAGGACCACAAATTATCAGTACCAACAGACACAGGCATGTCAACACAGTTTAAGAACTTTGGTTGTTTTCGGACAAACCTGGTTTATTTCTTCTAACATTTACATGTACATTGACTATGATGGTAATAACACTTTTATCCTTTTCTTGCGCTTTCTATCAGATGGACTCAAAATTGCAACCTTTCTTCACATCAAAGGTATGTGCATGTTTTGTGCATGTTTTATTGTTCTAGTAATCTCAATGTCATTTGTGTAATGAGAGTTGTGATAAGATACTTTCATTCCTTTCTGTATTTACTTCTCTTTGTTTTTTCTTTTCTGCTGTTGAGGTTCTATTGATATTTTTATCCAGGAGACACCAGTAGATACAACAAGATTGACTAGTCTGCCTCGTGGTATTGTTGAAGCAAGGTCAGACATGGAGTTAAAGCCTTTATGGACATCCAGTAGTCATATGTCACAGGTATTACTCTATAGTATCACTCACTTATCTCATCGATTAAGACTAATGATCAAAAGTTTGAAAGATTGTTGATGACAATTATATAACATTTGTTGCACGCACCTCTTTCTGATGAGCTATTTTCTAAAATTTCAGAGAAGTGTAATGAATTCTAAAAATTTGCTAGCAATGCCTGTTGGAATTAAACAAAAGAAGAATGTCTGCACTATTGTTGAAAAGGTACAAAAGTCTTTATATTGAAATGCTTAAATTTCTGATCCTTAAGAGATAAACTGGGTTTGGAAGTCGCCTAATTTTTATGGATTCAGTTTCGTCCAGAGAATTTTACTATGGTTCTGTTCCACTATGATGGAAACGTGGATGGCTGGTCGGACTTGGAATGGAGTAGGGAAGCTGTACATATAGTAGCTCACAATCAAACAAAATGGTAAAACTTATAATCCGTACAAGTTCAAATTTATGTTATTACTGGGGTTCTCAATTTTATGTATCTTATCTTTCCAACAAGTTGCCAAAGACCAACATATGGTCGAACCAAGAGTTCAATGCCTCAATTCTTTAATCTGTTAGACATAGATGCTACTTCAACAATACGAGATTTTGATCCGATGTATATTTTTATAAACCGTGTTTTAATGGTCAGGTGGTTTGCAAAGCGCTTCTTACATCCTGCCGTTGTATCTATCTATGACTACATATTCCTATGGGATGAAGATTTGGGGGTAAAAAAATTCCACCCAGGAAGGTACAATTGCATTGAGATATAATATTCCATCTATTGGCAATCGCATGAGTTTCTTTTTGCATCCTTTTATTCTGGGATATTCCTTAGACCTATTTGTTTCCATGGGACTCTATTTATTTGGCGATCTAACTTTTCCTTCTGAATATTTATCTTCTTAATCTGCAAACAAACCAAATTATGATTTCATCACCGATTCATCAGTTGTACTATCTCATGATTAAGTATGATAAGTTTAATCTATCTTTGCTGAAGGCTTGATCCTCTAGGTTCCGCTCATCCGCTTCTAACTTCTCCTTGCTCAGGTATCTGCAAATTGTAAAATCAGAAGGACTCGAAATATCTCAGCCAGCTTTGGATCCGAATTCTACTGGCATACATCACAGGATCACAATAAGAAATAGAATGAAAATATTTCATAAGTATGCACTGAATCTCCTTGGTCTAACTTCTTAACTCTATTTTTGGTGTTATTGTTTCTTATATGTTCTGTTTCAAGCAGAAGAGTCTATGATGTCAGAGGTAGCACGAAGTGTTCAGATGATAGTGAGGGGCCACCATGCACCGGGTAGGTTATTCTGCTGAATAATTATCTCATTGTGTACTCTCTGTACCTCAGTATAACAAATCGTGCTTCATGAGTGGTTTGTGTCCTCAATATTTCAGCTCTCTTTCTTAACATTGTTGCTTGCCGTGAACTTGTATTTTTTTCTTTGTTACATCCTTCCCTCTTTGTAAATGGGTATCTAAAACCAAATTTCTCAGCAATTCAGTAGAGCACACAAGGCATATGGTACCTCTTCCTTTTTCCCAAAGGCATGGGCACATTTTGATCTCACATCGTTTTGCAGATTTGTGGAAGGAATGGCTCCAGTGTTTTCAAGATCAGCTTGGCATTGTGCCTGGCATTTGATACAGGTAATCTTTGCCCGAACTTATATTTTGTGCTTAGCTTAAAAGTTAACCTACAATCATGCATAATATTTTCATCAACATCTTTCCATAAAACATGAATCACAGTGCCTGAATCTGTATTGGGTTTGCCAAAAAGTTTTTTATTAGTTTTGAATGCAGTCGCTATATACAAAACAGGTCATATTTGTGAAACCTTGTTATTTTCTTCTCTTACCTCCGGAACCAAGTTTCAGTAACTTTATGGATCTTTTTACCTACTGATGGTTATCCACCTTGTTTCACTTAATGAAAACATCTGCAGTGTGTATAGATAGCTCTGAAATTGCATATACTACGTTAAGTCTAGCGATTGAACTTAAAGTATAGAATCTATTCTCACTATTATTTAATCTACAGTCATATATAGTGTAGTATTTCCGTCTCAGTGCTGTAGATCTTACAAATTCCCTTGATTGTCAGAATGATCTTGTTCATGGATGGGGAATGGATATGAAACTTGGCTATTGTGCACAGGTAAAACTGCTATCAGAGGCCATGTGTTTGGTTTGTACGAATGCGATTTTATACTGATGAACTATGGATTAGGGTACTTTTACTCAGAAAAATTGTATTGTATCTCATGTTTCTTTCATGGAAATTTGAAATTCACTCATGTCAATTAATAGGCAAACAAAGCTTTACAGATTTATAATCGAGATTATTATATTTGATTTATTTTGATATATTTGGAACTTTACAGGGGGATCGTACCCAAAAGGTTGGAGTAGTTGATAGTGAGTACATAGTTCATCAGAGTATACAAACTTTGGGTGGGAAGTCTGCAAAAAGGTGATATGTTAAACTACCCTCTATTGAGATGAATTCCTAGGCACTTATTCTATTTTCCTTTGTTTCTAGTCAATACCTGCTTCTGTTTTGTGCTCTTTTATTCTTATCTTATGGGAACCACTCATCGCACATAATTACCTAAACACAATATGAAGTTTGATAATCAATCTTGTTATCGGCATAGTTATTTAAATCTAATTAGCTTCTCGAATTTTATGAGCCCTTTAAGTTCATTGTGAGTTGATGACGTTTTAAAATATATGTAGGTCAAGAATCCTGAGGAGACAATTAAGGTATAACTTTCATCACTCGAACTCATTCATTCCGTCTCTTCTGTCCTTTTATCTTTATAGTAGCTGTCGAGTAGTCTCTCTAAAATTCGATAATACTGATTCTTGCTTCTCTCCATCTCTTTTCTCTTTGTACAGAGGCACCCCATTGATGTTAGATCAGAGGTGAGACGCAACATCCGGCTTTCCCATCCTATCTTGCGCCTATTTGATTCCGCCTATTTGATTCTTCCAGATGAACAGGATCGTTCTAAAATGAAAGTGCACGAGCAATCTTGTGCGTAGTCTAGCAGAATACACTTTTGTTGTTCTAATGCTCTTGCTTGGAATGTCCTAATGCAGATTAGGAGGCAATCGACAATAGAGCTTCAAAAATTCAAGGAGAGATGGGAACGAGCTGTAAAGGAGGACAAGAGGTGGGTCGATCCGTTCCCTCCAAGCCCAATGCGAAAGCTTAGGCGCAACCGTAAGCGTGGCTATTCCAAGGTCTAACTAGGCAGAGTTCGTTGTAAATTTTCAGTCTGTGTCGGGCCCCGCCACGTCAGTTCTCGTAATTATTTTATTTTTTAGTGTTCATAGTTTAGCCTGATTCCGCCACCGTCGATGCAATCTAGAAGGTCATCAACATGCATAAACATTAAACACACCATTACAGTGGTCAGATTTGAGTAGGGACTACAATCCTCAAATCCCTACAGTTAACAGTGATATCTTGTGAGTTTATGCAATTTCATCAATTGTATTTTCAATAGAAGCTCGTTACCAGTACTGAAGGAGCAAAACTAATATTTCATCCCCTTTTATTTTTCTCGTTACTTCCCAAGAATATTAGAGTAGATAGGGATAATATTTACATTGAATTGAGCTTACATTTTCTGTAGATAGACACTTTGATACAGGTATACTTAGAGAATTGTTTTTCATTCTTTTTTCTCTTTCGGTATGTAAAGAATCTGGTTGATTCTATTGAGTATCGAAAATTGTGATTGAAAGTGTGGAGGGTCCGTTGGCCTGAAATGAGCTTGCGTGGCTCGAGTCGGGGTCCTCTCGACTCGTGCGAGGGTACCTGTGGCATTAACCTATTGAAATTTTTGGTACTAAGCAATTGTGAAAGATAACTTCTTGGGTTGTTTTGTTATACCGTTTTCATAGTGCTAGCTAGAATTGTGTATGTTTGGGTAGAACGAAAAGGAATATGAAGTGAGTAGGAAAATTTAGAATGTGTAGTGTAGAGAAGAAACTCGAGCAGGCAGAGCCACCCACTACGCCAGGGCTAATAATTTTGGTTACAATACGAAAAGCATGACAAGAATATGCACAAAATCAACTAAACTATTTGTTGTTTTCTAATATATCCAGAACTATTAAAAATCTTTTTCTAAATTTTAAACCTTGATTTTGATCAAGTGTGCCCTTCATCTATTTTCCGGCTTTGACAAGTTATTGTGGCTCTTCAAACCCCAAACTGACTTACTCGTGGCAACCATCCGGCCAGATGCCACGGCGTTTTTAATTGGCTCGTTTGTACTGTGTCTTGTTCATATATGATCTTACAGTATCGTGTCACATAATAACGATATGTCATGCACAATTTGTCAAGTCTACACTTCTCTTGTAGTTGGAGATTAAGAACAATGTGGTTTTGGATTAGTATACAACTCATTCCTTTCACTTGTAAGAATATGTTTATTTTATTTCGAACAATAAAGCCTTTGTATAACATCTTATAAACAAATTTTGTATACCACCCAAGTCTTCAAATTAAAGGAATTCAAACAAATAATTTAATGGGTTTACGTTAAATGTTTTACCGTCGAAGAAAAGGAACATCTTTCCCTACCACAATATATAATTAAGGAGATGACATGCATTACTTTAAATCTCTAGTCTTTAATTATTAAAAATGATGACTTTGTGACTCAATTATTATGAGACGACAATAATCTATAATATACATATCAATAGCACCTTTGAGTTGTTATTAACATTATGACTTATGAGAGAGCATGTACTTAGCAAAGATAGAGGAATCATTATTCACGTAGTTGAGAAAATAAAACTCATGGAGCTTTTCTAGAAAGTGCGGCTATATAATTAGGTTTTTGGAAGTGTTTGTGACTATAAATAGTTTCGCTTGACCAAAAAAAACAAAAACTCATGTCTAGGTGCGGCTAGGAGGTTTTGGAAGTGTTTGTGACTACAAATAGTCTTGATAGAAGAGTTGGCTTCTGGTAGGAGAGTTGATTGCGGACAACAGAGTTGGCTACAGTCAGGAGTTGGCATCTGACATATGACATCCGGCTGAAGGGAGCGGATGATGGTAGAGAGTGATGATGATACTTCAACTCATAGGAGTTGGTTGTAATACAATGACATTTGTATGTACACGTGGATTACTCACAATCATTCTTTATCATCGACTTAATTTCTACGGTGATGATTATGTGATCTACTTAGATAAATATACTAGTTAATATGTGATTAAGTATATACCATACAACGCACTGATAGCAGACTGGGAACAATTCTTCCGCCTTGTGATTATTATTAGAGAGATAGATACTATATATTGTATTAATTTCTTGGTTCCGATCGATTCCGGTTATCTTCTCTGACGATCTAATAAACTTCCAGCTCACCATCCGTAGGGGTGGGCATTCGGATTTCGGTTCGGATTTTTGCCTAATCCGAACCGATCCGAAAATCCGAATTTTGTGAAAGAAAAAATCCGATCCGAACCGAATATCCGAAAATCCGAAGTCCAAAATCCGAATTTTTATACTAAAATCCGAACCTAACCGAAAAATCCGAAATTATGAAAAAATCGAAAATCCGAAACCAAATTTTGTTAATTCTTATATGTATTTATATTAAATTTAAACATATTTAAATAAAATATTATTTTTATATGTAAATTATACATAATTCGGATTTTTTCGGATTTAAAAAATCCGATCCGATCCGAAAATCCAAAATTTTGAAAAATTTCAATCCGATCCGATCCGAAAATCTGAACCGAATTTTAAATTTCGGTTCGGTTCGGTTCGGATCGGATATTCGGTTTTCGTATTTTTTGCTCATCCCTAACCCTCCGTGGACATAGATCATTTAATCGAACCACATAAATTCTTGCATCGTTTCTTTCTTGCTTTAGTTGTGTCTAGAATCTCAACAACTTTAATTAAATATTAATTAAAAATTGTTAAAAGTTAGTTAAGAAATAATTAAAGAATAATTAATTAATGGAGGTTGAATATGTTTTATGAATGAAATTTTGAGGAAAATAAACAATAATAATCTGGAAATTTTCATGATTACGATATCATTGTCTAATTCAAATAAATTTATGATTAAAAGTTTTGTTATTTGGAATTGTCCATATATTATTTTTAGATACTTTACTAGTCGAGTAATTGTATACTTTATTTCATCGTTAATATTGTTATTTTCTTAAAATATGTAAAAAAATTATTAAATAATTTGAATATCTACGAATTAAATAATGCAAGTTCCTTTAAGTTATTGTATACCATTTTCTCGTGACTTGTTCCTTTTTATTTTATGAATTTACTCTACGAATATGAATAATTATGTTAACAATCATGATAACAAAAGGATGACTCCATATTATGTAGAAATGACACAAAATCAGCAAATAGGAGGAAATCAAGATTTAGGGCACACAACAAACATATAACTCTGATAACACAGTCTTATGGATTAGGTGATAACCATCAAGCAAAATCCTGAGGGTATAATGGACAATACACTTGGTATAAGATGATTTGAGTTGAATTTACATACAACCGGTAGAGTCCTTTCATAGCTTTGACACCGGCAACCCTGCAACAAAGTTTTAGCCGATCGAGTCAACAATTTTTTACTAAACTTTATGGTAAAAAATTCAGACAACACAAGTTGAGTTTACCTAAAGCTTTGGAGTTAACAATACTAGGGCATGCTGGTGGTGGTGGAGAGTTCTCGTTTAGGAACTGGTCCACGCGGTTCGGGTCGGCCCAAGTTGGGTATCCTTTTATTTTGCCCTATAATCAGATACGAAATGAATTAAATATCATAGGCCAGCGGAAATTCTATAGAATATATAGGTGTACTACATCATTTCATATGATAATACTTTATTAATACAAATTAAATTAATAAAATGTTATCGTGTGAGATGTGAGATGTTTAGTGCTGATGACTTCATACCAGGACGTTCAGTGCGGCCAATGTCGCCATTCCTTCACGAGTCCACTGCAATTACAAGGTCGATACATATATTATTTTTTACTATTGCAAAATGCAGATCAAGTATATTGAATATCATACTGTAAATGAACATATAACATGTATCGATGAAGTGAAACAGAAGACGAAACGGGAAGATCAACACAGACATGTAACAAAGTTACCTTCGAAGCAGAGGCAATGTGAGGCACAATAATAGCATTCTTCATCTCTGCTAGCCCCGGCTTCATGTATGGCTCTTCCTAAAAGAATTCACAATCCGTTATTTTCATGTCGTGCCATACGATCAACAAATCGACACCATGGTCTACCTCAAAGACATCGAGGCCAACTCGAAACATAGGATTCGCTCTCAAGTGGTCTACAAGAGCTGCCTCGTCAATCACAGGTCCCCTACTGCAGTTTATAAGGATGGCTTCCTTCTTCATCTTGGCTAGCCTCTCCTTGTTCACCAGATGATAAGTCGTCTTGTCGAGCACCGGGTGAAGACTTATCTACACACGAAACGACGGACCAAAACCAATGGACATGCTTTATGGAATTTCTCGACAAGATATGAATTAAATAGTCGGATCAATACCACATCAGCCTCTCGAAGCACCTCATCCATGCTCGAGGCCCGTTTCCACGTCACCGGTTGCTCCCCGTTGGCTTTCAGGAACTGCCCGTAAGCTGCGTGATTTTGAAGATAATTAGTTATACACACAGACAGAGAAATGAGATGCCTAGTGGTGATGATGATGCAGCCATGCCTGTAACGAACTTTTCAAGACGCGTGGATTGGTAGAGATCGAAGTAGATCAAGTTCATCTTGAACCCTTCAACCTAATTCACAACAAAAACAAGACAGTTTAAGGGATTGTTGGACAATGATGAAACAAGACAGCATTAATGGAAATGAGTTGGTTAATTAATTACCATCATTCTTGCATAAGCCGATCCAATACGACCTGCTCCAATCACTCCAACAGTTTGTCCCTTTAGTAAGTTCCCCACAAAACTGGCCAAGGAAAGAAAGAAACGGATTGATCGCGTAGTCCTTAAATACTCGATTACTTAATCTATCACACAAAATAAACGCTGACGACGTACAGATGAGGAAGCCATCCATCATACAAGCCTCCCCTCATGAACTCGTCAGCCTCAACAATTCTTCTAGCTGCAGCTAAAGAAAGTGAAGCTGCTAGCTCTGCTGTAGTTTCTGTCAGCACTCCCTAATTCCAAAAAACACCACAAACTTCTATTACATCTACTTAACCGAAAATACCAAGGCCAGGCAGCCTCACTCTGGTGGCGCTGGCCTGCCTGCCCTACTCTTCAGTGACCAGAAAATTTTGAGATTTAATTTTGCAAAAATCGAAAGATAGTGACATTATAATAATGTTTGAAAGGTCGTGTTAAAATTAAAAGATAAGTAAAATTTCGTCCATCAATCGAGCGCTAAGCCTATGTATTACTACAAGTATACAAATTCTTACAGGTGTGTTTCCGACAGCAACACCGTATTTGTTAGCAGCATCAACATCAACGTTGTTGTAACCTACGGCCATGTTGCTGAAGGCAGTCCCTCCCGCTCTGCTCAATGCACTGAACAATCTCTCACCCCAATCCTCAGTCAACTGAAACCAACAACCAACATATTAAGGAAAAAAACCTTACAATCATGTCCAGAAATAAACCGTGTGTGTGTGTGTGTGAAAATGAGGTGAATTTACCTGTCCAATAACTCCATCACACTTATTGCCAATCAAAGAAACGATGTCTTCCACTGATAGTATGGTTTTCTTCTCCGTGCATATCTGCAAACCAAACCATTAATGCATAAAGATCGATTAAAATGCATGCAAACAAAAAACAAAAAAAAAAGAATTACGTATTTGAATAATTACTTCTAGACGGCAATCTTGATCAACCAAGAGATTAATCCAGCGAGTTCCCGGCATAGATTTGGTGCTAACAACTCTGTATTTCCCATTAGGATTGTAGACTTCAACTTGCAACGGTCTCGCCATGCTTCACTTGTTGTCTTTTACGTGGAGCAAGAAAGAGTTGTTTTATGATGATAATAAATGGATAACGGTGGAGAGTGAAATGGTTATAGGCCTCTCATTTTGCAAGAGATAATCAAGTTTGTGGAGTGGCGCCACGTAGCTATCTTTCACAAATTTTAATACTGTTTGTTTGTGGACATGATTATGGATTTGGTGTGGTGATATTGGCGGTTGTGGAATACATTTTGCTTCACAGATCTTTCAACTCACGTTGTCTCCAAACACAATCAAAACCAAAACTTACAAGCAGAGCCGTAGGTTGTGTTTATGCTCTTTTCTACATTGATTCACACAAAATATGATATATTTTTTCCGATTTATATTTATAAACAACATAAACAAAGATTTCTTTATAGGGCCTTACAAGTATATCGCAAAAGAACTATTCAAACAAAGGAACTACAAACATTTGAGCAGAGGCACCCATAAAATTCAAAAACTTGGTTGTAATAACAATTCGAAAAACATGACAGAAAGTAATTCATACAATGCACCACCGATGATATTATTTTTATATATAAAAAAAATTTATTTGAAGAGATCAGTATCAGCAATTCAGATTGATATCCTTAAATTAAACTACGATTCACTTTACACTGAGAGGTACTTACTAAACTAGAATTTCTGATTTTCGTTACTTGTATAGGTTTTTTTTGACGGATTTTTTCCCACAAAAGTTCGGTAATAAAAAGTAATATGAAATATATAAATCACTGTGATTCATAAAATTCAGTTATATTTAAAAATGTCATAGTTAACATCATTAAAAATGTTGGAAGTATATTCGAATTTCTCAAAAGTGTTTTATAATAAAAAGAATCACACATTATTGATATTTTTTTTAAAAAATTAAGAAGCTATAATTTCATTTAACTCAAATGAAAAATATTACAATTCATTCATACTTGATACTTCTTTCCTTGTCTTACCAACAATCATAATACTATTCCTAAATTCATTTTATTCCCACATAATTTTGTTTCTATATACCAATCATCAACTTAGTATCATCTATTATTCTTATATATTGAAACCAAAGAAGTTACGATATCGAAGATATATATATATATATATATGCGGATCCAGGAAAATTGATGATGGGTATTTTGAAAATAAATCTTTGAGATTAAATATCATAAATGCTAAAATATTTCTATGTTTTCATAAGTTGTCTTGATGATTTCAATATACAATAGTTTAATTGAGTTTATATTTATATTTTAATAAAAAAATCAATATAAACTCTTCTTTAACGAGTTTAAGGAATCCATCAACCAAACCATACAAAATTTGGTCCGATTGAACTTGAACTTTGATTTTCCCCAGAGAGGAATATCGAAAACTAAAAAATAATATGAAAGAATATGACACCTTTGTTTGGCTAATTTTCCGACTGTATGAACCTTCAGAATTAAATAGAGTATTCCAAAAGCATCAATATCGTAGTTCAAAATAGTAGGTACAAACAATAAGGAACAAAATTTTAATTTCCTCTTAAAATGAAAGAGAGAAAAACCACGGACTACTAGAGTAGTTTAAATCCACTATAATCAACAATGGAACAGTATACAATCTTTCTAAATTATATTAGAGACATACAAAATATCATACACTCGAAAATAAGCACATCAAGATGTATGGAATCAAAATCACTCGATTTCTAAATTCTCCTCTATTCAGATCGACAAAACCCAACCTTGAAACTCAAAATCCGATCTCCACCGTCCAAAACGTTGGCCCAGATGCTGTAAGCTCAAATCCAAAATCACATGATCTAACGGTTCAATCCCAGGAACGGAATTTTTCCTTGTCTTAAAAACAATCAAAAATACTTTTTCTGTTTTGCCTACTTCAATTTCTCCTTCAAACCTTTTCATTCTTATAACCTTCTCATGAGCTTTTCTCATGGGTCAAAATATAAGAAAATCCAATAATAACAATTTTGTTTTAATTTTTAATTATTTTGAAACCGAATTTTGAATTAGAATATAATACATAAGCGGAAGAAAAGTTTATATATATATATGGAGCTACCACCTAGATCCGCCCATGTATATATAGGAAAGGAAATGGTTAAAATAAATATTTCTTATTGTGAGAATATTATATTGAATGCATAATGTTATCGTAGTGCAATTACTTTATATGTTAAGTTCATTTACATAATATGTTTAATGTAATTTTTTTCATAATTCTTACACTAAGATGATGCTCAAGGAATGACTCGGATCAGACACCTACCAAATACAATCAACATTTGGTTCAATTTTGTTGCAATGTTTCATGATATTCAGCATTCGAGATGTATATTTTGTACATTTCATACGCAGTTTTGTATATACACAACTCTCGTTTCCTTTTCTTTTGCCAAAATGAGCACATAGGACATTATACAAACGAGATTCATCCATACAAAGCCAATTGGTTTTGTCACTTGCCACCTATATATACAAGATGTGTCTAAATTTTGTGCTTTCGCTATATATATTTATTTAACTAATGCTTATAAGTCATTGCTTTTTTTTAATTCTCTTTATTTCTTTTGGAATAAATTGGCATATCATAGGATAAATCAAAAGAGGCAGCATCATGTGCCGCAATACGCCGAAGCGTTATAGCATGTGATTCAAAGGAACAACATTACTACATCTCCAAATGAACAAATGGGATGAAGGGGAATATGCTTCACGGGCTTTTTTCAATTGATTAAGAATTATTCCATCCGTCTTATTAAAATATCTCATTTTGATAATCGCTTTTAAAGAAATATATAAAATAGTTAAAGTATTAAAAAATAAATATGACTCATATTTTTTGAATGAATAATTACTTCCAAAAATAGAATGAGATAATTTAAAAAGAAAAATGAGATATTTTAAATAAGACAGATAAATTAATAGATTTTGGAGAAAGGATCGACAGAAATTCTTTAAATTTCTTTTTAGTTTGGAGGACTCCAAATGAAGATTTTATTTTGGTAGGACAAATAGAGACTAAAAACACTTCTAGACCGAAACACCTCATTAAACATAATAATGATGATTAAAACGCAATTAAAGAAGAAAAAGTGAAAGAAAGTCGGCTAAGCATCCACGCTGTCGCTGACCGCAGACAAGTCCTCCCCGTTTCTCTCTCATCTCTTTCTCTCTCCAGATTCTTTTCAACCGTTTGAATCCCGTACACTATAATATTCTTCCATCCTAAGCTTCGACTAATTTTTTTCTTTCTATCGTTACTGGAGCCGCACTATTTAGATCTATAAAATCTGTGGTTTGGTGTTTGTGAGCTGATTTAATTGAAGGATTCAGTCGGTAACAAGATGGCAGGCCGTTACGATCGGAACCCGTTTGAGGAGGAAGAAGAAGTAAATCCATTTGCTGTGAGTGTTTTTCTCTTTATCTGGTATAAATCGTTGAATGTTAGGTGGAAGCCGCGTTTTTTTGCTTTTAATTGTTTGGGAATGTACTTCTGTGTGCTATTGAGATGAAGAACTTGAAGTTGAAGATAGGGGTTTTGAGGATGATTTGACTAAGATTGACTTTTTGGCCAGATCTACTAATTGTTTGTTTTGGGGTTTGTATGTGTGTTTCTTTCGAAATATTGTGCAGTCATTTATGATTGAGAGTCGAAAGTGGGATGTTGCTTATGATAGTTTAGGCGTTTTCATCAAGATTCTTATTTTAGATTGATATTACTGTTTGTTTGGTGTATTTTGGTGATTGTATGCGTGGAGGCATGAATGGATCATGTAGCTATGCTTCTATTATGGCTGTGATTGCCACGGCATTGAACTTCTCGAAATGAATATATATTCGATTTCTGTTGTTTAGCATGGTGCTGGTAATGTGCTCTACAGAACAGTAGGTAGATTTTCAGTAGATGCTAGTGTGGAACAATGATGGTCAAGGTGTTTGGTGGTTTAGGTAAGTTTATATTCTTTTAGTGTTGCCTTATTGTTTTGATGATATGGAAGATATAGTTGCATCAATGGCTGAATCCAAATAGACAAATAGAGTAGAAAAGGTATTACAAGGAATGTAAGAAACAAGAGAAGCTTGTATTAAGGATGCCCCAGTATGGTGATGAGAGTTTGGTATGCTATTGAGTTTATGATTACATGGCATAAACTGTCTTTGAGCAATTTAAAAAAAAAAGAAGAAAAAAGCTACAGTTGCTGCAGCTCTCAGTTTTTTGAGTAAAACTGGCTGAAGATATTCTGTTTTTTCATGATCATGATTATAATAAAGACAGTGACGATTAGGCCCTTTCTCATACTCGAACACTTAGCAAACAATTCCAACCTTAAATAAGAATTCACTCTATGAATGCTCACTGAGACTCCCATATCCCTACTCCTAAATAGAGGAGATACGTATTGTCAGTCCAATTGGCTGTGGCTCTTGATGGGCTTGGACCTGAGTGACCGTCACCTCTTATCCTGAACAACTAGAAGCGGGGGAAGAATTTGGAAGGACCCCAAGAAATATTTTAATGAGTTCAGTAGTGAAAGCTCAATTGAACTAACAAAGAAAATCTTCTGAAGAATGAATTTGAAAAAAAATAAAAAATGCAAGTTAATATAAATATAAATTATATAATTGAGCGGTTGAATAAATCTTATGATAGAGGCTAAGGAATGAGAGCTGCTCTTAGGTGGCCACTTCTGAAAATTTATTACTGAAGAGTGAATACTCTTTTTTCTGTGTGGAGCATCTTGCTTTTCTGTCTTCTTTAACTTCTATCTGCTATAAGCTGATTATTTTGTGGCAAGATATTTTGGGTGTTGCTTATTACATGTCGTTTAGAAGAATGAACATTAACTGTTTGGAACTTGTGCTACCACATAATTCAAAACCTTTCCAAGTTTTTAAATTATTATCATGGTGAATTTTATCTTCTAGAAAAGACCAAAATGATTTAAATCTGCTTTGGATCAATTATACAATAATAATAGAATTTCTCTCTCGTGTAATAGAATTAACAGGAAATTGACACATAATTAATTGGAAATAATCGTAAATTAATATTTCTGGCGGATAGTATATTCATGCATACCGCATTGGTATGCAAGTATTCAGTACATGTCTTTCAAAAATAAATGAGGCATTTATTTCAGTCACTATTTTGTAAATATCTGTGCATAAATATTTTCGTATGTGTAAAATTGTCACCATATAATTATATGTAATTGCCAGTGTAAATTTCTCTGCGCAAACTTTCATAATTTTTATTTTTTAGTTATCTTTTTACCAAAAATTTAAAAGCTACATTGACCAAACATTATCAAAGAGGAGACATATCAGATGAAATAACATCATTACATTATTAAAGAATTTAAACAGTAAGTTATGGAAAGAGTTTGGCATTACTCACCCCTCTTGTTTAGATCTGCCACACTACAAAGCCATAACCAAATATATTTCATGCCTGCTTATCCCCATTGTGCCACCCTTTATTTATGGAGCCTGTAAACATGCTGCATTGAAATAGGAAATATACTTTGGCAATGCATATTTCCTTTTGGTGCTCTAACACAAAATACCCAATACTAGAACTTTTCTAATCTTATTTTCACAAGTGAAATAACTATTAATTATGGCCCATCTCTCACAAATACTTGTATGAGACAATCTCACAGACCAAAATCTATAAGATGGTCTCACTACTCAAATTATGTCAGACGGTTTCTCACTTTCAATCATGTCAGATGGTTTCTCAGTTTCAATAGTATTACTTCTTTTTTCTTGAAAAGTACAAGATAAAGTATTAGTTTTTGTTGAGAATATTGTTTTGAATTTTTAAAATTGTTACTTAAAGAGTAATATTTGAAAGTGTTATTTTCCGTGAAGTATTATTATTTCTGCCTCACGGAATAAAATTTGTTGGATGATTTCACAAGAGACCTATCCTTTTCCCAGTGTTTTGCATGTTCTTTTGCTTCACAAACTGAATGGACATGGAAATACTACAGTTTGCACATAGAACAACATGATAAAGAAAAATCTAGCACCAGGCTAGTCTAAATGCAGTTAACATATATAGTTTCATTTTCACTATGATTTTAATTTCCTTGGCATGTTTGTAAGTTATACTCTGTTAAAGAATTGACATGTTTTCTTTTTGGTTTCAAATTAACATGAGTATTTTCTTATACCCAGGATGGAGGTAGAGGCAAGGCATCAGGACAACCAAAATTTAGTGGAGGCTCATTTTATAATGTGAGTTTATTTTTCTCTTCCCTTTTTAAAGAGAGAGAGATCTCCTCCATTGTTAAAAAGACACCACTAGGAGGAAGAGTTCTTATAAATTATAATTTCTTCTCTAAAACTTTTCTGAATTTTATTCTAGTGCATCACCATCTTCTTGTAGTTGACAGGGGTGGGGATTTTTCATAATGGGGAGTGTTGAATAATGAAAATCATTCAGTGAGGATGCAATTGTTGTTTCTGCACACAAAAAGTTAAAGCCAAATTGATTTTTATGTCTCATAAATTCATAATGAAAGAAATACAACCTATGTATTTGGGGAAGCTATTAAATGCATGTTTTCTGTGTTTGGAGATCTACCAGTTTTCTTTATGGTTTAATAAGCTGCCATTCCAGCAAGGTTTCCTATGAACATGCTATAAATTAATTCACATACTAGAGAGCTGTGGTTCACTTACAAGTTTAGGTAGAAGACATATTGTCTGGTGGACCTGGTAGCATAATTGGTCCCACATATAGTATCAATTTTAGACAAACCATCAAAATTTGGAAAATGCATCTTGCATTGTTTCTTAATCATATGAAATTGAATTCTTTTCAGACTACTGGAAGCGTTCCACCAGCTATAAACTCGAGGCTCTCACCTCTCCCTCCAGAGCCTGCTGATTTCTACAATCCTACAGCGCCAGTTGATATTCCTCTTGATAGTGCTGCAGTATGTGCCTTTTAGTAAATTATTTAACATGAAATCATGCAATGGTTTCCCTTTTCATTGGATTGGCTTTGCTTCTTATAAAAGAACATTTTGAATTTAGGACCTAAAAAAGAAAGAGAAAGAGCTGCAGGCGAAGGAATCTGAACTCAAGAGAAGGGAACAGGTACTTATTGAAGATCATTCATGATCTGCTGAGTATTAATTTATTCACTTCCACCTTTTCTTCTGAAACCAAATAAAATCAAAATCAGTCCAAATGTTCCCTAATTCCCTTAAAACAATTTTTTTCATATCTGAGTCATTTATATCAATTTTCTGCAAATCTAATAGTGCGACCCTTTGCATGTATTATTTTGCTCAACACAACTGGTAAAATTTAAGGGTAAGGATGATGTTGCCTGCTATATTTGTAATGCATTCAATCTAATATGTGATCTCTGTTGGATAACTAAGAGGAAAAGGGAAAGAATTGTTCTTCCAATGGACAAGCATAGACTATTAATTCTGAAAAAAGTGTTTCAGGATAAACTGTTGCAGAAGATAGATTTTTGCATTGCATGTACTACTTCCCTATTATATTCCTTTTTCTGAAAACTCTCTTCAATTTCTGTTGATGTTCTGCAGGAAGTTAGGCGGAAAGAAGAGGCTGCTGCACGAGGTGCTTTATATTCTCTTATAGTATTTTCTTACCATACATATATTAAGAGAATGTCTGCTTTTCTTAATCGTCTTCTAATTGGAGCAAAACCAAGAGGAGCCACATAATTTCTTTTTTCTTTGCAGCTGGTATTGTTCTTGAGGAGAAAAACTGGCCTCCATTCTTCCCCATCATTCATCATGACATAGCGAATGAAATACCGATTCATCTGCAGAAGCTGCAATATGTTGCATTTACAACCTTGTTGGGTAAAATTTTTCTCATATTAACCTCTGGCTTTTATTGTTAGTCTAGTTTCGCTATTTAATGCTTACTTGCCTTTTTTCTTGGTTGTAATCATTGTGTATTGTTTCAGAGTGGAAAATGGTGGTTCATTCAACTTGTAGCATTTTTCTCTTTTTACATGCTTCATTCACAAAATTAGAAAGTTAGCATCTTAAGTCGGACAACTGTCCTTTTTCATGCAACTTGAAATGAAGCGCCAGAAGATTGTGTCATGGAAAATTGGCACATTGATTGTGCATAGTTGGGCATCTAATGTTAACTGTTGCTTGTTTTATTCCCCATGCATGAAGTCAGTGATTATTTTTGGCTGCCAATGACTTATAGTTGTTGGAAGAGTACCTTTTGAATTGTACAAACATCTTTTCTCTTTCAAGTAAATTGGAGCTACCTTTCCATGCAAGAAAATTATACATGACCCCAGTCTCAAAAAGTTACCTTTCCATGAAGTAATTGGTTTATTAGTTGTACATGCTGCTGGCTTGTGCACTATTTCCTGGTGCTTGGCACGACCTTTCACTTCCTAGCAGTTCTTTGCCTAAATATTCTAGCTGCTTGGGATGCTTTTCTCTATTTTGATTCATTTGGGCCAAAGTTGTATGTTAATTGAGCATTAGACTGCAAGACTCCACCACTACTCTTCGGGGTGTGAGCATGAGTGATGCATGCTGCTAATGATGTTTTTACTGGTGGACATCAGGACTCTGTTTCGCCCTTCTCTGGAACGTTATCGCTGTAACTACTGCATGGATTAAACAGGGAGGTTAGTTTTATATGAACCCATTAAGTCCTTCTGTTGGTATGTATGTTTTAAATGGTTTCCTGACCAGAGCTGTCTATCAGATGCAAAGATCTGGTTTCTTGCTATTATCTACTTCATATCTGGGGTTCCAGGAGCATATGTTTTATGGTATCGACCACTTTACCGTGCTTTTAGGTTGGTGATTTCCATCCTTTTTAATTTTCTTTATTCAAATTGGTTAAGGGGAAATTGGATAATGAAAGGATCAGAATCTCCATTTGACAATGAAAACTTTCTAAATTTTGAAGGCAGTGAGGATAGATGCATTATTTCTCCTCTACATATTGTTTGACTGTATCTATATTATATTACAGGACTGAAAGTGCTATGAAATTTGGGTGGTTTTTCATGCTTTACATGGTAAGTTGATTTTATTATATTGAGAAGTGGATTTCCATCTCATAGTGAACTTATGATAATGTTTGATTTGTTGTGTTACAGATACACATTGGATTCTGCATTTTTGCTGCAGTTGCACCTCCCGTTGTTTTCAGAGGAAAATCTCTAACGTAAGTCTGGCTTCACTTTTTCCTTTTCCAGCAATGCTCTGCTCCAAGATACATGCGTCACCAAATCATTATTCACTTAATCTGCATAACATCAGTTGTCTATTGTCTTTTATATTTATGGTCTTATCCCAAATGTTTTGAGATTCAGTCAAGAACTATGATACACTGCTGATTGTTATCATCATTTCTCTGTTTTGGTAAAGTCTGCTAGTTAGTTTTTATATGTCCGTTTACAAATGTTTTGAGATTCAGTCAAGAACTATGATACACTGCTGATTGTTATCATCATTTCTCTGTTTTGGTAAAGTCTGCTAGTTAGTTTTTATCTCTGACCGACCGTACTCAACGTTGTTTCTGTAGAGGTATCCTCCCAGCAGTTGATCTCATAGGCGACCATGTGCTAGTCGGGGTAAGTTGGCTTATATTATTCTCAAATTATATGCCGCTCAGATCTTGAGTTATTGGCTAGAGAATGAACGTCATTGGTTCAACATTGTTCTTGTTACACAGATTTTCTACTTCATTGGGTTCGGACTTTTCTGCCTCGAGTCAGTTCTCAGCATTTGGGTCATACAGGTACGAGTACGACTTCTCTTTCTTATAGAGATGGAATGGCTTTCACTTCCTAATTAATGCTTCTCTCATTTCACAGCAAGTATACATGTATTTCCGAGGCAGCGGCAAAGCTGCAGAGATGAAGCGCGAAGCAGCAAGGGGAGCCTTGAGAGCAGGAATCTAATACCTCGAGCCATCAATAGATGAACATATGTAAATCATATATTTTGAAATTTATGGTATTCAAATATTGTTGTTGAGAAGACCTTTTGAGGGAAGCTGCACCTGCTGAGTTTGGAGATTCATAGATTGATTGTTTGTTTGTTTGTAAATTCGTTGTTTGGCTTTTCTATTTCATTTTATAAATACAGTTAGTTACATTTTCCTGATATTACCATTACGTTGAATAATCTTGACAAAAGCAACTGCAAGTGCAATATCCACAACTCAAAATACACAGATTTACTAGTTCACATGGCACAAATTTACAGTAGAAAAAAGCACGCATGAATATTTCTATATTAGGTCTGTATGTATTGTGTGCCCATGTTCAAATTATAATGATATGTACTGTGAAAATTAAAGGCTAGAAGAATTCCAGCTTGCATCAACAGCTCTGATAATCTTCTCATGTAATGTAGCTCCGGAAGAAGCAATTATACCACGATCAAGACCTTCTAATTACATACCTCTCGAGAAGCAAAGTGGATGGCCTCCAGCATCGGTCACGACACCACCGGCTTCTTGAATAATGACGACGCCGGCTGCATGGTCCCATATCTTCTCCTTATAACCAGCTCGAGCGAACTTCATGAATATTTCAGCGTCTCCTCGCGCTATGGCTGCGTACTTCACCATAGAATACACACGTAGTGGTTCGTTCCTGCAACAAGTATGCATATGAAGCCTATCCCGCAAGATGTAAAAAGTATGTGATAGTAATATAGGACTAAATATTTGAGGATTACATGATCCAATAACTCATAATTGCTCATTCCATCACAAAATTTGTGGGTGGATTAGCATATATTATTTTTATCTGCCTATTAAACGCCTCTCTCCTGTACATGCATTTGAAGATACACTAACATGTTACAAATTTCATACGACAACGAGTTTTGCTTCTGCTCGTGTTTACTCGAGTTTTGGCATCTCGGAACTATAGGCACGCACAAAACGACGAGGTCAAAGGAAAAGGATGAATGAAACAAGAAATTTACCTGAGTCCAACACTATGAGCTAGCCCTGCAGTGAAGGAATGACTCGAATTTGCTTTCTCAACAGGCTCACAGAAAGTTGCCAAAGCCGGGTTGTTGATGGTCGAGACCTTGATTTGTCTTGCAGAGTTTGGCCAAACAAACTTCTTCTCTTTCTCAAGCAATGGCTGCATCCAGGCTCCTCCACTTCCTCTCTTTGCATAAATCACACAGCCTCTATCCCACGATGCTGATGATGCTGACGCCAACCTAGACACAATTCTTTGGTAGCCATTTTGGTAACTCAACCATTCTTTCTTCATCGGGTAATTAGGGCACCCGAGAACCCCAAGCACCGGTTCTCCATCCTCTATCAAAGCAAGAGCAATTGCATATTGATCGCCACGTACAAACCCTAACGTGCCATCAACGGGGTCCAGAACCCAAAATCTCCCGGTGGGTCCGCCAGTCGAGTTGCACCTACTGATGGCCTCAAGAACCTCTGATGTGTTTAGAGGAGCAGCCGGTGGTCTAATTCCAAAACTAGGCGCTTCAGAGAGGCTCTCATTGACAGTCTTTGCAACGGCATTTAGCAAGCCAACAGAGTCGCTCCTCGACAGTGTTTCAACGTCTTCTTCAGCTACAATGGATATGTTTTCACTCCCAAACGCCTCGGACAAAACCCAGCTCACAGTTGCTTGGACACTCCAATCTGCTTAGAAGTAGCAATTGGGGCATTAGCCACTCCGACCTATGTCACGCACACACACACACACATCTCAGGGTTGTAAACATTTTTAGTTCTTTCTTTTTCTCGTGCCCAAAAGAAGCAATAGAGGCTGTAAGTACACGACGACACAGGAAGTTTAAGGTCAATAAACTGTCTTTAAACCTTTTGCGAGTATATGCAGTCACTTGTTATTTCATATCACTACATGTCTCCAAATTCAACTCAAATATGAGGTTATGACAATTACATAACAAATTCAAAGCCGACATTCTATGCATACATTTCAAAAGGGCATCAAATAATAGTAGTTTACACTTAATTAACGCTCATGCTTTATAAATTATGGCTGCAAAATGAATATGCTGATCAAAGAAAGCACTTAAACAAATCCACAAACTTTCAAAGTCGAACAAACACTAATAAATAAGAAACTTGTTTGACCAAAATATTAAACGGCGGAGATTAACCAAATTATACGTTCACGATTAACTAATCAAAGAGGTCACGAATATTCTAAATATAAAAAATCAAAGAGTTCACGGAAAGCAAGCCCTCTTGCTACCAGCCAAAACCACTCCATATCAAGATAGCATAACAATTTCGACCAAAATTAAAATAATAAAGAAACAAAAAAAGATCGCATTTTTCACTGTTTCAAGAAAAATCAAGAACGCCCGGCCCATTACAACAAGAAGGGCGGGCGGCGGATCATACCAGCGACAGTGACGGGAGAATCGTCATCTTTGGACTGAACGTGCACATTGCTCTTAAAAATCAAGTTCTCTTGCACTCTGCGGCAGATCAAAGCCGCCATGTGCACAGCCTTTACCGCGACTTCCAGCTCCCACGCGTATTTCTTCTCCAAATCCATGGACTCGAATTCCACGCTGCAATTCTCCGCCGTCGCGGAAGAGACCGTTTGGCTGCAGCGGAGGCGGGAAAATGGGTGGAGGAATAGCTTGGGAAGGAGGTTTCGATGGAGAATTAAAGGAGAATTTCTCGAATTTCTCTGCAAAGAAGATGGCAACAGTGGGTGTGGGAGGCGAATTCTGGCGGCTGAATTCGGGGAAGAAATGGGCATTTTAAATGTAGAAGGAATCGATGAAGAGATTTTGTGAAATTTGAGAAATGTGAGATGAAATGAGTAATTACAAATTGTGGCAATGAAAGCTGGTCTTTTATAACACTGTTCAATTATCCTAAACTTTTGTAACCATCCACCTTTGTTTTGCAAACAACGTTGTTTTCATGTGAGACATGATTTTAAGAACATAAATGGTATTGTAATTACAAATCTTTTAGTTGCTATTATTCGAGTATATTAATTTTTTCATACATAATAATATTTCAAAGTTAGTGTATAACATTACTAATTAATAGGCAGGTTAAGGAATTATGCTCAATATTTATATTGTTATTCATTTATGTCCAAATTTTAAAATATACGATTTGGTCATTTGTATGGAAGGAGCTTTATGCTAGATAGGTCATATATTATCAATTAATGATAATTTAAAATAGTAAAAAGTTGCTTGAAAGAATAGAAATAGGAATTTATGATGTAAGCCAAAAGTATAAGATTTTACCATTTTAATAATTAAAGGTAAGTATTACTTTAAACTCAAATAAAATTTATTTTTTAAAAATGTTTTGAACTATACAAGATATTTATTTAAACCACCAACTATCAATATTGTATCAAAAGTATTTTGCGTCCACTTTCAGGCCCTTGAAATTTTCATATGGCTCGCCGACTCCTATTTGGAAATACCACATAATTCTATGTGGCATCTATGATATTTTATTTTATTTTTTCTTTTCTACGTGGTATCCAACAAGTAACATCAAAAAATTGGGGGTCGAAAAATGAAAGTGAGATATTTTTGATATAAAATTGAAAGTTGATGATTTAAATAAATATTTTTGAAAATTCGGACCATTTTTGATAAAGTAGATGTACTTAATTTGGGATATAAAGTGATATAAATCCTTTTAACAACACTGTTGACTTGATTGAGTATGAATACCAAAACCCTTTTTATGAGTTAGCAAAACGTAATCAAATCTCAAATGTTAATTAATAAGTCAACTGATTTTTTTTAAAAAGATAAATCAAGTGAGTTTAAATCGTGAATTAGTTACGACCACTTGAATAGCTTTGTGTTAGTTATGCGAAGCTATTATTTGAATCGTGAATTAATTACAATCAGTCAGTCGACTATTATGGAACACACAAAGATATTAAATTATGAGTACCAATTTATAATTTATTAATGTTGGTTTATTATCAAAAAAAGACTCAATATATTGAGATGTAAACTAATACTTGCTCTTTCATTCACAAGCTGATCCACTTCACTTGTTATTAGAGCCGCCCTGAGGGTAGGCAACCCAGGCGAATGCCTGCGCCCATCATCTCGGTAAATATTTTTATACCTATATATATCTATATATTTATTGAGCTCAAAAATTAATTTTGTTTATAGATTTAAGTTCGTTTGAAACTAAAACATTTTTAAGTTGAGTCTAAAATAAACTCAAGTTTAATTTACATTTTATATATATATATATGCTTGTTCAAGAGAATAAAATGTGTGAGAATTATAAAAAAATTATGGGGGCCCTGTATTTTTTATTTTATAATAATATAAAGGGGGTCCTGTATTTTTTATTTTACTTAGGGCCCATAAAATATCAGGAACGGGGCTGCTTGTTATGTCATCTTGAAGGGCCATTACACATCAATAATTATATACACAATAACCTGAATTGCGTTGATTAAATTATGTTAATGAGACAATAACTTTTTCTAGTCGTTTGTCGCGTATTGTTGACTTGAAAACTCAAGGAATAGTGTGGATTACATAATTAGTCAGATTAATTACACGTAGAAGCAAGATTAGGGTTCGAGATTAAGTTTGGGGGAGTGGAAGAAATAATTTTAATTTGCTACAACTCGTGATATCTCATGATCCTAATATTTCATGATTTTAAATAAGATTTATTCAGATTGTTATGAGCTACGTAGAAAGAATTGTAAGTGCAAAATCCATTGTAAGTCCTGTAATTATGCGAAGGTATTATCATTAGCAATGTTTAAATGTGGATTTGGATATCAAATCGTTCACATAATTGAGTTGTTGGGTCTAGGTTTATTAATTGATGAATTCTAAGCCGATCAAATCGGCAGTGGTTTACAATCTTGGTTTTAGACTGCTTCAAACACGGACCCATCCAAAGACACGATCCGGTTGTTTGGATCGATCGAGTCCAATATTTTTTTGTTTTTTGGTGTACTATGAGCTTGTCTAATGTGTTTGAGATATTATATTACTAATTAATTATCATTTTTATTAAGTTATAAAAAATATATAAATTGATAATTATTTTAGCATTTGGATAATTACCTAACTCAGACCCATAGTTTGATGGTCATGTTCGAGTCCTGTATCTATGGATCGGTTCAAAAATTAGAGTCGATACTTATTTATTGGTTTTGATCCGGGTAAAACTCGTCCACTGACAAGTCTAGTTGGATTATGAGGTTGGGCAAACTACTCTTAGAAATCTACTGTTCTATAAATATTTAATTTTAACGTATACGGCATATATATACGTGTATATATGAAAAATAAAACATAAAATACCAAGACAGACAAAACTTATATTACAAAAAAGTGAAATTAAATTTTAAAATGCATATTAAAACTGTTGATTAATGTTATATTTACTTCACAGTTCCTTGGTTTCACCACTTCGTATTAAATGATTACTAAATCAAATTAAGTAGAAATTAACCCTTTCACGGACCAAAATCAAAATATAAACCAAAACGACCTCGTAACCAGTTCGTCATTAGAGACTCCGAATTATAATAAAAATTATGGTTTTAATACCATATTAGAGAGAAATAGTTATAATCTAAAAATGTGAATATCACATGATTCAGTTATTTATCTCCTATATTTGAAACCTCTAGAAGAACTTTAAATTTGGTAAAGTTGTTGATACTATTTAGAGTTAATTTTTGCGCAGTTTGGAGCTGAGATTCAAATGTCTATTTGGCGTTAAAATTCAAAATTGATTGATGATTTTCAAGTTTATTATTTGAATTGTTCTTGCCATGTTTTTAAGTTTTGTGCTCGGACATATGTAATGGTAACTCAAAACATCATGGAACCGTAATTCGTTACGCTAATTCCCAATTACTCGATGCTCATGACATCTGACGATGAAACTGAAAACAGTGGATGAGGAGGACATTCCAAACAATGAACTTCAAAACTCTTAATCGATTTTAAGTTTTGGCTTGGAATGAATGTCTAAATCTCAGTTTTAAATTCAAGCAAAAATTTAGAGATGCGAATCTACTACAAATCAAAAGGTTATTACATTATTGAAACATTTTAAAATTAAGTCTAATTCTCAACAAGATCAAATCTGTTGAAATTTAATTAACAATTAACGCATAGTACTTTTAAATATATAATTATATATATATTTCTATAGAAGTGATTATTTTTATACTGTTATTGTCGACTGTCAAAAAAATTTCACCTGTTTGTTGCTAGCTTACATGTTCACTTCCATCTTATTTATTACAAGAGTTTTTAGTTTAACATGTGCTTTGCCTGCACATCTTTCTTGTATACATTTTTCAGTTTTGTCTTTTACTTTTTTCAGTTTTTGGGAGGCTTAACGTAAAAAATCATTTTTATCGTGAGAACGTGAGAATAAAAAAATGATGAATTTTGTGTGAAACTTAATGAATCCGCTGGAAAAATTACTGAATCCAAAAAAATAAATTTTTTACCTCTCATGGGATTCGAACACTGGGTGAAAATTCCGAATTTTTGGATTCAGTAACTTTCCCAGCGGATTTATTAACTTTCATAGCAAATTCATTTTGTTCATAAAGAATTTTCGTGGTTCTTAGTTCTCACGTTAAAATTGATTCTTATTTGAACCTCACTATATATATATATATATATATATATATATATATATATATATATAGTCTCCATGAAAAAGACAATAATAACTGCATTTTTTTATCCACCTTCATCACTTCTTAGATTGTTTTCCATTTCTTTATCTTTTGTCCTTTTTTATTTCTTGAGTTGTTTCTCACATTTTTGGGGTTATAAATGGTACTTGCTTCTAAAGATGGAGTTCTCCACTTCCACTATTGGTTACAAGTTGCAACACTTGCAACAAAACACATCTTCCCAAAATACTCAATTTTAGATATATTCAATCTGTCTCAATTATATAGACTGATTGAAGTTTTAACAAGGATTAAGAAAATTTATTGGAAAAGAAAAAAATTAAAACTAATCTGGACCATTGATCTTTGTTTGATATACGATTGTCATAAAAAAAGCATTATTACTATATATTATAAATATTAGTATCAAAAATATTATTTTACATATAAATAAGCATGTTGTATGTTCCATAATAAGAATGTCTTCTACCAGATCTCAATTATATATATAATTCACAATGCAAAACCTTATAAAAATTAATATTTTTTTCCCTATGTATGTGATCGGTCTCACTATATGGGGTGACGTTAATGATGCACCAATAAATTCAAAATTGATGGAGCCGTAAATTGCAAAGATTCCACGCTAGTGTTTGTATATAATTTATTATTCTCTGTACTTATCTCAACTTCTTAATCTATGGATAGACGCAATCATTACAATCAATCTTTGGTGTAAAGAAACTACCAATATACTATTTACTTCAACGTTTCATCAATCTCTTTAAACACTATTAGGGAGTTTGATTTTCGTTTTATCCAAATGAAAATTTAATATTAAAGTATATTTTAGTTCATCTTTTATTTTATGAAGATGATGTTTTATTTCATAAGTCATGTCTGTTGTACTAAGTTTTTTAGTATAATTTTCCTCATCCCCTTGACAAGTTTTATAAAAAAGAGAGTTATCCAATTTTATATATTAAAATGGTATTATTTATTAATTTGATGTGGAACAGGAAGTAGCTTCAACAGTCCCTTATGTAATTTGCAAACTATCATGTAGAAGCAAATTTAAATGTCCTAGAACGAGACTTAAGAAAGACAATAAAAATAAAATTAATACGCGTGGGAGAACACGTGTGAAGGCTGTCCAGAATTGACGACAACATGACGTACGATACATTCATATCTAATACAGTAATACCTATTTGTATGCAATAAACATAAATAATATAATATATGTATGTGTGTGTGTGTGTGATTTAAGTGGTTTTGATTAAGACTTATTGTTGTAATCAATTTTACCACTTAACTATTTGCCTAGAAAGACAATTTTGACGTCGTGATTCAGTTCATATATCCATCACTCAGTCTTTCTTTCTTTTCTTTTATCTTTGATTATTTGACTTATCATACGATATATATATATATATATATATATATGGAAGGTTAACGTGAACAAAAAATGATGAATCCATGTAAAGTTGATGAATCCGTTGAAAGTTCTCGAATCCAAAAATAGAATTTCCGCCTCCATGGGATTGAACCCAGTGAAAAATTGAAATTTTGAATTCAAGAACTTTCTCAACGATTCATCAACTTTCATAATAATTCATTTGATTCTTAGTTTTAGGATAAAATGGTTACCGTTTGAGCGTAACTCTATCTATATATATATATGTGTGTGTGTGTTTCTTGGGGAATCCTACTTATCTAAAATAACTGATATATTTAAAATAACTAACGTATATAAATTATAGTGAATGTAAAGTAAATGAAGAATTAATCTCACATTATCAATGTAAAATAGTGATTTTTTTTTTGTAAATAAATTGATAGGTTGAGGATAATAACTATAGAATATATGTGGGGGTCATGTTCAAAAGAGAAAAAAGAAAACTTTTGATAGACGGATCAAAAAGTAATTAAATACAAATTTTTGATGAAGGAAAACAATATTTCTTATCATGCCAATTGTAAGAACATTTACACCGACGTGTACATAAATGTGTGATTGCGGGCCCCACAATAAGATTTTAATCCAACGGGAATGTTGAGAAAAATGGAAAGAACAAACGTTAATCACGTTTCATGGTTTTTATTCATTAATTTGGCATGTAATATATATTTTAATAAATAATAAACATATAATTAATACACAATATATATGGTAATACTTGTGATGAAATTTGAAATATATGCATATGCACCCATAGCGTCATGTCATGTTAGTTATTAACCAAAACCGTATTGGTCTTATGTACATCCGTCCGCATGCGTACGTCTTTGATATTTTCTTCAATATAAATAATATTTTTTTCAATATAAATGATACTTTCTAAATTATATGATAAAAAACAAATGATACTTTTCATTAATATAAATGATATTGTTCTTAATAACAAATGATACTTTTATCCGTCCGTATGTGCGGACGAACGAATGTACATAGGTTTTTATGATAATAAATATATAATGATATGACATGTTTTTACTATGTAAAAGGAAAGAGATTTCTGAGTTCAAGCTCTCCCTCAATCACTAAAACAAAATATCTAGATATTTTGTACAAGATAATATTATATTATGGAGTCACGCTTGGTTGCTTGAGTGATCGAATTTTAATGGTAAAGTTGTATTAATCCAATTTGGTGAAAAGAAAGATTGCTTTCTGAAGGCGAAAAAGAAAGGGAAATTCATGAACTCGTTACGTAATTGGCGGAATCGTGAGATTTTAGACATTTCCACTTTAATGATTTTATCCATCGATGTGATGGGAAGGTAACCTCACAGATTCGACAAAATGAAATTCCAAAAAAAAAATGAATTTATAAAAAAAATGTTTCAATTTTGCCTGCGTGATGTAGTGAATAGGTCAGCCTTAAGTCATCTAAAATACGTGAATTAGACAGTTATTTTCCACAAAGTTGTAAAATATTGTTATGGTTATCCCTAAAAAAAGGTTGTTTAAATGGACTAATTATGTACTTCATACATCCCATTTAAAATGTCTCACGAGTATTTAAAAAAAAATGTATAAAATAGTTAAAGGGTTAAAAACTGAATATGATCTATACTTTTTGAATGGATAATTATTTTCTAAAATAGAATGAGACATTGTAATGAGACAATCCAAAAAAGAAAATGAGACATTTTAAATGGGACCGATGAAGTATTTGAAATATATCCAAATACTTTTGAAGTCTACAAGTTGAATGGAGTAAATTATGTCTTTTCCACAATGTAGTAGCAAATTTGGATAGGCTCAATTAGTTTGTTCGATTTTACTTCAATTTTATTTTTATCTTGGGTTGATCAAATGATGGAGTGACGAATTCATAATTAGAATGTATAAATTCAAATTATACCTATATTTTCAGGATGATATTTTTTTGTGAACTTATAATAACGATTGGGGATATCTAAAATGAAAAGTAAACGCTCGCTTTTCAGCTTTAGCTGTCTTTTTTCATCTTATGTCATAGAAAGTTGCAATCTTGATCATTCACTTTCAGTTTCATTTTGATATTTAAGTTATTGAAAGCATTTTCTAATACTATTGTAACAATCTTCCATTTTAGACCAAAGAAATATTCTATTTGAGTTATGTCTTTTATGACTTTCTCAGTACAGCACGACGGTTGTTTTGGATAGAATAAGGCAAACTCAATGACTTTATAGGGAGTATTTCATGATTAACATTTTGAATGATTGATTATTTGATGGATTAAATGTGTGAGAAGGTAATTTTTATCTATCAATCATTTGTAGTAAACAAATGATTAATGAAGGATTAAAATTGGGATAAATAATTTTCCATTTATTTGGATGATTATTTCAATCCTACCTATATTGGTTGGATTAAAATTAATGAAGAACAATTCAAAGGATTAAAATAATCTCGGACTTTGGGATGTCCACAAATATTAATCCTTAAAAGTAACATTTGATTAGGTTGGATTAATTTTATCTATCTAATATAATCATACAAAGTGAACACCACCTAAATGAAATCTAGATCTCGAATAGAATAAAACTATTTGATTTAAGCCGAAAGAATTTTGGGTAAATCCCATACATACATGTGTAACATTTCACAAAACAAAACATAAAAAATAGATTGCACTACGAAAATTCTATACATATAAAGAATCTAACCTATAAAACATTAATGAGATTCAAACTTAAAATATTTTTACCATGTCGGATTTGTTACTAGCGATAATTTTGATTGATATATTAATTGTAAAAAATTGAACACCATTGTAGTAATTTTTACAATATAAAAATCATATTATAATTATAAGATCGTCCAAAATATATGGTTTTTAAGACGGTTAATCCTTTTTATACTTCGACTAAAATGTTAAAGTAATCTATTGATAGATAAAAATTATCTTATCACATATTTAATCCATCAAATAATCAATCATTCAAAATGTTAATCATGAAAAGTAAACACTCCATTAGGTTGGATAGATAAAATTAATCCAACCTAATCAAGTGTTACTTTTAAAGATAATATTTGAGGATATCCCAAAGCCAGGATTATTTTAATCCTTTGAATTATTATCCATTAATTTTAATCCAACTAATATAGGTAGGATTGAAATAATCCTCCAAATAAAGGAGAATTATTTATCTCAATTTTAATCATTCACTAATCATTTGTAGTAAATAAAGGATTGATAAATAAAAAATTTCTTATCACATATTTAATCCATCAAATAATCAATCCTTCAAAATATTAATCATGAAAAGTAAATACTCCCTTACAGTATAATTGGTATAATTATTTAAATACTTGTTTCCTAACTAATGGAAGAGGTCTTGTAGAAGATGCTGGCGTCTAGCTCATTGGAGAGGTGAGCTTTACATTTTAGTTGGGCCCATTGTTTTAATTTACTATAAAATATTTTGCTAGAATCTTGCCCAAGTTCAATTAATAAATAAAATTGCAATTTTTCAACCAAGCTAACTAGTTTTCAAATTAAGCTTGTACATTCATTCTTATTTCTTAATCATCACAGGCCCATTTAAAATAATAATACAACTTGTGACAGATCAAGAATCATAAGACGGATGCCCAAAAAATTAAAATTAAAAAATAGAATCATAAGACGCTACTGATATTCAAAAATAAAAAAGAAAGTTAGGGTATTAATATCCGAATTCGAAGACAATCAAACACAAATAAAGTTATAAATATTTAAGGTTATACAAAACTCCTATCATCCATCCATACGACGTGAATGAAAAAAGTATCATTTGTCATAGTTCGTGTAAATATTTATTTGTAGTCTTTAGCTTTGATTTTCGAGTTTTACAAATTATGCATTGGCCCGTTATTTTCTTATCGAGAGAATTTTATTGGGAAAGCCTTATTTCAGAAGATCTCTGTATTCAAATCCAAATATAACCAAACATCAATACAACTACAAATATACTATTTGATTTAAACTTGAATTTAAATATGCACATGATACAACAAATCTTGATTCATCATAAGTTTCACTACAAGTATATTATTTTGGAAAGAGGAAGAGTTATTTTCCTTCAAAATTGACTTGATGGTGACGCCTCTCAATATCTACTCTTCCCTCGGTTCTTTTGAAGTGTTATATTAGTATTTTTTTTTTCTAATAAGTATTCTAGTTCGTAATTTGACAGTAAAAGTATAAGTGCTAAACTTCTCCCAAAGTATAATGTATTTATCGTAGCAACTATATAATGAGATTATAATGTACATTTGATGATAAGAGACACTTAGACAAATGGAGGAGTATCGATTTAATGCTACTGTTTTGGATTGTTATCCATGCATCGAATCTAGGGAAACAAATGTCCTAATTCAGTGTACTAAACTCAATTTATGTCATGCTTTAATTTAATTTATCTCAAACTCATGATAAGATGGTGACATAAAAGCCGCCTTGGCCCTTCACCACTAAACCTCATTAATTACCCACGTGATTTTTGTGCTGTGCAATACAGGAATTGAGCTACTATATATAACAATCACACTCCCACACCAAAACTCAAACCGTCAAAACGAAAACAAATCAAACACAAAATTTGGAATCTGCTGCGAAAATGGAAGGATCGGGCAGTTTGAGGTTGATCCACGGCGTGGATTCACTCAGGAGGCAGGAGTACCGCCGTCCGATTCCGAGGAGGGGAGAGTGAAGGCGGCGATTGTCACCGGATTGGCACACTCTCTCTCTCCATATTCTCCCTCTCTTCGCGATCCCAATCCTGAGTTTCTTCTGCTATCTTATCGCCGCGGCGGCGATTATCCTGTTTGCGGCAATTTTTGAGTTATCGCGGCGGAGTTGCTAATGTCAAGTTCTATGCGAATTTGAGTTTAGAGCATGTTAGTTACCGACTACTTGGGTGACTTTGATCGTAGGAATTATTAATTTTTCGATTTCTTCGTTTTTTTTGTTGTTATTTTGTACATCTATATTTGTGCTGGTGCTTTTGTAAATAAGAAATAAAAAGGATTTCGATCGAACTTATGTTCATGTGGAGAATTCGATGCTAGCCAGTTCTGGAAACAAAACGGTATTGTTTCGATCTATAAAAATTAAAAAAATTCCAGCGTGTGAGAGACGACGTCATGATTATTTTTATTTTCTTGATTGAAAAAATTTTTTATTTTCATTTTACTTTCAATATGACTTTTTTAGTCCACACTGACTTTTGACGAGTCATATTAACTTTTCGATATTGAAAATGATCCTCTCGAACATTTTCGTTAGTTTCGTAATAGTAAGTCAGAATATTTTTATTAAACTGTTTATAATTTTAATTTAAAGTGTGTAGTTAATAATCAAAAGTTGCTAATAACATGACAACAGTTAAAAGTGAGCATGTATGCTGGGCACCAAAATTATAAGGAAAACTCGTACTCTGCATTATTTCACTAAGTTTAGTCTCCATCCGTCCACAAAAACGTGAATTTAATTAAGCTTTTCGATCAGTCATAAAAATGTACGTTTTTCTTTTTTTAAACACCAACTTTACATTTTTACCTCAACTTATCCATATATTTACAAAAACACTCATGGTCGCGTTTTACACTCATAATCCATTAATATATTCGTTTATTATCCAATGACACACCTTTTATACATATTCTTTCTGTCATTCTGAGTTTCTTAAAATCCGTGTCACCAAAATCGATCGCGTTTTTGTGGACAGAAGGAGTTTTTTTTATGTACTAAATTACTCAAATGGTAGTGAAAGTGAAAGATACAATATTAAATTTAGTATATTATTATACACTTGCAACAAATGTAGTGGGGTTGAGTCTTACGAATTATGGTGGGGACGAGAGAATCAGATAAAATCAAATAATTAAAATTATAAGAATAACGAAGTGTATTAAACTAGTGTAAGGCTGTAAGCCATTGGATGGCCTTTACCAATAAATGAATTTAGGAAAAAAAATGATTATAATTGATATTAATGTTCACATTTTCAACTGATAATTATCAAAATAATTATTTTTATATTATAAAGATACAAAATAATCATAAAAATAAAAATATAAAAAATAGTATTTTTCACTTAAAAGTATTATTGTACCCTAAATTGACGAATTCACAACTAAACTTATTCTTGATCGTGGATAATTCACGATCAAATTTATTCTTGATAGTTTAAAGAACAATTCACAACTAAAATATTATTCATAGTGAAATAATGGAGTAAAATACTAAGAGTAACTAATTTTTATTTTTTTATATAGTAATCACTAACTTTTATCTTTATTACCTTCAAATAACTATTTTATTAGTCTATTTTATTAAATATTTACCCCGACGAATTGCTCAACGGCTTTTCGTATTTTATTGCTTATCCATCTCGAATGACCGACTGGTCCGACTCTCAAAAAGAATCAAGCTCCATGTGCAACTGCAGTCATGAATGGTGATATTGTCCAAATTATCCATCGCATCAAGACAAGAAGATTCACAGATAGCACAAATCTAACAGGGACAAAAGCGGAAAAATACACCTCGTTTCATTCAAATTGAAAATGCACAAGCCGCACAACACAAACTCCATCACCAGAAAATCAAGAAAATTTTGCTACAGGAATTATTTTGCAAACGCAGAGAGAGAGAGAGAGAGAGGGGAAGGAATGGGGGTTGAAGGGAAGGACAGAGGAGGGGTAGAGGTAGCAATGGCTACTGATTTTTTCTGGTCCTACACTGATGAGCCGCATGCTTCCCGCAGGAGGCAGATCCTCTCTCAATACCCTCAAATCAAACAATTATTCGGTCCCGACCCCTTCGCTTTCCTTAAGGTATGTCTATGCATCTGGGGTTTTGCAATGTGGGTTTATATTTTAACAATTCATACGAGATCTATGCTGAAACTCATACTGGATGCTAGAAAAGAGTTGAGTCTCTTTGTGTTTGTTTTCTGCTGCGTTCTGATTTTGGTGCATTGATTAGTGATTGAATCCTGAATTTATATGTGTGTGTGTGTGTGTGTGTGTGTTTAAAGTTGTAAGCTCTGTGCCATTTTATGATCAATTTTAGGGACTATTCCTCTATATATTTGTTTTATCTGCAATTTCAAGTATTTCTGTGGCAAATTTAAATTTGTTTATTTGTGTTGGTTCAGAAAGATATGATCTTTGATGGGATTGAGCGCTCCATTGCAAGAGGAATTTACTTATTGAAGGAAAAGAAACTAATGGCTTCTAGTCTTACTTATTGAAGGAAAAGAAACTAATGGCTTCTAGTCTCTCTCTGCACCTTAAGTTTTTAACTCTATGAACACTTTTTTTCGGGAGCAGTTTATAATGTGGATTTCACCTCTTTTTTTGATCAGATTGTCAAATGTATTTGCCTGCTAATATTGAGAAGTTAAAAAAGATTCTTCGGCTTGTTACTGTGGCATTATAATGGTACTTGTTCAACCATTATTGTTTGAGGAAAATCATTAGTGTAGGATAGGAGACTCCACTTTTCTGTTTAGGGTAAGGCAAGCATTGTCTCTAAAAGCTCGTATTTCGTTTTCTGATATTGCATCTGTCTTGATGGTCATTAGAGTAGAGGATTGCTACAATGCTATTCTGGAATTAGGAGTGTGGATGCAAAGAGAAATGGTGAAGAGTAATCAGTTCTGCAATGATAAGCAGCAACTGTTTAGCATTTGTTTTTTTTTTTGGTTAATTGTAATGCCACAAAATCTTCAAAGTATTTATGATCAATTAGATTGAATAGAGCCTTTTCCTGATATCCAACATTGCAGATTGCTGCAGTTGTGTTGCTTCAGCTATGGACCGCGACTTTCCTAAACAACGCATCCTGGGTGAAGATACTCATAGTGGCCTATTTCTTGGCTCTTTCCTCAACCACAATCTCTTCCTAGCCATTCACGAGGTCAGTCACAACCTAGCCTTCTCGACTCCACTCTACAACCGGTGGCTAGGGATCTTCGCCAACCTGCCCATTGGCGTGCCCATGTCCGTCACTTTCAAAAATACCACCTTGAGCACCACAGGTACCAAGGCGTGGACGGAGTCGACATGGATGTCCCAAGCCTCACGGAAGCCAGAGTAGTAAGAAATACCGCCTCAAAATCTGTATGGGTCGTTCTCCAACTATTCTTCTATGCCCTCCGTCCACTCTTCCTTAAACCAAAGCCTCCCGGCATATGGGAGTTCGTTAACCTCACTATCCAAGTTTCCCTAGATGCTGTAGTTGTTTGCTTCTTCGGGTGGAAATCCTTCGGTTATTTGATCCTGTCCACGTTCGTTGGAGGCGGGATGCACCCCATGGCCGGCCATTTCATCTCGGAGCACTACGTGTTCAATCCGGATCAAGAAACGTATTCCTACTATGGCCCTCTCAACCTCATGACATGGAGCGTAGGCTACCACAATGAGCACCACGACTTCCCGAGGATCCCGGGAGCAAGCTCCACAAGGTGAGGGAGATAGCGCCACATTTTTATGAGAACTTGGATTCGTACCGGTCGTGGAGCCAGGTCATCTACATGTACGTTATGGATCGGACAGTTGGGCCGTTTAGCCGAATGAAGAGGAGTGTATCGACGTCGAACAAGAACAAGTCTGAATAGGTTGTAAGACTTTGGAATGCTCGTGAATAGGATACGCGATTTGTTTGATTCTAATTCTTGTAGAGTTTTCAAGAAATCTACTTGGAGAAGAGAATATTGAGTTTTGGGTGTTTACTTCTATATGAAATTCTTGATGCTAATTATTTGTTGAGAAAGAATTTGGGATGAATTACTTTTCCCTGATGTGTTAGTTGTAATTTTCTTTTTCTCACCAACGTGGCATTCTTTTTCTTTTAAAATATCGATATTATAAATAATTAAAAAATAAATACAAATTAGTTTCGGTCGTTCTCGTTCGGTGGATTAAATTAGAAACCGAACCAATTGAAAAAAAAAATATGTTTTGATTTTCTAAACTGAACCAAAACAGATAATATCCTTTATCAATTGAAACCAAACCGACCGAAGCCTAGCGGTTTAGTACGGGTTTTCAATATCGGTTCAGTTACTCAGACCCCCAACTTTTACAGTTTTATTACCCAAGTTATATACTTCTAGTTAATAGAATCTGCTCAAAAGCTGTTATTGGACTTCAAATTTACTATAATCAGTCAGCACAAGTAAGGTTTAAGTAAGAAATCCATACAATGCATAGACTTGCTTGCTTGTCCATTTCACTTCAGTTAGCTCTAAAATTTTTCACCGTCATAAATATTCCCAGAAAATTGCAACACTAGGCAGCAACGCAAATCTCGTTGAATCTGGCTGAAACTAATCAAACTTAACCGATAACTTCAACAACGCTGCAAGGACACAAATTCGACCTAAACAACGCTCATCTTCCGTTGCTTCTGCCTGAAAGAAGTTCCTCAAGAAAGTGGGGCCACTTTGAGATATTTCCGGTGAAGAATTGAAACAAAATTTGTTGTCCGATAATGCTTCTGTTCACGCTATGCAGAAGTGCTCAGAACCTCATCTGCCGAAGGAATAGATACTGGAGGGGTTCTGGACCCAGCAGCAGGTGGTCCGGGTTTCTCTTCGGGTGGAGGCTTTGGTGGTCTTGCATGAACTTGTTTGAGTTTCTCTTCAGGAATATCGAACTGCAAACGGAAAGAATGATGCAAAATTTCAAGCATTATGTAACAGTCTAAAAAATATTTTCTTTGACCAATTAGTTTCCAAAGTGAGCTAACCTTGTAACTACAGCCAGCTATGCAAGCACGAAAGCATTCCTGTCACACCACAAAAGAGGGGCATAAGTAAGAAAACGGAAAGGCTAAAAGCATTCAAGTTGAGGTGAAACCTCCGAGTAGCTGGCAGAACCAGGAGAACGATCAATATAGGCGCTCCACTGCTTGTCCTTGAGGACAGGGTCTTTGTAGCATATCTCGTCACACTCTCCCAAACCTGAGTTCACATTACTAGCATCATACTTTTCTACTAAACTACGAAGCAACCATGGCACGATGAAAGCATATTCTTTTGAAAACTTTGTATCTGTATTCTGTTATAAGGAAAGATATCCGAGTGCAGATTCAAAACTTACATCCGTCCCATGTCTCACCATCAGCATCACATCCCTTTTTGCAGAATACTCTCCCTAAACAAAATGGCTAATCAGATATGCCACTTAGAGGGTGTTTGGCTGAGCTTATAAGCTCTTTAAAACAGCTTATAAGTTGTTTAGGAGCTTATAAGCTATTGCAAAGTGTGTGGCAAAATAAGTTCCTAAACAGCTTATAAGCTGTGAAAATAAACTTCAACAGCTTATAAGCTCCCCTAAGAATAAGTTGGTCAACCCTAACTTATTTTTTCATAAACTTATAAATAATCATGAATTTACCAAAATAACCTTATTATAGTTCGTTATTTCCTACAAATACACTATCAACTTCACCTCTCGTCAATTTTTTCTCTCTAACTCACGATTTTTTCTCTAGCTTATAAGATAATTATCCAAACACTTAACAACTTATAAGCACTTGAGACATTACCTCTTATAAGCTCTTGAAATATCTTATAAGCTCTTGGAGCTTATAAGCTCTCTAAAATAAGCTTAGCCAAACACCCCCTTAGTTAAATAGGAAAGATGAATAAATTCCAATTGCAAAACAGGATTAGAAACAGAAAGATCTACTTGAATCAAATACTGTCGACATTTTATTAACTGACTTATAGGACTCGATGATTTCAAACAAATAGGCATCCCCAACAGTGGGCCATTCTACCCATTATATGTATATGTATAACACCTGGACCAACAATAGTTCACATATACGCTTCCTTTGTCATAGAATTCAACTGATAATACCCGTAAAGGTCATCCAAATAAAACTATAACAAGAAAGATCCATTGTCTCTGTCCAGACATCACGAATATTTACCAAGATTTTCAATAAGACTATAATCACAAGAGTATAGACGGGACAAAAGTTTTCCCTAAGGATAAAGACATTATTTAACTAAGAAATAGTTAGAAACATTAGTGAATGTAAATTGTTAAAATACAATGGATCATTCACCATTCAGAAAAAAATATGTTTCTCCTGCGTGAGATGCCAGACTACTATATCCTGTTTGAGGGTATACTACAGTAAGAAACTCACCTACTATCATCTCAAATACAAATATGAAATACCCCTAACATTCTATTCTTAAAAGTAGAATGTCTCCCATGACCACAATCTTAGCTCCTTTCTCTATATTCTTTGAAGACATGAAATTGACCTAAAGAGGTTTATCATGGAGATCCTCACATTCCCTAGCACGTCATGCCTACTGCACGTCGGCCTAAATACCTCAAAACTCTCCCACAAGCAGCAATGTTGTCTCTCTCCTATACATTCAAACCAAAATTCCCTTTCCATAACAACACTTCCTGCTAAAATATAACCCCACGTCAAAATAGCTCTTTCTGCACTTTGATCAAAGCTTCAAAAATCTTACATCAAAACTAATGTTATCATTATAAACAAATTTCCATCTTTGCTGGAATCACCATAAGGAAACACATTATCATCAGCTATCTATCAAGTGCAACGAGACGCACGAAGCCACGAATGCAACAGAAAATGAATGTTGTTATTATAAAATTGAATCGCTCCATCATTCGAGAATTTTCTAATAATCTAAAAGTATTATCTGACAAAATTCAAAAAATAAAACACACAAAATAATAATTCCTTCAGGGAAAAAAAAGGCCTTAGTCTTAACCCTAACACCCGGAATCGACATTAGCATGAGCTCAAAACAAACAAATCCAAGTTTATTCAAACGGAACAAACAAAAAGTTATAGAAAAAGAAAATTTACATGGGATTTGCACGAGAGCAGAGTATTTATGGGTGCATTGAGAGTTGCATGGGGGCGCCCATTGCTCTCGAATCATTTCTTTTGTGTGTAATAAATTCTTGTTTTTTTGGTTGTGAAGAAATCTGTAAAACAAGTTTTCCATCTCTGAAGAATGAATTGAAGAAGCAGAGGTTATTTTCGTCATTTCCCTGTGCGGCTAGCTGGGCTTCTTATTGGGCTGGACTCGAAATGCCATACATTCTGGAAGCTGATTGCTTTAATTCAGATATTTAAGACAAAAACTTGTGTGCGCGTCGCGTACAAGTTTTGTTATTTATTTTAGTTTTGTTATTTATTTTATTATTTTATATTTTGTTTATTAATTCATAATTAGGGTTTATTAATTCATAATTATGATTTATTAATTCAAAATTAGGGTTTATTATTTTCAATTAGGGTTTATTAATTCAAAATTAGGGTTTATTATTCAAAATTAGGGTTTATTAATTTATAATTAGGATTTATTAATTAACAAGTAGGGTTTATTAATTCAAAGTTAGGGTTTATTAATTCATAATTAGGGTTTATTATTCAAAATTAGGGTTTATTATTAAAAATTAGGGTTTATTATTTTTAGTTAGGGTTTATTAATTCAAAATTAGGGTTTATTAATTCCAAATAGGGTTTATTAATTCACATTAGGGTTTATTAATTCAAAATTAGAGTTTATTATTCAAAATTAAAATTTATTAATTCAAAATTAAGATATATTAATTTAAAATTATATTTATTAATTTACAATTAAAGTTTATTAAATTAATTAATTTTAATTAGATTTAATTTAATTAATTAATTAAGATTAATTAACTAATTAATTAAATAAGGTGGTCTCTCGCTGCTTGTGGCGCATGGAGACCACCTCGATATTTAATTATGAATAGGGCCGGTGTTCAGTTATTAACTAGAATTGAATTGAATTGAATTGAAATCGAAGCAGTTTTGGTTAATCGAAAATCGAAAATTTGGTTTCAGTCTATTTCATAGATGATTTTTTTTTCGATTATCGGTTAACCAATAACCGATTGGTTTGGAACCGAAAAATCATTTTTATTTTTAGTTATTATTTTAATTATTTTTAATAAATTTTAGTTTTTTTGAAAATTATTATTTCATTATTTTAATAATTAATTAGTTTTATTTTGATTTTTCGGTTAACCGAAATCTAAATCGGTTCGATTTCGATTCCACTTTTTCCGACAAAATCAGTCCGGTTAACAGAAAATTTTGATTCGATTAATCGAAAGCTAACCATTTCTCACCCCTAATTTAACATTATAGTTACTAATATTTCAAATTTTATTAATCATCTTATTTATTAAAGTTCATGGGAAAAACAAAACTATAGTAAGAGTTCGTCCTTTTCTCGGCAATGTACCTTTCTGTATATTGGGTTAATTGTTTCTAAATTCTCAATCTTTGACTAAATTAAATCCAATTTTTAAAACGCTACAATTAAATATCAATACTAAGTATGATATGACTGGTTTCATTTCCATGTGAACTAAGATTATGACAATTTTAAACAATTAATATTAACGTGGTTGAACCACTTATGGAAGTTGAGATTTATGACATGGTTTGGAAGGGAAAACTCTCAAATTCACATATTCGTGCTCGTCTTCAACACGGACAAAGGGCATTATTATTTTTTTCTTTTTCTTTTTCCTTCCAAGTTTGAGCCTTTTTTCCTGTATATAGAATTCTTATTTTCATTGCGAATTCCGTTCTTTGAATTTGAGAAAATCGTTATTTTTTTTGTTGTTCCTCAATTTGAGATGAGTCACCTTGTACTTCCTCCACTCACATGATTAAAGTAGAATAATGGAATTTGCTACAAAAAGGAAAAGGTTGGAACTTAATTGCAATGATTTAGAAAATATAATTTACAATAAGATCAAAGGTTGAAATTTTAGAAGCAATTAACACTTATTTATGGGTAATGCATATCAATAATGTTATATATTGATGCAATTGGTTAGATTTGCGTTTTGCATCCTGTCAAGTTGTATATTTTATGAGTGTTAATGGATCTGAGTTGGCTCGTAAGTTATTAAAGATCGAGTTGAGAAAATGGATTCGAAATAATTAATCGAGTCGAACTTTAGTATATATTAAGCTTTAAAATATTTTACGCTGTAACAATACTAAGCTTTTTAAAATATTTTATGCATATACATATATTGCATGTGGTAATATTATGTGTAAATAGGAATAAATGACCAAATTCATAACAGACATGTATAATATATCCAAATTCATAAAAACATGTATCAGATAACCATTTATTAGTTAATGGTCGAATTTACCCTTATTTTACAGTCTGTTGAAGTCTGATTTTTTCGATTTCAGTGTGTTTCAGTCTGTTTTTTCGATTTTAGTGTGAATTGATAGTTGTCATTTTTTTTTGGAGTTACAAAAGGTCAGCGATTTAATTGAAATTGTAAAAATATTCAATTAAATTAAAAATTACGATCGACGGTTTTTCTTTTTTATCGAACGATATTTCTAAATTTAGGAAAATTAAGTTATAAAACCGATCATTTTATAAAAAATCAATTCAATTTATTTTTAAATTTAGGAAATTTAAATTATTTGAAAATAAAAATTTAAATTGAAAATCATAAAACTTGATTTTCATAAATCCGATCGGTTTGATGAAGAATCAATTGATTCTTCATCAAACCGATCGGATTTTATAAAAATCAATTCAATTTATTTTAAATTTAGGAAATTTCAATTATTTGAAAATAAAATTTTAATTCAATTTGAAAATCATAAAACTTATTTTTCCGATCGGTTTGATGAAGAATCAATTGATTCTTCATAAAATCGATCGGATTTTATAAAAATAAATTCAATTTATTTTGAAATTTAGGAAATTTAAATTATTTGAAAATAAAAATTTAAATTCAATTTGAAAATCATAAAACTTATTTTTTCGATAGCTTTGATGAAGAATCAATTGATTCTTCATAAAACCGATCGGTTTTATGAAAAAACCGATCGAAAAATCGATTTTTATAAAAATCAATTCAATTTATTTTTAAATTTAGGAAATTTAAATTATTTGAAAATAAAAATTCAATTTGAAAATCATAAAACTTGATTTTTCAAAAATCCGATCGGTTTTTTATCGGTTTTAACGATCGGATTTTTATAAAAATCAATTCAATTTATTTTAAATTTAGGAAATTTAAATTATTTGAAAATAAAATTTAAATTCAATTTGAAAATCATACAACTTGATTTTCATAAATCCGGTCGGTTTATGAAGAATCAATTGATTCTTCATAAAATCGGATTTTATAAAATCAATTCAATTTATTTTTAAATTTAGGAAATTTAAATTATTTGAAAATAAAAATTTAAATTCAATTTGAAAATCATAAAATGAATTGATTTTCATAAACCGATCGATTTTATGAAAAAACAGATCGTTTATGAAAAATCAATTTAATTTATTTTTAAATTTAGGAATTTAAATTATTTGAAAATAAAATTTTAATTCAATTTGAAAACGATCGAAAATCAATTCCAATTTATTTTTACTAATATATGGTTTGAAATATGATTCATTTTTATATTTACGACTTTATTGCAGCTTTATTCACGTGAACTAGTATTGATTGATGAGAAATTGTTACTAGTTCACTATTAATGTCAATGATACACCATATGATTTGAGACTATTCCACCATGTGAATCGGTATTATTTGATAATGAAATTACTGTTGCACTTCTACTATCCACTACTATCGACATACACCGATAATTGATATGAATTAATATTGTACTATCGACATCCACGATAATTGATATGAATTGATCTTGAACACTTTTATTGAACTTTCTCATCATTCATACAATTGAATTCATCGTTCAATAATTGAGTGAATTACAATCTATAAAAGAGCAATAAAATCAACATAACACACAACATATATACAATTAGTTACCAAGACACACAAGCACACATACATTTTGATAGCAAGTGCAAGTGAAGGCATTTCGGCATCAACACAATTTGAGGTAATATATAGGTTTTATTTTAGTAATTTCAAATACGTTTGATATCCGGTTGGATTTTCATTTAGAAGAATCTATATTTACTTTATTTTTATTTGTTATAGATGGAGGTGGAAATTAATAAATGTCAAATCTGGGGATACTTGATGGGTGTATCTACCATAACGGCGTTGAGCACGTTCTTCAAATTCATAATCATCCATATTAAACCTCTTATACAGTATCACTCACTTGATGCAGTCAAATTTTCTAAGCACAAATTTCCAATTATTTTATACATCTACGTCTCGATATGGTCGATTAGTAAAATCTCTATTGAGTACAGACAATCAATTGGCTCAATTGTGCGAAAATGAATCATATCCTACGGTATATGTGGTTCACACTGTTACGAACGAAGTGTTTGGATCACAACAAGAACCCTACGTTCCTTCGTTCGATTTTTCTCACACTTCATCCTATGGAAATAGTGCACCTGTCACTCAAATTGATGAGTCGATCGAACAAATCCGGAGGTTGGCGTCGTCGATTGGTTTGGTGATTTTTATATAGGAGATAAAAATTTTGTTTCGAGTTCGGGAGCATAGGAGAACACGCCGTTGTAGTGCCACCCCAACCAAGCTTTGTTATTGAAACAGATCGGATGAAAGTGGTTGATTATATTCGGAGATCGAGACCGATTCGGGCATAGCGGAGGGCGAAGACGAGGAAACGCTTATAAAATTTACGTTTCTTGATTTTGCGAGTTGGATCCGTCGAGAAGGCGGATTTGGAAGACCGATGTCGTTGATAAATCCGCAATAATCCGATGATGACATCGGATCGATGCAAATGAACTAACCAATTGGTTAGTTCGGTTATTCCACGACGCTTACGCATCACTTGTGGCTCGTGATCTGCGATCGGCAAGGGAGGAGAATTGAGCCAAAATTCTTATTACTACGACAAACAAGATCTATGTCTTCTTGTTGGAATTTGGCATATGCGAGCAAGGGAAGAATATACGATCGGCGTTCGGACACAAAACGTTACATTTCGATGCAAGCGTGCGAGACAGTATATTTTCAATTACGTGCCACGCGACATGGGACCGCACAGGGAGTCCATATCAATATAAGTAGATGTACTTCAAAAACGAAGCATATTGTATAAAACGTACTTACCCAACATCAAAGGCCTCTCGGCGTTTCGATACACGAACCATCGAACCTAGAGTTGACGGTCGATGCCGAACAACCATCATCGTGTCATTTCTCATCATCAAGAAACGCGGTAGTTTATCAATACATCTTCGGATAATGGACGTGGAACGGGCTATTCACATATGGTGACCTCATTGCGGCCGAAGGTCTCCGTGCCCGCTCACCTCTTCGGCTTCCAACTACAAACATTTAAGCATATGAGTCATTGTAAAATGAAAACATAACAAATATAATGAAATATTATAAAGCGCCAAATATGAGACTTAATAGTTACTGTTGCTCCAATCTGTTCTTGTATAGGCTCGAAAGTCACCACTACGCTCGAGGTGTCGGATCACTAAATAGGTCCGGTTCGTGATGGTACCATGGATATGGGAGAGTAGCGAGGGGGGTTATCACTGGGCTGATGTAGGGCTGGCTCAGCGGCTCAATGTGTCCACTGTCTCGATGGACATCTGGGTGGCTCTCGCTCACGATCTTCGTCCCGACTGGGCTGCTGCTCCTGATCTACATCTCTAGTCGTCGTCGTCGGATTATGTGGGGCACGAGGTGCGGGTGTATACGTTTCAGTACTATGTGCGCAACCACATCGAGTCTTCTCTAAGAAACTTTCAAACCATTTCTTAATCTTAGGAATCCACTTATTTTCGATAGACTTCTCGATGCATTGCACCGCTCTGTCTTCGCCTCCCGAATAGTTTCCTGGATCCAACGACGATCGACGGAACTAAGACGCCTCCGTGGTGCTCACCACCACCGCCTCGATGATGAAGAATAAGAAGAAGAAGTCGGTGCCTTGCGTTTCCTGTATCCGTCTCTCAACGGATCGACGGCTATCCACATATTGGCCTTGCGGCTCCTCAGCAACCGCAATCTCAACGAACTCAGCCGACGATGTCCTCTGGCTGGGTCTTGAAGGTGGAGCCTCTACGTCCGACTCATTACTCTCCATCACGGGGCGGACGTGTCGACGAGTAAACGCAATCCTTCTCTCAATGGGTTGCTCGGCTCCTCGTAGTGCACACCGAGTGGATAAGGGTATGTGACGGATTGCAAGTAAGAGGAGAAAGCTCGTCTCGCCGGCCGTGATCTCAATAAAATAATTTTCCTATAATAATGCAATAAATTAAAACATATCGAGAATCGAATAATAAATATATAACAACATGATATATATAATTTATAAATAAACTAGTAAACAAATATATTTAATACCTCTCGCTCAAACAGGGACTGTAATCTAGCAACGTCAGGTCTACCTCGGGACGTCCACCTTCTGAATCTCGGATGCAAGCTGCCATTAACATTCTTTCCGCTATCGCCCAAGTCCGTATGACCTCAAGCAACCAAACATATAACACCGGTGGATCCGTAAAATGGCACTTCCTAGTTGATATACAATGCTTCAAATAGTACTTCAAAATCGATATGAGTATGCACCCCACGAATCGCCAAAATCATCCAAATCATCAACTAAGGCCCAAACCCGGTCGACCAAGGTCTTGAAGCATCATATGCAAACACCATGGCATAAAGCACTAGAACATGTGTGGCTCGAAGGTATAAATGACCATCCCGGTCATTAATGTCGGCATGCGAGAACCTATCTAATAGTTCGCATACTGTATTTGTCGACCACGACAAAATGTCATATAGACTTCACAATGTCGCAAGTCGTAATCTCGATGTATCAAATGAAGGCGACCCAAACTGCGAGCCGCCACCTGCGCATAATCTCTAATAGAAAAACAACGCCACTTTCATTAATATAAAATAACATCTCGCTTACGCTCTCTATCTGGCGGAAAGCAAGATGGTGTATAACCATGCGCACTTATTCCACGGCTTATAATCTATGAAGTGACCAAAACATCCTCCCGAGAATCTATCGAGTAATGGTCGACCACCAACTTCAAGTAACCTCGCCTTAACATAATCTAAATATTCAACTCTATAATAAGTGGTGATCTAGAAGGTATATTAATTGTGTCGGGTCTCAAAATATATGATCATGTTTTAAACAATAAATAATATAAGAATAATTAATCAATAAATATGCAATAATTAATTTAAACGAAATATGCAATAACTAATCTAGAATTATATCCAATTATTTAAACGAATTATGCAATAATTAATTAAAACGAGTTATCCAAATCTAAATCTAAACGAATTATTAACAATAGTACAAATCTAAATCTAAAACGAATTATCTAAACTAATACTCTAATAATTATAAATAACAAATCTAAATCTAAACGAATTTAAAAGAGTTATCCAATAATTATAAATAACTAATAATAAACAAATTATACATATAACAGCATGCTAATTATCTAAACAAATTATCCAATAATTTAAATAATAAAACGCATATAACAAATTATACATATAACAACAGGAAAATTATCTAAACAATCATCTAAACAATTATCCAATAATAGAATCAACATTCCAATTAACAAAACAAAATTAACTAAACAAGATAAAATTAACGAAAAAATTAATGAAACAATAACAATAACAATAACAATAAATAGTCGATCTAAACAAATAAATATAACAAAATTAACAATAATAAATCTAAATAATAAATTAACAAAAACCGGTCCAAAATTATTTATATATGCAAAAACCGGTCGGTATTAACATAATAGTGATCGATTTTTTTCGCTATTTATATCCTTTATTTCTTAATATTTATATGATATCCTTTATTCCTTTAAAAATTATTTATATCCTTTATTTATATGATATATATCATTTTGCAGTAATTTCGTAATTATATCTAATTTATATCCAATTATCAATAATTATATCTAATTATCCAATTAAAAAAATAATAAATCTAAACGTAATCCAACTAAACAATTTATATCCAATTATCTAAATTTCTAATAATTAATTATCTAATAATTATGCGATAATTATTATCCAAAATCAACGAAACAATAATACTAAACAAAATTAACAACAATAATAAATCTAAACAAAATAAATATAATAAAAACAATAAATTAAATAACATATCATAAACAACAATAAATTAAAAAAATCGATCGAAATTATTTTTAATTGAAAATTGATCGGTATTATCATAATACAATTGGTTAGATATCGAGTTGAGAAAATGGATTCAAATAATTAATCGAGTCAAACTTTAGTATATATTAAGCTTTAAAATATTTTTTGTTGTAACAATACTAAGCTTTTAAAATATTTTATGCATATACATATATTGCATGTGGTAATATTATTGGCATAGAAGATACACAACACATAAGAGAAAATTCCGACCCATGATTAATTAGGACAAAATCACGAAACATTTATTACAAGATGAAATACAAAATTAAGACGAGCGCGATTGGGTGTCTTATTATATCATATACAAATATTTCATAATGAAACCATCATCAATATGCACCATCGCTTATTCCACAGACGATGAACATTTTCATCACGGTTTCTGTTCATCATCACCAGAAGCTACAGATGGGAAGTTATCACCCAAGTAGATCGTAAATCCGGCGCCGCCGCAGCCAGTGAGTTGGCAATAATAATGGTTTTTGGGAACCGGACACCGCCGCCACAGCCACCAGCACCCCAACCACCGCAGCAGCGTTCACGGCCACGGCGGAGCCATCGGTGTACCCTAATAAGATAAACTGAAATGGTTTATTTGACCCGGTTTCAATCAGTTGGTTAAAAATTATGATTTGAAACAATGAACAAGAAATTATTTATTTGAACATCTCATCTTTTAAAGATTCAACAATTGGAGGTTTCCCTTTCATTTGGTACTTTATGTTTTTGTTTTCTTTTTCTTTCCAAAGTATATTTTTTTCTCAAGTCATGTCTAGAATTTATTTAAAATGTATACGGCAAGAATAGTTGTTGCGAAATGATTCGAAGAATAAATTGATTCTACTAAAAGTTCAGGGCGTCGTAAATTTACTCAAAATTTAGTAAGAAAGATAGCATAACATAAAGTTGATTGAGACAAAGTTGCCGATTTTGACCAGCATAACGGCCATACAATACAAGCATAACAAAAAATAAAAATAAAAATATGAAATATGAAATAGAAAATATTATCCTTCACGGCCCTACGTGAATCCCATTTCAAAATTCTATTTTATATTTTACATCTTTCCGAAACTTTGAGTCAAGATTCGAAAACGGAATGAAACACGAATTGGGACACTAATAATGAACCGAAGATGAGTTTGAGATTGCTCCATCTAAAACCTAAGTCATCATGAAAACCAACTCTTACCTTTTCCAAGCTCCAAGTAAGGATCATAGATGAAATCTTTGTAGCATAGTCCTCCCATTGATAGAATTATAAGATATATAACAAAATTAGAGTATATATGCTTGATAATTCAAGATTGTATCCTAATATAAATCAGTATCTGCTCAAGTCCTAGAGGCTCCAAGGTCAGGAAAAGATATAAGATTCTTATCATTTATCAGCTAATAAATAGAGACCAGAAGCATGCTACTGGATTCGGGTGGAACGACGCTGTCTTCTCTGATCTCGAGCTTGAGCCTGCTGAATTGAAAGAGGAGGTCGCCTATTATGTGCCTACACATTGGGTTGAGACATCAGATAATAAAATCCTATCCCCATAGGGGGTGTTTACTCTGGGTGACATCTTAGAGAGAGAGAAATATAAATATAGGCTAATCACCACATGTGCTTCGATGAATTGAACAATTTTGAGAATGTGCGATCGTCTAATTCAATCAAATCTATCACCCAAACTAAACGCTCCCGTAGGGACTTAGATTTCTTGTCCCCATCGAGTTTTAAGAGAATCGAAAGAAGACCTAACTACTCCCGAGCAAGGAACACGAAGTTTGAGAATGATTCACAAAGACTAGGTAATGATTCTAGCATGGGGTCACAGTCGATTTATACTGTCATGTGCATTGTAGAAAGGAAGATACTTACCCCGATTTCTGTCACAAAACGGCAGGAAGAGCATTGAACTGCAGGTGCTCCATGTGGATACATAAGCAAAACTGCACAACCTCCACACTTAACTTGGCCGACTTCGTGAGCTGCATAAGGGTGAAAATCAGTCCAAGCGCTCAGAAGACATAGTTAAAAAATCAAAACTATCAAGAACAAATTTCCACATTTAACACGATGCAGATCATCTTTTTTAGTATACTGTGGAATGAGAATACTAAACAAGTTGCTTGGACATGACTGATCTTTGGCTGGAAGTGATCGCCTTTTGCAAAAGTGAATGTTACCTTCTAGGACAAAATTGACTTCCTGGCATCCTGGGCATCTAACCCACTTTGCTCCTTGCGGATACAGACACAATTTCCGGCAAGTACCACAAACTAGCTGAGCTTTTTCTGCTTCAGTACAATATTTCCAGTGTAAATACAAGTATCAAAATTGAAAATCGAGCAGAAAATTTCATTTACATTCATTGACGGAACATGCTAACGTCAGAGCTCATCTCTATCGATCACACACACCATAAAATGCTCATTGCAAAAAAATTGACCAATATGATATCAAATACCCTCAGTTCTTATCAAATCCACCTTGCATCATACATCTATGAATATGATGATTCCAATTTCTAAGTATTACATATGTGCGAATTGTTTGAGTATATGACTTAGCTTGCAACTTAAGCTAATATTTATTTGGTATAACTTCAATTCAATGAAAGTTTAACATTGAGCCAGAGTATCAGGAAACTGATAGGAAGCCAAACTAAGTCCACAAGTTTCTAAAATAAAATGTTTACTATATGTGGAAGTTTCTAATAAAGGAACTACAATTATTGCATACCTGGAAATGAAATATAATGATTCACACACTCACCAGAAGATGATTTAGGTGCTGGTGTCAACGGGCATGGATTTGACTGAAGCTGCTGAAAAGGAGAAGCAGGCTGGTGAGCAGATGTAGGTCTCTTCTCCTCATTCTTTTTGTCTTCTTCTTTGTTTCCTGCATCTAAATAAGTAGCAAGGACAAAATCTGTCAAAGCTAATCAATTAAAACATCTTCATTTGGCAAAACTCCTCATATAATATTTCAATGAGGCATAAATAATTTCAATAAATAACAGTGAATCATAAAATAGATCATGCTTTGCCATAGGAAATCGGTACATTTTGCATCATCTTAGAGAGCAACAATAATAGTGGGACAGCCCAAAGTAGTATAAGAGCCAACATTAGCGGGACAGAGGGAGTAGTTAACAAAGAAGAGCGAATTCTATGAAACTAGTTAGTAAAATATCATGTGGAGGTGGAGGGATTAAAGCAAAGTGGTACAGACAGCTTCAAGAGATCTACTGAACATAGAGGATTGAGAATCAGCGAAAAGAATACCATCCTTTCAATATAGAAATTAGTATTTATCACATGGCAAGGTGTCCAACAAACATACCAGAAGGTTGTTCTGATGATGGCAGCTGCTGTGGTGGAGGTGTAGCTGGCGACGACCGCCCTGGCGTCGGCTTCTGTTCTGATTCTGATCGAGGAACTTCCTTGTCCATTTCTATAGTTTTTTGTATGCTTCCCATCTCACTATCTAAAATATCCCAAGTTAGCTGTCTCTGATGCTATTCAGCAAGCAAAACATATATGCAGCTGTTACACATTGTGAGGCACCTCCTAGTAACAATGACCAAATATTTACATGATTTCACCATCTTCTGACACTGGAGGTTAAATATCTACAGCCACATTGACGCAGATGATTTCAGAACATTACTAATATTATGTCTCCTATTATTGTTATCTTAGTTTGCATCACTCATCCAACTTCTGGACCCTTCATATTTTGGGTTTGGTAAAGAAAAGTTTTGTTGCATTTTGACAGGGAATTTTGGAAACAGAGCAGGCCAAGTCCTTTGCAATTCAATAACCCAAGTCAGCCAAGTCCTTACAGGTATATACTGTATATTTTAGGTAAGCACAGTGGTAGTTAATTAATGGATAGCGGCCATGCCACAGATTAATTTTTATCGTCTGAACAAGCAATGCAAAAAACTGTTTATGATAAAAGAGTCACGCCTCACTTGTCAATATGAAAATTCAGAATGTGCTAATTGAAGATAAAGCATCAAGGATCCAGTGGACTCAAAAGAAGTCATTCTTCTGACTAAAAGGCAAACACAGATGGATTGAATATTTATAGGGAAACATAATATCATTTCAGGTGGACATTATACCCTCTTGAGAAGAACGCATCACCAATAAGTTAATGTGCTACTCAAAAGAGAAAAACCAAAAGAAGAAGATCCAAGGCATAACTCACTGGAAGAAACAGTTGATGGCAGCTGCAGTGGTGGCGTTTGTGGTTGTGGCATCTGACACGGCAGCACTGACTCCCACCCAGGTGGTGGACCGTCATCTAATTCTTCGTTGCTCTCCTCCTTTATATCTGAGATGTCCAGGATAAGACATGTAAACTCAGAATGATATTTATTAGGCCCACTGGTTCCCAATCTTTAAAGTTAAGTCTTAAATCATTATCCATTATTCATATGAAACCCATCATGAAGATGCTGCTAATTATTTAAGAGAGTTAAGTTGTAGTTTAAAACGCATACATCTAGTCTGATACTTTAATCACTCTAGCTGAAGAATCATACCAAGATGATTCACAAGCCAAAAGCATTAAATAGTAAATAAAATATTGCAACCTGTTGGGCATGATGTTTTGTTTGGCAATGCATTTACAAGTTTAGCAAACTCCCATCCAGGTGGTGGCCCATCATCATCATCGTCCATGTCATCTTGTTTGCTGCTCACCATAACGCCATCTTGTTTGCTGCTCACTGTAATGTCGTCTTGTTTGCTGCTCACCATAATGTCGTCTTGCTTGGTGCTCACCATAATGTCGTCTTGTTTGCTGCTCCCCGTAATTTCGTCTTGTTTGCTGTTCACCATAATGTCGTCTTGTTTGCTGCTCACCATATCTGATGATGTTAATGATTAAATCTTTCTAAAAAGCTAAATCAGCTAGGTAAACAAAAACTAACATGGAATAGTCACAAATAAAGAGGATTCACTACTATAGCTTAGAAAAGTTCAAAGGGGCAGATATAGAATAGAAAAGGTTTTATATCAAACATATCAGAAGCAAAAGACCAGTTATGACTTGAACTAGCTGATAAGCATTACATGACATGCTACATAGAAAGATAACAACGGGAGAATTTTGATAATTAGTTGATTATCAATACCTACTAACTATGCTGGATTATCGAATTTTTAACAACAACAAAAAGGAAAAAAGGGAGGGAAAAAAATTGGTCATCAGATTCTTTCTTCCCTTCCCTTGGTCGAGAAAGAGCCAGGTATCCATTGATCAATAACTATAACCACCCAGGAGCACCAACGACTGGCGTCCCTCACTTCTCTCTTGTTCTACCTCATACTGCTGCTAGACTGATGCTATTGGAAGCCAACAGAAGCATTATCTTTTTGAAAGCTCAAAAACATTGTCGACTAATGCAACATATCGATCTATTGAATGTCCATAACAATGAAATATGTCTAAATGTTGCAATCCTTGCACAGAAATAGGATAACACAATGATCAACGTTCCCTAAAAGAACTAAAAGGATGCGCCTGTAGCATGTTTAACTAAAATCAGTTCCAAACAACATGCAAAACTTGTATGATTATTCACAGCTCGCGAGAACATCGACTAAATCAAGTTCTTAAATCTTTAAAGCAGAAGAGTAACCCAGGAAATCCCAAAACACAGCTAACAACTAACAAGGATACGATCATGAAAAGGAGAAGTTAAAACAAAATTTAACACAATCGTCGGCTTTAATCAGCACGAGTGCATCAAAGAAAAACCCAAATTCTTCCCATGATGGATGTGCAAGTAGAGTCTCAACTACTACGAGGTTGGCAAGTAAATTCCTGCAGACATTGAAAAAGCTAGTAACTTTTGCTCCTAGTTTAGGCCTAACCAGAAGAAGGAAGCAATTGAAGGGGTTTGGGGGTGAAGCAGTCGAATCCAGGCGGTGGGCCATCGTCTTCTTCGTCGTCGTTCTCCGGCGGCGGCGGCGACTGTGGAGTGAGGATGCACTGAAATCCAGGCGGTGGCCCGTCATCTTCCTCTTCTTCTTCTGCGGCATTTACAGCTGCTCCTAGTATTTCCTGCTTCTCTTCTTCATCTACCATTCTCTCTCTCAAGGTTGGGTTTTGATGAGCAATTATGTAACGCCTATTTAAATCTTCACAAATAATGAAACAAACCTATTAAATGCAGGTTCGATTTGTTTTAAGGTTTGGATTTCCGCAATCGATGGGTCAATACTCAATAGATTACCTCCAATGCTCGAAATCTCAGCTTCAGCTTCACTATGTCAATTCCCGCAGTCGAGTAACTCCTAGAGCGAGAATACAACCAAATATATGTCGATTCACTCCCAACTCTGGCTTAAATAGACCGAAATATGAGATTATTTTTATTCACAATCTATCATAATTTAATTTTTAATATAATATTTATCTCTCTTTTCTACTTATACAATCCTTAATTTAGTTCAATTTCATTATTTTCTAATTTATTAATGACATTAATAATTTAAATATTTTATTTTATTTTAAACTTCTTATTATCTAAAATAAGTTTTTATACTTAAAATATCTAAATAAATATATAAAAATTAGTTTATACATTAAATTTGTAATGATATAAAAAATATCATACACTTAAAACAAGATACGAAATTATAGTTATTAAAAAAAATCAACTGTAACAAAATTATACTTTATTTATAGAGAAGAGAAAAAGATGAATTTTGATATATGTGTATTGTTTTGGCATAATTATTCTCTCATATACATTATTTAAATTATATTTAAATAAAACCTTCAAGAATCAATTGAAATATGCCACTTGGCGAAAGCATGAAGCGTGATTTTTCCATTGAACTGAATTGGTGCAACAAACTTGATCGTGAAAACTTCAACTTCGTCCCTAATTTTTTCAATTTTTTTTTTACTTGCTTTCTTCTAGCTAGCTAGATCACAAAAAAAAATGAATTTGTGTAGTCTAAGAAAAGATTATGATCGAATCAAAATAATTCATCATTGATCCGAATCGAATGATCTAACAACTTAATAGAGTTACCTTAAGATTGAATAGATTGACTTGGAAACTTCATCTTAATTCTCTCGAATCGAATTGTCGATCAGAAAATTGATAGAATATCTATAAGTAGCATCAATTTTTATATGGAAAAATTGTATGAAGCCGATTAATCCTTATTAATTTCTAATTTAATTTTATTAGTCTATTTAAAATTAAATTTAAACAAATGCACGATAAATTTGAATAAACTAGAGTGCCTCTTTTCTGTTAAAAACTAATTACCATTTCGCCAAAAGCAGAGGGGTTCTTGTTCTTGTTGCTACTGTAGGAACAACGACTTGTCCCGGGCATATTCTATAGACCCGGACCAGCTTCTCAATCCGCTCAAGGCTCTCGTGACAACGAGGGCACTCCCTTTGCTTCCAATCTTCCTCCTAGGCACTTGACTTGAGAGTGATCAAGGAAAGAACCAGGAGCCAATAGAGGGATTATCATCAAGGTATGCCAAAGTGTTGAGGAAAGTAACTTTGAAAAGAAAAAGAAAAACTGAGATGCCGAAACTACAATGATATGATTCCTTCCACAATCACCAGTTTAATTCCACAAAACTGGATTTGACCCACATTCATCATATAAAAGTACAAGATTCTACTACTATTCCAGCTACTATCAATAAACAATTGGTACAGCCACTCACAAATGCATCAAGCATCACTCAAAAGCAACGCCTCTGCACACATAAATTACAAAGTAATTTGCTCATTCAAACAACAACTGTTTACTTCAGAGACAACTCCCATCTCATAAACTTCAACACCCCTTCCCTTCTACCTTGGTCAGTTGGACATTCGTTGAACGCCTCAATTCCCCAGTCAAACAGAAGCTTTCCGTAGCACGGCAATTAACCTCATTTTCCATCGTCTGATGATAATACAGCGTTATTTCATTGGATGTGTAATTCTCATCCAACCCAACGACATTAAGCTCCTTTCTTATGTACATTGTTTTGTTTGATGTCCTTGGTTAGCATTCTAGGAGCTATAGCCATAGCCATGAGCTCTTGGAAGAGTAGCTTGCAAGCATATGGAATATGGACCTGCAACAGATGACAATTATAATCACCATACAAATCGAGAAAGATCTCATAGGCGAGCAGATAGATCAATTTTTTACCTGAACGATGTCAGTTTTATTTTTGCAGCCTCTGCACTCGAATGAATTCTTCTTGAGGTTAGCAATAGCTATTAATCCACATCGCTCACAAACATGTATCCTGTATGCATCACTTTGATCAAACAACCTCTCCTTGAGAAAATGAGCAGCTCCATGTGCAATCATGCAGTCTCGTTCCATCTCACCGAAACGGAGACCACCATCACGCGACCGTCCCTCGGCAGGTTGCCTCGTGAGGATCTGAACAGGGCCTCTACCACGAGAGTGAATCTTGTCATCAACCATATGCTTCAGCCTCTGGTAGTAAGTGGGACCGAGGAATATCATAGATGAAAGCCTCCTACCGGTATGGCCATTGTACATTGTCTCATAACCTCGCATCTGATAGCCACATTTATGTAGGGCTTTGCTGATATTGTCCACGGTCACGTCAGTAAAAGGAGTAGCATCTCCTTCCTTCCCCATATGTGCAGCAACTTTTCCCATGATACACTCAATAAGCTGACCAATAGTCATACGGGACGGAATAGCATGAGGGTTGACGATGATGTCAGGAGTGATGCCTTCCAACGTCCATGGCATGTCTTCTTGTGTATAAGTCATACCCACTGTTCCCTTCTGTCCATGTCTACTACTGAATTTGTCTCCAATTTGCGGAATTCTAACTGATCTCACCCTCACTTTGACAAATCTCAACCCATCAGCATTTGTGGTCAGCAGGACCTGATCCACCATTCCAGTTTCACTGTGTCGTAAGCTTGTACTGTGATCACGTTTTGTGTAACGAGCAGCTTGCCCTTGAGCATCATCAGGAGCTATGGGAGAGGTTTTCCCAATAATCACATCCTCGCCCGAAACTCTAGTTCCTGGGGTGCAAGCCCATCATCATCCAACTTATCATAGGAGCCATGGCGCATGCCCATGGTGTCAGTTCTATCTGGGCCCAAAATCCTCTTTGACTAATGTCCCCATCTTCTTTCTTCATCTCTATATGAGCGGAAGAATAGAGACCGGAAGAAACCACGGTCAACTGATGACTGATTCATGATAACTGAATCTTCTTGATTGTATCCGGAGTAGCATGCAATGGCAACAATGGCATTAATGCCAGCAGGTAGCTGCCTAAAATGCAAGTGCTCCATAGCCCGAGTAGTAACAAGTGGTTTTTGAGGATAGTACAGCACATAAGCCAAGGTGTCCTGAGACAAAAGAAGAAGAAACACTAAATACAAGAAATCATCCGGCAGGATAAATTTGGTGGAAAAACAGACCATACCATTCGAAATTGGTAGTTGGTGACATATATGCCCATAGCTTGTTTACCCATAGCTGACTGATACGTGTTACGCGGAGACTGGGGAAAGGAAAACAGATCAGCAAACTGAAGAACAAATACTGATATGATAAGATTGTTATAATATTTACCTGGTTGTGATCCGGAAAGGGAATAATTGAAGCACAAACGCCTAGAATCAAGGAAGGATGAATCTCACAGTGAGTATAGGTATCTGAATAAGCCTCCTGCGGTCTTTCCCTTGCTTGAACCAGATCCTAAAAAAAGTAATAAGCATTTTAGTGTCTCATGAGTCATGAATGACAATGTTTTTGTACGAAAACCTGTATTGCTTGATAATTGCTCACATGTATTGTCATAGAAATCATAGTTGTTTCCTCTTCTTCTGTATCGATGTATTCTATGAAACCCTTTGAAACTAGGTCATGCCAACCACCATCATCAGGAGATTCCTGGGAACAAAGCGCATGACATGAGCAACAGCCCATAAATGTAAAACCAAATAAAAAATTTCAGACGAACATGGCTGTTTAAAAGACTGCGACATACTCTCAGTTGCAACGCCAGGATATCCTTCTTTTTTATAAGGAGTCTTTGCTTTTCCACAATAAATAATGGGCGACTGCAGCGACCATAATCAGTGTATATCCTGAGTTCTTTCAGACGAATATCTCGAACCACCCCAACTTCTGTATTGACATCAACCTGCGAGCAGAACAACAATTTCAGCCTCCATTAGCTGGCATATTGCAAATAACATTAAACAATACATCACACAAATCATTCGAAAGCAGAAACAAGAACAATTCTAGTGAACTACTTAGGTGTGACAATAAAATTATGTTAGAAAATACACCAGTATCAAAGATCTGGAAGCCAGAATTCTCCATCCAGCTTTACAGGTCAAGGAGCCTAGGAAAAGAAAACCTTGGCAAAAAACAGAAGTAGGAAAGGGATACTTACACGTCTCCTCAACCGTCTTAGTGTAGACACCAACATATCAGGATTGCGATGAATACCAACCCAACAACCATTTACAAAGATCTTAGTAGCCTGAGGAATGACAGCAGGAGATATTTCCTGAAAAAGAAAAAATATATGTTGTCATTAGAGATATTAGATACATTAGTGTGAACAATACAACCAAAAAGTCAGGTTCATAATGGTACATTTCACGCACCTCAAAGTTCTCAGTGCCCCATTCCTCTAAAAATTCTAAAATTGGATATGCTGCTGAGCCAACTGTAATATACACCATCAAAGCAAGGTTCTTCACCAACCCACATGCCTGGCAAAAGAGGCCAAAGAAAAGGTAGATTCATTAACAGATGAAAACCTCAATTGACACCTATACAAAAAGTAACACAATGCACACTTACTTGTCCTTCAGGTGTTTCAGCAGGACACATCATTCCCCACTGTGAGTTATGCAACTGCCTTGGTTTAGCCAGTTTCCCTACAAAAATAAACAAGAGTCATATAAAAAGTAAAATAAATGGACTAACAAGAAGGAAATCACCACCAAAGCATTTAAAAGTGAACCAAAATAAGCCAGTTACCTTCACGGCCTATAGGAGAGTTGAGCCTTCTCAAATGTGACAAGGTAGAGGCATAAGTCAAGCGATTTAACACCTGCAATATTCCAATCAAAACAACTCAATCCACCTTAGCACTGGGTTCGGACCACAGCAAACTGAAGGGACGTTTAAACAAATGGTTTGAACAGACGACAAGTACGCAATTCAACCTGAGATACTCCAGCTCTTGTACCAGCTGCATTTGCTTGGCCCCAGTTTCCAGTAGCAAGTGAGTATTTCAAGCCACTGGTAATGGTTTTGGCTTTTATTGCAAATTGTAAATTCACATCCTTGCCATTGTCTACACACTGTCATTATATATAAAGTCAGAAACAAGTAAATATATATTGAAACATAAAAGACATTTGCATGCCCTCCAAGCAACAAAGAAAATTAAGAAAGTAGATAAACCTTCTGAACGTAGGACCTCACATCCCTGGTCAACTTTCTGAATAGCTGCACAGTAGAGAGAAGATCAAACATCACATCAACACCTCATTTCTAAGGTTAAAGACTGCAACAAAATGTATATAAAAAAAGAAACCATTCGGAAGAGGCCTCCCAACAAAGGACCAGCAAGATCCAGTCTTTTATTGCCATAGTGGTCTCTATCATCTTCTGCCCTTCGGCCTAGTGCACATAGAAGAAGCCGATGGATAATATACCTGGAGAGAACATAAATTGGTACTGGTTCAGGAGCAGTGACCACAAACAAGTCGATAGAAACTTACAAAGAAGAATAGCTTACCCAAAGTAATAAGCTTTCTTTGTCTCACAATACTCACCAACGCCAACATGAGGAAGCATTTCTTTTGAAGAATCTCTTTGGCGTACCTGCATAAGGATTGGATATATAATTTAGATGCAAATGAAGACAACAATAAGGTCAAGTGTAACAATTTCAGCAACACAAACTTGATTCTTTTCTCTTTGGTGACACCAACAGTGGCACCTCTTTTGCCAATGTAGTCAAGAGCAACCTACATTTTGTAAAAGGTACTAGATCATTACAACACTAACAAAAGAAAAGTTTGAGATTTATAATAAGAAAAGCATCTCTGTAAATGAACCAAATGCTATAAACAGCGTTGACCAGCAAACTAATAAAGTGCTGAGAGGGTAGAGAAAATAAGAATTACATAAATCTGATTGAGCTGCAGGTAGAAAAGCATTTGCAGAACTATCAAAATTGAATGTGTGGTACACAGAAAAACCAAAACTGATATAGTACTCCACATTCCAGTGCATTCATGCTCCCCCTCTCCCCAACCCAAAAGGAAAGAATATGAATCCCTTCAAGACTTTCAACACACAGAATATTATATTTCATCAGCTGATTGCCAAAACAGTTGAGTTTCAAAACTATTCAAGCCTTAGACTGAGTTTATTACTGAAGGAACCAGATCTTTATTAGGTTCTATCCCATACATGATACAACGACTACATGTGAAGCACCCACATAGACTAGATGCAGAAAAGAGCAGCTGATGCAGCAACGCATTACGAGTACCTGTTGATTCTGGATTACAAATGCTTCTTCCAAGGAAGGCCGAAGCAGTTCCATCATTTGAGTATCTTGAAAATTGTAGCAGATATGCTCTAATATATCTTTGTCAGCAACAAATCCTAGTGCTCGAAACACAATAATGATAGGAATCTCAGTGCGTATGTATGGGAGGGTAGCACGTATATATTGGCCCGATGAACCCTGCAAGTAGAAAAGCATTAGAGTCATAACAACCGTGTCAATAATAAGAAAACTAATGCTTCATTTGACATGATATTACCCCCTTGGCACTAGTTCGAGAAAGCATCCGGACGAACATGGTACTAGGTGGCCTGTTTTGTGTCTCCGCCATGGACCTAACTTCAGCCACATAAGCATACTTGTTTGGTTGTCTCTTTTTAAATACATAGACATGATTAGTGCTCATCTTCTCCTGAGCAATTAACACCTTTTCACTACCGTTGATGATGAAATAACCACCCTGATCATATGGGCACTCTCCAAGCTCTGTCAAATCTTTCTCAGAATTCTGATATAGCGTGCAATAACTTGACCTCAGCATTATAGGAACCTATTCAGACAAACAAAAAAGGTAGTGTTACAAAGGAATTTTTACAAGATGAGATAGCCTCTCTCATCACCAAAAATCCACCTTTCCAATAAAGACTTTTGTGAAATCCTGAGTTTCGGTAACTTCCTCTCCATCATGACCTTTCTTTATTACTTTCTTGGTAACATCAACATACAATGGAGCTGAATATGTCAAATTCCTTAGCCTTGCAGCCTTGGGAAACAAAGTAGCTGTTTCTCCATCAGATTCTGTCATCATCGGTTTACTGAGGTATATCTGACCGAAGCTAATCTTGTATATAGTCTGCACAAGCGAAGATTAAAGGGTATATTAGATGCTAATTTTGAAAATTGCAAAATTTCCTCTATTTATAAGCAAAATGATGCTCGAATGTAAACAAATTAACCAAGTTTCTCCCCAATTACCAAGAAAAGCTATTAACCTCCATCAATTTATCCTACAAAATGACTGCTTAAAGTCCACAGATATATCATTGTACTATCAATTCCCCCAACTTATTTCTAAAGTCCACATCGATTCATATCCAGGAAAAGAAACCCACTCAGCTTGTTTAATTCCAGCAGCAACCCATGCCTCCAGACAGAAAAACTCGTCCAGTCATCGAAAGGAACTCGGTAACTAAAGCTTATAGCTCCTATGGTTGTTGGCTTAAAAGTGTCTCTAGATGAGATGTGAACCTCAGCACATAACGAAAAGGTCTAGAATCAACCAGAAATTCAGTACTCACAACAAAAGCCTACTCAAACAACCAAAATCCAAAAATATCAGTGTCGTATCAAGGGCCTCACTGTCCTTCTGCACCCTTTTCCTTCTTAATCCAGGTCTAGCATTTTCAAAGTTAACAAAATTAATCGCCAGAGTTCTCACAATCAAACAACTAAACTGTATAACGTAGAAAATCTGCCTTAGACCCCTTAGTTCCATCTAGCTTCAACTCACCAGTAACCTTTGTCAAACCGCATTACCACGAAACATAACCCAGATAAACCCTACCCTCGGAACCACACTCATCCACTTAAAACTAACTATTTTCTCAGAACTCAAAAGCAGAACAACCGCGAACTAAACAACCTCGGCGAAGTCCGGCTGGTGGCCAGGGTTGTGCTGCGACTCGGGGCGGATTTCTATGTCGGCCGACTCATCGACAATCTCTTGCATCGTGTTCTGGATGAACTCGTCGAAGGAGTCGAGCTGCTGCCGCACCAGACCCTTCTCCTCGAAGTAAGCGCTGATCACAGCCCAAGCGTCCTCCTGCGTGATATCCTCCTCGCCGTCGCCCTCACCGTCATCGTAGTCCTCGCTATTGTGGTACCCCTGCTCCTCGCCGTTGTCGCCCTGCTCGTACTCATCATCCATATACATTTTCCGAGTGTTTCTCACCGATTAATCTTCGAGTTTCCGGATTGTGGAAGTCCAATTGAAGTCAAGCTGATAACCCCTCCGATTTTGGGGAGAACTGGAGCGGAAGCAAAAAGAGAATATTGTGTGAGATGGCCCGTTTATAGGTGGTCTCTCGTAGGGCGGTGAACTGTTTTTCGATTTTAGGAGTGCAACGGTGTTGTCAAAAGTAGTATTGTCGATTAAGTTTATTTATTTTATCATAGAACCGAGTTTGACTGTTTGAGATATCCTATTTCTTCAAAAATAAGTTATATTATTGGAAGAATTTATCTAAAATAAGAAATAAAAACTTATCCTTATTCTTATCCTTATTCTTGATTTCATATAATTTAATGGATTATATCTAATTTATGTTTTAAAATAAATTTGACTATTTAAATTTGATTTTATAGTTTTAAACGTGTTAGGTGCATTAAGATCAATATAAAAATTCATCAAGTCCTGATTTTTCATCGAGTCCATGATTTTTTACCTCTGTGCAATTCACATTTTCTCTCTGTAATTCGGTTTTCTTTTTGAAAATAGTAATTATGCATAGGATAGTAATGGTTGTGTATAAGATTGTAAGTAGTTATACGAAATAAAATAGTAACTAAGAATCAAATTTACAAAATTGAGAATTCTTATTTGAATAATAATTAACGTAAAAAAATTGCATTTTAAAATAAAGATCACAAATAAGAATTCTGCACCTCAAATCCCACAATTTGTGGGTGGGAAAAAATAGTTATATACAACTATGTTTATTTTCGTGATTCGACTAATATGCATAAATAGATAGTAGTTGCACATAAAACACAAGACAAACTCGCATATCATCCATTATGTGGATGAATAATATCACGTTAACATAATCATGAACAATGCACAACGATCATAGAATAATGTATAAAACAATATTTACTATATTATGAGTTACAATACAATATAGATGTGGCATTGATCGTTGTGTGCGTGAATCCTGATGTTAATTACATAAATATATTTTCAAAATATGCAGGTCGGCCTCATGCACAACAGACATTTCAACTGCGCATAAGATTCTATAATAAACGCACAAACTGAACTAAATGAAAAACAAATATTTATTATGAATTTCTCCTAAGAAATCTACTATGCAAGCTAAACATTTCAATAAACGAAAATATATAATATGCTTTTGTATCGACCATCAAATTTGAACTATATGAAGATAATAAATCTTTGCAACTAATCACCTATCGTAAATAATTATAGGAATTCCTCAATTTAGTTACACTAAAAAGCTAAAATACATTAATAACCTTATTAATAAAATCTGTAAAAAAATCCAAAAAGAACATTAAATTTAAATCGTCGGACACACCTAGATCTACACATAGGATTAGTTCTCATTTTTCAAAATACATGTGGTTCTAATTTGATCTATCCTCATTTATGTATAACAAATATTATTTACAAAGTAATCAGTATACAAATCACAAATCAAAGTAAATAAATATAAATTAAATATTAAAATAATATTTTATTTAATTCTTTGAAGTTATTAACAATTAAACTTTCTCGTGAGCTAATGGACTGAGTTCAAATTAATTTGTTTAAATTAACAAAACTCGCCTAGACGAGCTTCTGGTCGATGTAGAATTGAAGTTGTTTAATTAGTTCAGAGTCTTATTTTTATTATAAAGGAAGAACATCCTCAAAGCTTCAATTGTCGCCTCTTTATAACTTTGCAAAGTATGAAAATGACATAAAATGTTACATGCATATTATGATGGGATGATAAGTCTTTAACTTTTATACTGAAGTGGAATATCATGTGGTTCTGATTAAAATATATTGGACGTTTGATAATATGAATGAATATATCGTTCAGACATGCCACTTTATTTACCCATAAAACGAAAATCATGTAATTTGATTTGCTTTAAGTGTTTGTGACATTCAACTTATTAGTTTTCACAAGACATTTGGAACTTATATATTCAATCGAGGTGTAGCTAGGCGATGGAGATTGGAGACTTTGTTTAAAAGATTTACTGTGTAGCCATACATGTTTTGTCAAATACACGAAACCGTTCGATGGTACTATTTTGTGATAGAATCATTGTCCTGCATGGCTTATGAAACTTATGATTGTCTATATGAATTCAATAATGCAATGATATTCTTTTTCTTTTTTTCAAGAAGAAGAGAGTATTCTAATAATTAAGGCCTTCTTTGGTAGGAGGGATTGGCCCAAGATTGCTAACGTATCTTGGCATATCCCTCTGTTTGGTAGCCATTTCTTGTATCTTGGCCTATCCTGAGAGCCCGTGTTTATTTCATGGCCCGTTGCTAAATTACTGTTTCGCAGAGGTTACCCATCTCTCGCCAATTGCCAGTTTTGTATCCAATCTGCACAGTCGGCCAGGCTAGCGACCGCTAGGGTGGTAGCTAGCGGTCGCTAGCCTCATTTTTTATGTTTCTGAAGGTTAATTAGGCCAGGCTAGCGACCGTTACGGTGGTAGCTAGCGGTCGCTAGCCTCATTTTTTATTTTTTTACAGGTTACTTTTGTCATTTTGTTCCGTAATCTATATTTGTAACTAATGTACCAAACAACAAGATTGACTATCTATATTTTTATATCTTATCTACCAAACAATAAGATACGATACAAATCTAACATTATCTACGATACATATCATATTCTTATCTATCTTGACATATCTAAACATATCTACCAAACGAGCGGGCAGAAAAAAAGAGGGGCGAATTGATATCTTTTGAATCACAAAAACTCTTGTATATCCGTCTGCATAGTGAGGACAACAAAAATATCGTTTTTTCTTATAAAAAATATTATTTATGTTGAAGAAATGTATCATTTGTTCTTTACCTTATAATTTGAAGGTATAATTTGTATTGGAAAAAAAATATCATTTATACAAAATAAAATATCAAAATCTACAGCATAGGGATGGATGCATAGCCGTGTTTGGTACATGAGATAGAGTTTGGATAAGGTACCTATCCAGACTTATATCTATGTTTGGTACGTGAGATATGTATCTCAGTAGCCCGTGACAAAAAAAAAGCCCGAGCTTATATCCTGTAGCGCTTTTGACCGTGTATCTTTCCAATACCCTTTTTCGTATCCTATCCGCACAGTTGTGATGTTCAATTTACCAAAATAGCCTCCATTTTGTTGTGGAACGTGATGAACAATACTTTCACCCCAAATTTCTCGACAAATTAAAATCATCAAACAATTTATTCTCATCAAAATCCGCCAAAATCCATTACCGAAATCAACTGGGTTTTGGTTTCTCCAAATGCAATCCAATCTCATACAACGACCGCACGCCGCCATGGAATGACTCGATGAAGAACAATCCGGTTTTACTGAAAATCCACTAAAAGGGAAGACTCACACGCATACTTGCGCTCAAAGAGCTCATCATCATCATCATACATGCCATGAACACAACTCTCACCATAGCCATGGCCGTTCATTTTGTGAACAACGGATGGTGCATGACCGAGGGATCTTACCCAAGAACATTTCCAACTCATCGTCATCCTCCTCCTTCATGTTTTGTGCACCTTTCTTCCGATTCTTCACTCCTCAAACATCGAAACACACACGACAACAAACGCTAAAGCATACACAAACAGAGAAATCAAAAGTTCTTTTTCTCCTAAAAGAATTAAAACACTAGATTTTACAACAAATTAAAAGATAAAACACACAATAATCTAAATACAAACATCAAAGTGGAGAACCGGTGAGAGATTGGCGATTTCGAAAACAAAAGGTCGAATAATAATTATGGAAAAGTGGGGCGGTGGGATGGTGAGATATCAAAAGCCTTTCATTTTGTTTTCGTTTCAAAACAAAAAGAAAAAAGATTTTCCTTACTCCTCCTCTTTTTTCTTCTTTTAGCTCATTTGGGTTTTGGGATTAATTTTGGGAAAAGAGTTGGTGAAGCATGCACATGAATGGATTGCTTAAATGATCATTATACTGTATAATATATCACACACATACACACACTGTCCCACGCCATTAAAGCCGGATAAAAGGAACGGTGCTTCTCTCTACTTTTCACTCACTTGCTTCTCTCTAATTCCAGCTCTCCGACTCCCACATATACAAAGCGTACTATGCCTTTGTGCTTCGAATTGGGTGCCCTAGCCGAAGACAAATAATTGGAGGGTAATACAATCATTTTACCTATTAATCTACCTCAGATTACGGTATACCAAACAAGTTACGTACACTATCTAGCTTATGTAACATGGGTACCAAACGAACAGTCATGCTATCCTATATATTTGCTATCCTATCTAATGGGATAGGTATCATATCTTGGCATTACTACCAAACAGAAGACCCCCTCTTTTTGTATATTAAAATTGTTAGACCGTTTTTATTACTATTAATGAATTCAAAAGACTTGTTATTGATTAGGGAAACTTCTGCGGAAGGAAATGGAAAGAGCCGAGTATCACAGGGACTGATTTGCAAAAATATTCGACTTACAAAAATTCACGATCCGGATTGTTGAACCAATCTATAGTTTATGAAAATATCATCATTGTGGCACATTTTAATTCGTGTAATTTAAATACTATACATAGATAATTATCTATAAAATTAATATCAAAATTCTTATTTTATTTCTCTGTATAAATATAGCTTAATATTGTTGCGGTTTGAAACAAACTCAAATTCTCTCATTTTCCAAATATTTTTCTTTTACATTTTTGTAATTTAGTATTTCACTCATCTGTTTATAGCTTGACTTATATATTTTGAAGTCTGTATTCCATTTTTTGTGATTTTCATTTTGTTATTGAATTTCAAACGATTTTACTATATTTTTCTTAGACATTTGAAATATAATAAAACGTGTTCTAGAAGTTTCAAATAAACATAACGAAAGATTTGGTTGGTGTGATTGATGGAGTGCGAAAACAATAATATCGTGACGCGGCCTTTAAATTTCTGCATTAAAATGACCAAAAAAAGAAAACAATAATATTAGATTGGATTGTGAGTTGTGTATATGGATGGGACAAATAAATATTTTATTAAAAAATTGGATTATGAATAAAGATGGTATTAGACTTGAGGAAAATACTCTATTTCATTTCATTAAGATATTGAAAGAGTAACATAGCCTTGGACTTTTACTTATTTTGGAGTAACATATCTTTGGACTATGATTCATGGATGCCTAAATTACGAGCTTAATTCTAACGAGACATTTGATTGATTAATCCAATAATATTATTCGATTGGGTAATTATTAAAACTTACGGAATTGAAAATAAAAGAGTTAGTGAAATGCAAACATTTTCTAAAATATTATTGCATCTTCTAAATCGAGCTATAGAATCCAATTTTATTTTTATTTTTTTAGTCGCTACTCGTTCGAAGAATAACTAAAAATTCAAAAGAGTTATTGTATCTTTTCAAGCAGAGAATTTGCACGCGCTAAACGCGTGTCCTCCGCAGTTGTAGTAAATGGTCTTATTCTTTTATTAATGTTTATAAGGTAAAATAATTAAATTCAAGGTAACAAGCCTAAAACAAAATTCATTTAATTAAAAAAATATTTTGCACGTAACTAGTGTCGGTTGGACTTGGAGCCACACATACTGAAACGGTTGGTTAGTTCAACTTCAAAATGCAAGTGACCGCAATAAATTAACTCCCAAAATTAACACCATTTCAATCGACATATATAAATTCAACAAAATAGAAAAAATTGTCATATAGGGCATCAATGTTTTACTGTATTCCAACCCTTTATAGTCATACAATTAATAGTAAGGGTGAGTATAACTGAACCGATGGATTTTGATCGGTTTAGAGTGAAATTCGGTTTCGGTTCGGTTAAAAAAATCAAGAACCGAAACCTATTCGATCGATAGTGATTTGGGCAAAATGAATTTCGGTTTGCTTAGAATCGGCCGAAATTGATTCATGATGAAAAATATATATGTTTCGGTCGATCGATTGTTTGGTCTACGCAAGTTTCAGTTCAATCGAAGGCACAAGATCAATTCGATTCGATCAAAATTTTCAATACAATTCGATCAATCAGTACAATCGGTTCGATTCGGTTCTATTTTTTGACTAAAACCGACCATTACACAACCTTAATTAATAGAACCAATTGAAACGAACAGATCTGATACTTCAAGAAGAATGTTTTTCTTCTTCATTCTAAAATTTTCTCACCACAATTTTGTATCAAAGTTGATCTTAGAATGAGATATTCCTCGTTAATACCCATTTTTTCACAAACTATTAATCGTAGATTATACATGAAATTCATGCTGATATCTAAATGGAGTATACGTAGCTTACCAAGTTTTAACATGTTTATTTCACACTATGAACATTATATGCTTAATAGCATATTTTTCATGAGTGGGAGACGAGGATATGAATCTCAAATCCCCTACTTCCTTAGATCAAAAAATACAATAAATATTATTTTCACAAAGCAAAATTTGAATTTTCCAACGTAGGGTTTACATCATCATCATCATCATCATCATCATCATCATCATCATCATCATAATAATAATAATTAGTTGGTTAGAGGTCACAAATGGCATAAAGATAATTGGAGCATCATTAGTTTACCAAGAACATGGGAAGCAAAGACAAACCTCATCTGCTTTTTCCTAAAACAACCATGTTTGCCCATCATTCTATAATGTATAATCCCCTTTTATTCCCACAATTTTTCACACACATTTATATCAGGCTACCAATTTCATCTCAAAACACCAAATCTCCATCAATTCACCAAAAAAATCATGAGTTTTTCCAAGAGAGTTCCCATGCTTCTACTAAGGTTCCTGGCCTTGGGAGCTAGTGTTTGTGGAATAGTGATCATGGTCACCAGCCATGACTCTGCCCAAGTCTTCAACATGAAGTTCGACGCCTGATACTCCAACACCCCCGCATTCAAGTAAATCACTAGTCATTAAACATGATCTTGTAGATGCTAAACTATCTATATATCCACTACAACAAAAAGTGCATATTGCAACACGACTATAGAGGCACAAAAGCCCCAATGTAGTAACAAGACCTCTAACAGGGCATCAGACCTTTTAATCGTGATGAGATAGACGTTTGTAGTAGGCTATTACAACAAAAAAATTCATATGCCTCAATATGTGCCCAATTACGACATGGTGTAATGTCATGGAGAATTAATCAATCTAAAACTAGATTAAAGAATTTTCAGAGAAAAGAAAGATTTATAAATTCCTACAGGATGGGATGTCTCAACACAATTCATTTTCTTAAATGAAAACAACAAATAGCCTGAGGTAAAAGACATATAAGAAACTAAATATATGTATTATTTTTTTACTTTGGAATCGGAAATTTAAATTATTATTAAAATATAAATGAAAAAATAATATTATATCATTATCAATTCTCAAAATTACTTCTTCCTAAGCCCATTTCCATATATCTAATTCGTATAAAGATTTGTATTATAAATGAAAATTCCAGGTGTAATTATTAATTTGGTTAACTTTTAGTATTCGTTTTGTGAAATAAAAAAACCAGTTATAAGTTACATTCTTTCAAATATTATATTGTCATCAACATAATATTTTAGAACAGTTTCACATGTATAATGAAAAGATGGAAAATAAAATATTTAAAATAGTTCCATATACCGCCTAAAAAAGAAAATATATGCCCTCACTCAGTCGAAACCTAAGGCGGTAAACTTTTAATTTTCATTAGCGGCTATGACTCTTTATCAAAGGAACTCTTCAAAGAGGAGTCACAGAGAGCAACTTTACAAAGGATGAAAATTCAATAGGCTCAAAAATTGCGAAAAATGTCAATTCTCTTTCAACCGCTCAATTCGTCAATCGCCGAAACAAGCATCAAAGATCTCATAGAGTTCGAACACGCAGTCGATTGCACTTCAATTTCGAGTGTATGTGGAAAAGACTTTGAGCAACAGAAGGAGAAAATACTCAGCAAAATATTGAGGTTAACTTATGGTATATCATATTTTTCAATCGTTCTTTTAGCAAAATATTGAGGTTAACTACTTGCATATGTTATTGCAAAAAAAGCAGGGAAGCAAAGCCTGTCTTTCTTCAAGACGATGCTACCAAGACGGCCAAATCAGTGTTTGATGTTATTATGTGAATATTGTTGATATAATCTTGATTCATATCAATAATTTAAATATGTTTATCTAAATTTCAGAACACCCTAGTGGAGTTTATGAGGTGGAATAATGGACAGCGTACACCTGCAGCTTTAAGAGATCCTAGTAGGAGAGCATAGTTGGTGAAACTTTGTATTCTACTATCTCCTTATTTTGAATATCTTTTTCTCATGTGTTATTTTTTTTCTTATTTTGCCCTGATATCTATGTAAATCAACTTTAAAGTTACTCTACTATGTTATCTATTATATTATTATTTGAGTTTGTCTTATGTGTGTACTTGATATTATATTTTATGTCTCTTACTAGTATTGATATTCCATCGCCTAATCCCCTGCTTCTCATCATTAATCATATGTCATTGTACTGCTTCATTTCAATTTCTAAATCATTTGTGTTAAGAAAATGGGCTAACACGAGGAATAGTTGTAGATAAATAGTATTTTTAATATTATGTATTAGGTTTGGTTTATTTTTGAATCAGTAGAGCTTATATTTTGTTATTTTTCTTATCTTATATGTTTTTGCCTTTAGATTTCATTTGCCAAAAGTTATACTTGTTGGCTGGAGCTACTTTTCTTGCATTGGAATGAGAATTTATTTGTAGATAAAGTAATCTATTTGTTTATGCTTCTATATTATCATTTTATTCAATTTCCTTTAGTAAGTTAGTATTGAATGATTTATGGTTTTGCTATACAAGGGATGATCAGTTGTATCCATCGAAGAAACAGGTCGTTAAAATACTTAAATATGCTGGTGGTAATGTAGAAACCATCAAAATATGCTTACATATGCTGCAAATTTTCTTCTTTCTTAATAATAGAATGCATCTGTATCTTTATACTTTGATCCAGTTTTTGACATTAGTTCATATTGGCCTTAATTGGTTTTGCAATGTCTTTCATATAATTTTTTGTTTACAGGATGGAAATTCTTCTTGGTCTATCAAATTTAGAGAAATCGATATTTCTTAAAGTTGTAGCAGGAAGAAGATGCTTGTCTTTTTATCTAAACACATTGGTTGAAGAATTTATGCACAATTTCAAGGTATAAAGATTCTTATCATACCATCTATAAGCTCGGAGGTGGTTCGCGATGCCATGTAATTTGTTCTATCCATAAAGAGAGGATTTTGAGAAGATAGATATGAAGTCAACTACTAAGGGCTTCGGAAGAAAAGTGCTAGCAGCGTTATACTTGATATTTTTTTGATATTTTAGCCATTTTTCCAAATAGGTTGTTCGATTGCTATTGTAAAACTTGATTAAGTGATGTACATCATTTGTTGATTCTTTTTATTGATATATGAAGTTTTTTTTGTTAGAAATAATTTTACTAATATTCTTTTTCTTTATCGGATGCGTTTAATTGTTACTACTTTTACATTAATTACATAGCTCTTTAATAGAAATTGAAACTATAAAATGTAAAATTTAAATATCTAAAATATGAATTATTCCTTGAAATGCCTTTTCTAAATTGACGTCATTAATAATATTATATCTACAAATGCATAAAAATTCACAAATTATTCGAATATCTTTCCTGGCACATGAAGATGCTGTCATAGATCAACTATCACAACATTTATTCATGCGTGAACTAATTTTCTAGAAACTTATCACACCATTGAGTTGTGTCTTTATAGCTAATTAAGCTTTCGCTACACTTACAGTCACGACACCTAAAACCTGCGTTGAGATAGATGAGATGTCGTTATATCTCACCTATTAAGACACGTCCATATGTCTTATAAAGTGGATTTTCTTGTAGTGATCTTAATAAGCAAAAAACTTATGATTGCTGCAGATACTTTGTGTTGATCAATGCTATTGCAAGTGGCTACACAATTATACTACTGTTTTTCCCTTCCAAGAATTCATGTGGGCACATGATCTTGGTTCTTGATCTGGTAAGAACAACATCACACAGTCACTCGTATAATATCCTCAAATCAAATCTAGTAAAGTACACTACGTCAATGATTTCATTAGCATTTCCACCCGCATAAATATAATGTGGAAAAATCGAGATATTTCACCTTATCAAAACGATTGTCGTTTCGTGTGCCCCTTCTTTATGCCTATCTTTTTTTAAATCAAAACATTAAAAGACACATAAAACGAAGTCTTTAATGATGTGGAATATCTTAATTTTTCATTTCATTAAATTTATATGAGGGGAAATGTCACGGTTAAAATCCAGCTACCATTTGGACTTTTTGGCTTCAGAAATCACTAAAAGACTAAATTGTCACCTAATGAATCGATTAGACTTAAATAATGTATTGCTTGAAGTTCTAGCTAAAACTAACGTAAGCCCGTTTACAGGGCTAAACCAGTGCATTTTCTCAAAAAATATCATAATATTTCTTGCACACATTTCTCAATTTCGTCCGGAAAAAATGAACAGATCATCGCATATATTGCTGCTTGACTCAAGCATATCGGCATGCATTGCAGTAGGGCAAGTGGGGAAGAAAGGCAATAGTTATGCAGGTTGGCCGCCTATCTGTGGACAAGTTCCTAAATTCTGTGATCATGTTACAGGAGCCATGGCTGCCGGTTTTGTAGCCACCATAACCTACTTCCTCGTCATTCTCTACTCGCTACACAACATCACGAATCTCTTCGCCCTCAGGGCTTTAACGAGTTCATGATCTGCAGTTTCTTTTGCGTATTCAAAGAGTGCTAGCTAGCTGTATAAGAAGAGGGAGAAGATGGAATAGTTTCTTTGTTTTTTCTCAAAGATTTTTGTCAAAATCTCATTTTTCATTCCAAGAGTATTATAGCTAATATTCATTCAATTTCATAACTTTCACAATAGAGCAATACATAGTAGTATATTACAAGCCACATTATATTACAAGTACGATGTAGAATGAACTTATTCCCCCTCATGAACATATTACAAGCCACAAGCATATACATAGCACACATCATCAGATACCACAACGGAACAGCAAACCAGCAGTTTTCAGACACAGTATATATTTCGATATATAGATAGATTATCATGGAACCTGATCCGAGAAATCAGAGCAGTCGATGCCCTTGTCCGAGAAGGTCTTGACAAGCCTGGAGTAGAGCTTGGCGAGCAATATCTTGAAACCCGTCGAGCTTCCTTTCTCAACTCCTCTTCAGCTTTTCCAGAGTCAAGCACATGCCCTATAGGAGCTCCCCGCATGTATGCCTTGCAGGCCAGCAGGATATTCTTGCACCGACTTCTGAAGTGCTCGTCCACGAGCTCTTCAAAATGCTGTTCATGTTTCACATAAACGAGAGTAAAGTTCAGGAAGAAAAACCTGTTATCCTTCAAATAGAGATTTGCGAACCCTAATCGGAAAATTCTAATTAGGATAAATAAACCCTAATTGGGGATTAACAAACCATAAGTGGGGATGGATGCACCATACATCCGGATGTATAGTTTTTTCCATACAAGAAATCATCCATTCCTCCAGATTCATCATTATAGCTATACGAAACTAATTTTATATCTATGCCACCTTTATTAAACGGCGTACCTTTGGAGGCCTGCGCAGTAGGAACATCATCGACCTGCAGCTAACGAGAAATGCATTCTCATTGTAGCTGAACGAGTTCTTCTCCCCCTCGGCTTTGCCCACCTGTGAGTCGTATCCAGCTTCGTTAAAATAAGGCTTTTCATTGAGCACGAGAAAGAGCTGAAGGATGGTCGATGATCCGGGATTCCAAACTTCACTTTCGGATCCCGTCCACGTATTCCGCATTTAAACAAAAAAAAATCAAACTCTCAAATTCACATATTCATGCTCGTCTTAAACACGGACAAACTATAAATCTACTTTTCAACACAGAACGAATTTTGGGGTGAAATCTGAGGGCATTATTATTTTTTCTTTTTCTTTTTCCTTCCAAGTTTGAGCCTTTTTTCCTGTATATAGAATTCTTATTTTCATTGCGAATTCCGTTCTTTGAATTTGATTCATTTGGGGAAAATCGTTATTTTTTTGTTGTTCCTCAATTTGAGATGAGTCACCTTGTACTTCCTCCACTCACATGATTAAAGTAGAATAATAGAATTTGCTACAAAAGGAAAAGGTTGGATCTTAATTGCAATGATTTAGAAAATATAATTTACAATAAGATCAAAGGTTGAAATGTTAGAAGCAATTAACACTTATTATTTGTATGTAGCAAAATGGTCTCATCTTTCATATAGGTAATGCATATCAATAATGTTATATATTGATGCAATTGGTTAGATTTGCGTTTTGCATCCTGTCAAGTTGTATATTTTATGAGTGTTAATGGATCTGAGTTAGCTCGTAAGTTATTAAAGATCGAGTTGAGAAAATGGTTTCGAAATTAGTCGAGTAGAACTTTAGTAATATTAAGCTTTAATTATGCTGTAACAATACTAAACTTTTTTTAAAATATTTTATGCATATTATTGAAATAGAAGATACACAACACATAAAGAGAAAATTCCGACCGCAGTTAATTAGGACAAAACCACGAAACATTTATTACAAAATTAAGACAAGCGCGATTGGGTGTCTTATTATATCATATACAAACATTTCATAATGAAACCATCATCAATATGCACCATCAATATGCAACATTTTCATCACGGTTTCTGTTCATCATCACCGGAAGCTGCAGATGGGAAGTTATCACCCAAGTAGATCGTAAATCCGGTGCCGCAGCCTCCGTAGCCGGGACTACCGCCGCAGCCAGCAGGTTGGCAATAATAATGGTTTTTCGGAACCGGCGGACACCCGCCACCACAGCCCGGCGCACCCCAACCGCCGCTGCAGCAGTTCACGGCCACGGCGGATCCATCGGTGTCATTTGTCGCAGTGTCGGACCTCATAGCTGGAGTGGGCCCGGACCCGATTGGAACGGGCCCTCCAGCTGGAACCCGAGCGGGCCCACGAGGTGGAATAGGCCCCACTGGCATTCCGACTGAAACAGGAGCAACTGGTGTAGGCCCTCCAGCTGCAAATGGAGTGGGCCCAGACCCGATTGGAACGGCCCCTCCAGCTGGAACCCAAGCGGGCCCACGAGGTGGAATAGGCCCAACGGGCATTCCGACCGAAACAGGAGCAGCTGGTGTAGGCCCTCCAGCTGCAAATGGAGTGGGCCCGGACCCGATTGGAATAGCCCCTCCAGCTGGAACCCAAGCGGGCCCACGAGGTGGAATAGGCCCAACGGGCATTCCGACTGAAACAGGGGCCGCTGATATAGGCCCTCCAGCTGCAAATGGAGTGGGTCCGGACTCGATTGGAACAGACCCTCCAGCTGGAACCCAAGCGGGCCCACGAGGTGGAATAGGCCCAACGGGCATTCCAACTGAATCAGGAGCAGCTGGTGTAGCGCCTCCAGCTGCAAATGGATCGGGTCCTCCGGCAGGAGCTGTAGCGGGCCCACCAGCTGGAGTAGGCCCGGCCCCGACGGGCCTTACGACTGAAACAGGAGCAGCTGGAGTAGGCCCTCCAGCTGCAAATGGAGCGGGCCCTTCTGCTGGAGCTGAAGCAGGCCTGGTGGGCATCAGCGGGACCATGTGGGCGGAGCAGACTGCGGAGCTTAGCAGCGCGGCTAAGGCCATGAGAGACCATTTAAGTGCAGCCATTTTTTCTCGGTAGATAGAGAAAATCGGATGGGATTTGAATTGGTTGTGAATATTTTGTAGGAAGAATGTCATGATTTATATAATGAATGGAGTTTAGTAGGTTGCATGAAAACAAGGATCGTTAATTTCACATGTTCATATTTTTTAGGTGCATGACGATGGTGTGGTAGAGTTAGAACACAAAACTATGCGTTTCTCTACATTTAAACAAACAAACAAATGAAATGCGATGTTAATCATATTTTTTTCTCTGTCAAATAAATCATTAATTATGTTCTAAAAAGTAATTTTAACATTACTTTTTTAGCAATTAGAACTCAACAATGAGTTTGGTATTTGGGACTGTGACTTTTTAGGCCATTTGACTTCTCGTTTTCGTCAATTCATTGAGGAAAAAGATTGATCTCACATTAGATAGTAGTTTGGTGATCGAATCAAAGCCTGAAAGCAACAAGCGAATGATATTTTCAATATATAAGTTGAGTTCGACATACAATAGCATTCTCGGGCCTTTATTGCCAAAATAGAATACGTTTCATGCAATTAATTCATGAGCTTTGATGTTCTTGGAAAAATGAACGTTTTAATGTATAGCTTGTTGGTTTTGGTCAAGTTATAATAGAAAATTTTACTAGATGAGATACTTTGGCTATTAATTTGAGCTCTAATTGCCAAAAAAAAATATACATTGTATATTTAATTAAAAAAATTAACAGTCTGATAAATAATGAATGGTTGTGAGGTTGGATAATAAGGAGTAGTGTCCTAAAAAGGAAAGAAATATGCACCAGGAAGGGCTTTTATCAGCCTTGTTTTTGATATTTTATGGGTACCAATTAAAATCAGAAATAAAGGCCTATTATGTTGAATATTTAAATTTTTGTTAAATTTTCAAACCTAAAAAATGTAAACGCTCGTTGAAGTCTCATTCAGGGTTGAAGGAGTTATAAGAGATGTTTATAACTTTTTTTAAGGGTAAATATCACTTTAAACTTTAAATTATACCCATTTTATTAAAAATATCCTAAACTTTAAAAAATATCATTTTAAACCCTAAACTATTAATATTTTATCAAAAAAATCCTAAACTTTGAGAAATATCACTTTAAACCTCAAACTATTAATTTTTTATCAAAAATATTCTACATTAATTAAAGCTCATGAAATTGGACGAGAAATAGCTTCTTCTCGTTCGATGAGCCACATCAAAATTTCAAATGCAAGAAATGAACGTTGGATATATCCGATACGCCAATTAGAAGATATTTCTCGTTCAATTTTGGGAGCTGAAAAATTGATGTAAGGTATTTTTGATAAAAAAAAATTAACAGTTTAAGGTTTAAAGTGATACTTCTCAAAGTTTAGGATTTTTTTGATAAAATGTTAATAGTTTGGGGTTTAAAATGATATTTTTTAAAGTTCAGAATATTTTTGATAAAATAGATATAATTTGGGGTTTAAAGTGATATTTACCATTTTTTAATCATATTAGATTTGTATAGACCCCCTACTTATCAAGCCCAAAAGAGAAGAAGTGATATACAGTAAAAACTCTATAAATTAATAACCTTGGGACTATGGAATTTTATTAATTTAGAGAGATATTAATATATCGATAAATTAATAATTTATTAATTAAACGAGAGACTTTTTAAATTCAGCAAATTTGGTACATATATTGAAAATAAATGAATTTATTATGTTTCAATTAATTATATTCATGTATCAACAACCAATTCATTGTGTATCTACTTTAATATATTCATGTATAATATAAATTCATTGTATACAATTAACAATTACATACATGTATCAATTCATTGTCAATTAAATATATTCATGCATCATAAAGGAAACATATACTATATAAATCTCAATATGGAAATAAAATAATTCATAACACCCAAGTCCCAACTATGTCTTCTCATCTAAAATGTATCACAAAATCATCCATGAATGATCAAATGCGTAAAGCATTATGTGAGTATAAGAGATCATCCTACATGCTCTCAAAAGATTTACAAGAGTGGGTTGAAGAAAATATCGTTTGAAAGTTAGTCAGTACAATATCAAACACTCTCAAGAGATCATCAGAGTACCTTTCAGCCAACTTTTAGAAGTGTGGGGATTAAGCGACACAAATCGGCGAAATATCCAGATATGGAGAATGTTCTTTATGAATAGTTTCTTCAAGATCAAGATCGAGTCAACATGACCGGAGAGCTTATTTTGGAGAAAGCAAAGGAGACAATGCAGCTTTGTATCCTCAACACCTCCCGAACATCAATTTTCTCAAGGTTGGTTTGAAAATTCAAGGTTAGACATGGTATTAAATCATTCCGCTGCTTTGGAGAAAGTGGTTCGGTTGACATGCAGGACGTGGAAATGAAACCTGAGGCCATAAGGGAGAAAATAAACCAATTTTCCATGAAGGATGTTTTTAATTTGGATGAAACAGGTCTGTTTTACAGGTTACAAGCTTATCACTCTCTTGCAACCAAGCAATTTGAGGGAAGAAAGCAAGAAAAAGAGAGGCTTACAGTTGTTATTTGTTGCAACGAGGATTGTTCAGAAAAAATTCCTTTGTGGATTATTGGAAAATATGCAAAGCCTCGTTGCTTCAAAAACATCAACATGAGCAACATCAATTGTCATTATCGTGCTAACAAGAGGGCATGGATGAATAGTGTGCTTTTTGAAGAATATGTTCGGTGGTTTGATCACAAAATGAATGGTAGAAGAATCTTGTTGATGGTTGACAATTGTCCAGCCCATCCAAAAAACATTGAAGGGTTACAGAATGTTAAGCTATTCTTTTTGTTACCTAACATGACATCAAAGATTCAACCATGTGATGCAGGAATAATTAGAGCTTTCTACAAAAATCTATTGGAAGGTCATGAGTTGGGGCTACATAATCCTGAAAAGATTAATGTTTTAGATGCCATCAATTTTACAGTCTCCGCTTGGACAACCAATGTTTCTCAAATGTCAATAGCAAATTGCTTTAGGCATTGCAAAATCCGTTCAAATGAAGAAATCTCACGCGACTCAAGTGAGACAAATTTTGAAGAAAGTCTACATGAGCTTGAGAATATGATCAGGATGTTGGTTATCGCAATAAAATGGACGCCAACAAACCGGTGGACTATCCGGTAAAATGATGAATGTGCAATGGTTCAAAATTTAGAGGAAATTGTTGCCGATATTATTGAAGATCCTACTAATGACGAGTGAAGATGACTCAATCATCACTGGAACCACCACGAGAAAGGAGCCTTTGAGCGACAACAACTCTTCACAATTTTTGTTGCATACTAGAGAACTCGACACCGAACTCTTGGCGACCATTAAAAAGTTAGGATGAAATCCAATTAGATTTAAATTTTAAGAAAAATCAAGTAACAATTGATTCATATTTTAGCAAATTACCATAATATTTATGAATTATTAATTTAGAGTTTTGATGAGACCTAATATTTATAAAGGGATTTTTCGAAAACTTATTATTTTATTATCTTATCGAAATTGATGATTTTTTACAAAGGCCCAAGTCGGGACCAGAAGATTTTATTATTTTAGAGAGATTATTAATTTATCGAGTATTAATTTATAGAGGTTTTACTGTATATCTAATGAAATCAATATTGCCTTTTTCGCCCCCTTCGAACCTTGGGGCCTTGATGGTTCGCACTTCTCGTCTAGGCCCAGTGTCCGACCTGACTTTTTCTTTTTCTTTTTATAAATTAAATACAAAAATTTAAAGGTCGTGTAACAGTTGACTCGAATCTGAGACTTTTGACCTCGGACATTAGCTAGGGGTGATCATTCGGATTTCGGTTCGGATTTTTGCCTAATCCGAACCGATCCGAAAATCCGAATTTTGAGAGAAAAACAATCCGATCCGAACCGAAAATCCGAAATCCGAAAATCCGAAAATTTTATAAAAATATCCGAACCGAACCGAAAAATCCGAAATTATGAAAAATCCGAAACCATTTTTTGTTCATTCTTATATATATTTATATTAAATTTAAAAATATTTAAATAAAATATTATTATTATATATAAATTATATATAATTCGGATTTTCGGATTAAAAAAATCCAATCTGATCCGATCCGAAAATCCAAAATTTTGAAAAATATCAATCCGATCCGAACCGAAAATCCGAACCGAATTTTAAATTTCGGTTTGGTTCGGATCGGATATTCGGATTTCGGGTATTTTGCTCACCCCTAGACCACTAGCTCCTTATTCAAGTAGTATGTTTTTGAGTCATGAGGGTTAGAAAAGTTATCTAGCTGAAAGCATGGATGGGCCGTGGGCGCTTGGGGCAAGTTATTGTCTTTCTTCAATTTTAGTAACTTGGTTCCTTTGAATGTAAAATTTAGCTTGAATTTGCTCCTACAAAACGAAATATCCTGCACCCTGTCATCATCTTTCTAGTTTTCTGCACTCAGCGATAGTGGAAAACAAGCTTACAACATTTATTGTTAAGAACTATTTAGAGGGTATTGATGGACCCAAAAAGAAATATTTATATTGCTCGATTTTAAAAAACAAACAGTTACATACCCCCGGGGAAACAAAATAGACGACATTAAGGCCACGTTTGGTAGTTTTGTTTCGTCAGGATCAGTCAGGATAACAAAGTTATGCGTCTGCTTTGGTAGCTCTGCTTCGTATCCCGCATCCGCTTTGGTAGCTCTGTTCGTATCCTGCGTCATTTGGTAGCTCTGTTTCAGTATCCTTACGGCCCGTGTTTTAATGACGGGCTTGATGGTTTTGTCTGCTTGGTAGCTCTGTTTTGCACTATTTCTTTAGGATTTGTAACCTACCTAAATGGTGGGTTACAAAACCTAACTGCACAGTACATTTTAACTAGACGAAACCTAACTGCACAGTACATTTTAACTAGAAGAAACCTAACTAGACGAAACCTAACGAAACCTAACTAGACGAAACCTAACTAACCTACCAAACGTGGCCTAAATGTGAAAGGGCTCAAACATTCAAGACAAACCCAAAATGAAAAATGTAAATATTAAATATGTGGCATAATGTGCATAATTTTATAATAACTAATACTTTCTTCAATAAACAATGAGAAAAGAATTCAAGAAAGCAGCCCCACGGATTTAGTTTAAGTTGATTAATAGCTAGCAGATTCATAACAAAAAAAAATCAAGAAAGTAGTTGTTTTATCAGCAATTTGTCCTAAAATATATCAACTTGCCCACAGCCACATGCATTGATTCCACCTTTGGGACTGAATTTTGGTCTCTTTAATTCCAAGCATTTGAATTTCAAATAAAACGACAAACAGCAGCCACTCGAATTCTACCTGCATCTTGTAACAAATTAGGTGCTAACTACTTTGAATAATCTGGATACGAATTATTTTTATCACATATATACCTACAATTATGAATATTGTTAAGTTAAAGTCAATAATCTATATAATCTTCATATAAAATTCACTACCTCAATTGACATATCATCCCATACTCATGTATCACTAATTCACATGCACTTATATAAAATAACATATCAAATTATACAAGTTACATGTAGAATCATATTGGAATAAGAGATGAAGCATGGTGTCTCGACTGAAAAATTGACCTAAACTCCAAACTTCAAGAGGTTTTTTTCTCAATTATTAACCTTATATTTATATTATTGTTCTATATTTTTATTCTATTTTGGTGCCCCTTATCTTTGACAAGTTTTCGATTTAGTTCCCTCCATATTATTTCCCTGCTGGCAGTGAGTGGTGATGGATTGCGAAAGGCATTCAAGCAGCCTCATTTCCATAGACTTGAAATGAGCTATCTGCATTTTGAGTTCCACTCTCTCTCTTCTTAGGTTTTCATTCTCTTCCATGAGGGCTGCAATTCTTGCATTGTTTCCATCTTGACGACGGCCTCTGGAAGCTTCTAGAAACTGTGGGAAGGCGCTCGGTTCGACCTTCTTGCGGGTGATCTCCACCAGCAAATGCTTGAAACCTTTCAAGAATTTTTCGTGCTTGAATTCCCATCGTTTTGTTTCTGTTTTCTTGAAGCCCTGTTGTGAAAGTTCTATCTTTATTTATTTAGAGGAGATAAAAAAAATCCATGCATGCAAGAAATCAAGATTGGATTGATTGTGTAGGAGGTAGTTTGTATTATTCATGTGTCACAATTGATGAAATTAGATATAAATATTCTTAACTGTGGTTTAATAAACTGCAATTGATTATTAATCTACAACAACCTACACCTGATTACGCCAATAGCTACTCCACCCCTCAAATCTACTATCTTGAAGTCAGACTAACATAAAAATATATACATGTATATATTTACTTTTCAAATAGAGACTCACTCAATATTTTTGTTGAATGCCACAATAGTAAAACAAAAAATGAAAAAATAAAATAAAATGAATTCTATGTATAGCAAATTAGAAAAATAAAACTGCCCAACCCCTCCCTTAATATATATGTTGATATGTATGTGAACATATAAAGATCTACAAGTAATATACTACTTAGGGCTTGTTCAGTTAACAATATCGAAAAATATTTGATATGTTTGATTTAGATGTTTTTACCATATAAACGTGTAATACTATATCGGGAGTTACTCCACGTATTGCTTGACGTAAAACAAATAGTGGATTTGTTTCTATCTTTTATTCCATTTTTTCATGGCTCGATAGATAATTTGATAAGCCAATTTTTTTTTTCTGTGTTTCAGAATACGGTTATCCAACATATTAACTAATCGATTACCATAAATTCTGCAATAAATTTAGTAGAATAATAAATTAGTATACGTTACAATTAGGCCGGATAGAAAATCACACGTATTTGGATATATAAATAATATCAGGCTGTGGCTTTATTAAGGCTTTAGATTTTGAAACAAACAAAATATTAGTCTATATACACAGATTAAAATATAAAAATAGATTTATGTTTTAATATGTGTTTTAAGTTAATCTAAAAACTAAGCTATAATCAATACATATTTTAAGTTAATATTTCAAAATAATATGTATTTACAAGAAATAGAGATTATTACAAATATGTACTTATTAATTGTACACTCGCCAAAAATGCTAATAATAATAATAATAATACTAATTTTCTTCAAAAAAATACTTATTATGAACGCTATTTTGTATTGAAGTTGTGAAAAACCCTAAGAAATTGACTACGAAATCAAAAAATAATATTTTTAAACTATAGATATTGGTTGAAACAAAAGAATGTAAAAGTAGCTTGAAATTACTTTGTAAAAGTCGAAACAATTTCAATTGAAAAATGTGGCAAAACATAAGATATTAAAAACGTTGAAAGTCAGTTACACTTCCCATAAATAAATATACTTGCCCAAATAATCATACTTTGGCAAAAAAATTAAAGAAAAGATGTCAAAAACAATGTAGCAGTTTAGGCGGAAAAACATTGTGAAAGTTGATTCAACTTTATATATAGATTCTAAACGGGTCCGATAATTAATGGACATGCTTATATGAAATTTTTTCTAATTTTTAAAATTTTATTATTTATTTTGTTTATTATTAATATTTACTTTGTAATGTTCGAATTGTTGTTATAACGAATAACCAATTATTGTAACAACTTAAATTTAAAAAATCAAATAGATTCGAAAAACTAATAAATATTACTATACGACTTTGAGACAATAACGAGTAGTAAAATCATTTTAAAATTGGATTTGGGTAGGGTACATTATAGACAAGTTTATATGGTTGAATCGTAACCTCATTATTTCGGTCCATCAATTGATGTTTTTAGTAAACTTCAAAATTTGGAGAACATAAATAAATTGGAATCATTCTTTGATTTTATAATATTTATTATTTGCTCCAAAATATTTCAATTTTATTGAGACATATAACCAATTATGGTAACAACTTATTTTCTAAATCCAAACAGGTTCGGAAAGTCAACAGGTGTTACTATATGAGTTTGAGATGAAAATGAGTAATTAGTTGGTATTTATATTATGTATTATGAATATATATACTCCATGATCGGATTTTATTGAGACAAATAACCCATTATTGAAACAACTTATATTTAACTACTTAGATATTTTATAAATTTTAAATGGGTTTAGATAATTAAGTGGTATTATTACATAAGTTTCGGACGAGAATCAATAGTAAAATCAATTTTTAAAATCGAGTTTGTGACATGTATGAATATATAAATTCTATACATGTAGTTTCTCTAACTTTTTAATCTTTTGCTATTTATTCTAATTTATTATTAATATATTTTATAATATTCGAATTGTGACTACGATGACTAACCAATTATTATAACAAGTTATATTTATAAGTTCAAACAGATTATGATGATTAACAAGTATGATTATAAATTACGATATAAAGTGATTTCCCGTCGAAATTCGACGGGTTATACACTAGTTAGTCTATATACACAGATTAATTCCAAGTACATGCTTTCCAAGGAGTGAAAATTGTTTGACTGACCCTAGCCTTTTTAACCAATATATTTCAACACAGTAGCATAACTATTTTGACTGAGACTATACATAAAAGTCCATTCTCAACACCCATCAATTTAATCTTTATCCCAAAAACTAAATAAATAAACAAACCAACTTGATCAAAAAAGTTAAATTTCTGCAAATATTTAAATTAGAGATCACTCACATAGGTATTAAGCTGTCGAATGAAGCTGGAGAAATTGTTGTGTTTGAAATATTTAGGCAGCATGAGTTTCGAGAACTCCGCCGGCGACCACACCACGAATCCGTTCCTTCCGAGTTCCAAGAAACCACCCTGTCCACGGCGGCACCACCACTTCCGCAGCCGCCGCCTTGTGCGGCCTCGAGGAGGTCGTAAGTCTTGGATAAAAATGGGCGGGCACTTGATTTTGTGGGGCTTTGGCCCTACCCGCCAGCTGCATGTGGAACAGCCATGCTTGCCCTTTGTATTTTGCAAGGCACCCAAAGTGGTGAAATGCATAGTCTTCCATATTTATAACAAACTAGCTATATTGCCTCCTTTTACCTTTATGGTTGGAATTGTTTAAATATTGAATTTAAAGATCAATTATGTTATTCAAACTTGATGGTCAAAATTATCTAATTAATATATTATGGCTTCTCAAGCTTAATGACGTTGTAAGTAAGGTTGAAAATTATTGTTTAATTTATCACCAAAGAAGCGGTAGTTTTTTGTGGTCAATTAATACAAAAATTTAAAAACCGAGTCACGGTGAGACTCGAACCCGAGACTTGTAGCTCAGTTGTATTCTTCATCATTACATGGAAAATAATTAGGGCCAATTAATCCCTAAATCCTCTTCCAAATTCAAAAATAAAGAAGAAGAAAAAACAAAAACACAAGTCCAATTAATTAATAATGAGACGTGGAAAGCTCAAGGTAATATATCATGATCAAATTATGGATATTAATGAAGAAGAAACATTTGGAAGCTAAAGCAATTACCTTCCTCGGCCATTAATTGGAGAAGAAATTAAGTAGACAGAAATGTTAATCTGACCTACTTAAATTAAATAGGCAAATGGGATATATAGCTTTTGTACCCAAATCTAACACGATAGATAACTATTTACAAAATTAAGCCTAAATGAGTCGATTCTTTTTCTTTTTTTTTTGGATCAATTAATACGAAATTTTAAAGGTAAGTCACGGTGGACTCGAACCCGAGACCTTTGGCCTCAGATTAACCACTCTACCACTAGCCAACACACACACATGAGTCGATTCTTTTAAATCTAATCTGGTAACTAACTTTCCGGTTCGAATTATTGACCCAGGTTTTGAAGGGGGGGGGGGAAGATTATTGTAAATAATCATTTAATGAGTTAGATTTGAAAATGGTCTAATATTGGGTGAGGTTGGTGCATTTGTTCTTTTATTAAAGGATTACTAATTAATGGTAACTATACTATAATTAAAATTATAATAATACATTAGATTTGAGTTTTCACCTTTTAGTTATTGCTTGGTAATCGGATATGATAATTTCATAACTGCAATTTACAATTCTTTTAGTTTTATTTTATTAATAAATTTTAGTTAGCATGATTATCTTATAAAATTACTAATTAATTATGAATTTATAATGATCAAGATTAATTTATATTAATATTTTAGATTATTTTTAGTTATTACTTGATAATAGATACTTCAGTATGTATGTGTACTCTAATGAGATAAACTCAAATGCTTTATTTGCCCCCCACAGATTTTGTTCGATATGTTAAAAGTTAACAAATTTGGAACAATGAACAAAAAATGTTTTATTTGAACATCTCCTCTTTTAAAGATTCAACAATTTCAAGGTTTCCCTTTCATTTGGTACTTTATGTTTTTGTTTTCTTTTTCTTTCCAAAGTATATTTTTTTCTTAAGTTATGTCTAGAATTTATTTAAAATGTATACGGCAAGAATAGTTGTTGCGAAATGATTCGAAGAATAAATTTGATTCTACTAAAAGTTAAAGGCGTCGTAAATTTACTCAAAATTTAGTAAGAAAGTATCACATAAAGTTGATTGAGACAAAGTTGCCGATTTTGACCAGCATAACTGCTATACAATACATGCATAACATAACATAACATAACATAAAAATAAAAATATGAAATATGAAATACGCGTGCTCTTGGGACAGCCCAATGGTTAAGGTGGGTTACTGTGACCGAGAGGTCACGGGTTCGAACCCCACCAAACACCTCTATAGGTTTAAGTCTGTCACACCTAGTTTTCCAAGTGTGGTTTACCTATCCTTGCACAGGAACGTAAGTGCGCACCTAAGATAACGACTACGGGTTCCCCCATGATACCAAAAAAAAAAATGAAATATGAAATAGAAAAATAGTATCCTTCACGGCCCTACGTGAATCCCATTTCAAAATTCTATTTTATATTTTACATCTTTCCGAAACTTTGAGCCAAGATTCGAAAACGGAATGAAACACGAATTGGGACACTAATAATGAACCGAAGATGAGTTTGAGATTGCTCCATCTAAAACCTAAGTCATCATGAAAACCAACTCTTACCTTTTCCAAGCTCCAAGTAAGGATCATAGATGAAATCTTTGTAGCATATCCTCCCATTGATAGAATTATAAGATATATAACAAAATTAGAGTATATATGCTTGATAATTCAAGATTGTATCCTAATATAAATCAGTATCTGCTCAAGTCCTAGAGGCTCCAAGGTCAGGAAAAGATATCAGATGATTATCATTTATCAGCTAATAAATAGAGACCAGAAGCAGGCTACTGGATTCGGGTGGAACGACGCTGTCTTCTCTGATCCCGAGCTTGAGCCTGCTGAATTGAAAGAGGAGGCCGCCTATTATGTGCCTACACATTGGGTTGAGACATCAGATAATAAAATCCTATCCCCATAGGGGGTGTTTATTCTGGGTGACATCTTAGAGAGAGAAAAATATATATATAGGCTAATCACCACATGTGCTTCGATGAATCGAACAATTTTGAGAATGTGTGATGGTCTAATCCTTCGGATACCCAATTATACATAAACATATGGTCAATCAAATCTATAACCCAAACTACACGCTCCCGTAGGGACTTAGATTTCTTGTCCCCGTCGAGTTTTAAGAGAATCGAAAGAAGAACTAACTACTCCCGAGCAAGGAACACGAAACACTAAGTTTGAGAATGATTCACAAAGACTAGGTAATGATTCTAGCATGGGGTCACAGTCGATTTATACTGTCATGTGCATTGTAGAAAGGAAGATACTTACCCCGATTTCTGTCACAAAACGGCAGGAAGAGCATTGAACTGCAGGTGCTCCGTGTGGATACATAAGCAACACTGCACAACCTCCACACTTAACTTGGCCGACTTCGTGAGCTGCATAAGGGTGAAAATCAGTCCAAGCGCTCAGAAGACAATAGTTAAAAAATCAAAACTATCAAGAACAAATTTCCACATTTAACACGATGTAGGTCATCTTTTTTAGTACACTGAATGAGAATACTAAACAAGTTGCTTGGACATGACTGATCTTTGGCTGGAAGTGATCGCCTTTTGCAAAAGTGAATGTTACCTTCTAGGACAAAATTGACTTCCTGGCATCCTGGGCATCTAACCCACTTTGCTCCTTGCGGATACAGACACAATTTCCGGCAAGTACCACAAACTAGCTGAGCTTTTTCTGCTTCAATACAATATTTCCAGTGTAAATACAAGTATCAAAAATTGAAAATCGAGCAGAAAATTCACGTACATTCATTGACGGAACATGCTAATGTCAGAGCTCATCTCTATCGATCACACACACCATAAAATGCTCATTGCAAAAAATTGACCAATATGATATCAAATACCCTCAGTTCTTAACTTCTTATCAAATCTAACAAATCCACCTTGCATCATACATCTATGAATATGATGATTCTAATTTCTAGGTATTACATATGTGCGAATTGTTTGAGTATATGACTTAGCTTGCAACTTAAGCTAATATTTATTTGGTATAACTTCAGTTCAATGAAAGTTTAACATTGAGCCAGAGTATCAGGAAACTGATAGGAAGCCAAACTAAGTCCACAGGTTTCTAAAAATAAAATGTTTACTAAATGTGGAAGTTTCTAATAAAGGAACTACAATTATTGCATACCTGGAAATGGAATATAATGATTCACACACTCACCAGAAGATGATTTAGGTGCTGGTGTCAACGGGCATGGATTTGACTGAAGCTGCTGAAAAGGAGAAGCAGGCTGGTGAGCAGATGTAGGTCTCTTCTCCTCATTCTTTTAGTCTTCTTCTTTGTTTCCTGCATCTAAATAAGTAGCAAGGATAAAATCTGTCAAAGCTGATCAATTAAAAATCTTCATTTGGCAAAACTCCTCATATAATATTTCAATGAGGCATAAACAATTTCAATAAATAACAGTGAATCATAAAATAGATCATGCTTTGCCATAGGAAATCGGTACATTTTGCATCATCTTAGAGAGCAGAACTTTAGTGTAAAACTCTTTCCTTTTATGGTATGGGCCAATAATAGTGGGACAGCCCAAAGTAGTATAAGAGCCAACATTAGCGGGACGGAGGGAGTAGCTAACAAAGAAGAGCGAATTCTATGAAACTAGTTAGTAAAATATCATGTGGAGGTGGAGGTGGAGGGATTAAAGCAATAAAGACAGGAAAGTGGTACAGACAGCTTCAAGAGATCTACTGAACATAGAGGATTGAGAATCAGCGAAAAGAATACCATGAGGATTGGGAATCAGCGAAAAGAATACCATACTTTCAATATAGAAATTAGTATTTATCACATGGCAAGGTGTCCAACAAACATACCAGAAGGTTGTTCTGATGATGGCAGCTGCTGTGGTGGAGGTGTAGCTGGCGACGACCGCCCTGGCGTCGGCGTCTGTTCTGATTCTGATCGAGGAACTTCCTTGTCCATTTCTATAGTTTTTTGTATGCTTCCCATCTCACTATCTAAAATATCCCAAGTTAGCTGTCTCTGATGCTATTCAGCAAGCAAAACATATATGCAGCTGTTACACATTGTGCGGCACCTCCTAGTAACAATGACCAAATATTTACATGATTTCACCATCTTCTGAGACTGGAGGTTAAATATCTACAGACACATTGATGCAGATGATTTCAGAACATTACTAATATTATGTCTCCTATTATTGTTATCTTAGTTTGCATCACTCATCCAACTTCTGGAACCGTCATATTTTGGGTTTGGTAAAGAAAAGTTTTGTTGCATTTGACAGGGAATTTGGGAAACAGAGCAAGCCAAGTCCTTTGCAATTCAATAACCCAAGTCAGCCAAGTCCTTACAGGTATATACCGTATATTTTAGGTAAGCACAGTGGTAGTTAATTAATGGATCGTGGCCATGCCACAGATTAATTTTTATCGTCTGAACAAGCAATGCAAAAAACTGTTTATGATAACAGAGTCACGCCTCACTTGTCAATATGAAAATTCAGAATGTGCTAATTGAAGATAAAGCATCAAGGATCCAGTGGACTCAAAAGAAGTCATTCTTCTGACTAAAAGGCAAACACAGAATGCTGTATATTATAATTTCCATGGATTGAATATGTATAGGGAAACATAATATCATTTCAGGTGGACATTATACCCTCTTGAGAAGAACGCATCACCAATAAGTTAATGTGCTACTCAAAAGAGAAAAACCAAAAGAAGAAGATCCAAGGCATAACTCACTGGAAGAAACAGTTGATGGCAGCTGCAGTGGTGGCGTTTGTGGTTGTGGCATCTGACACGGCAGCACTGACTCCCACCCAGGTGGTGGACCGTCATCTAATTCTTCGTTGCTCTCCTCCTTTATATCTGAGATGTCCAGGATAAGACATGTAAACTCAGAATGATCTTTATTAGGCCCACTGGTTCCCAATCTTTAAAGTTAAGTCTTAAATCATTATCCATTCATATGAAACCCATCATGAAGATGCTGCTAATTATTTAAGAGAGCTAAGTTGTAGTTTTAAATGCATACATCTAGTCTGGTACTTTAATCACTCTAGCTGAAGAATCATACCAAGATGATTCACAAGCCAAAAGCAATAAGTAGTAAATAAAATATTGCAACCTGTTGGGCATGATGTTTTGTTTGGCAATGCATTTACAAGTTTAGCAAACTCCCATCCAGGTGGTGGCCCATCATCATCATCGTCCATGTCATCTTCTTTGCTGCTCACCATAACGCCATCCTGTTTGCTGCTCACTGTAATGTCGTCTTGTTTGCTGCTCACCATAATGTCGTCTTGCTCGGTGCTCACCATAATGTCGTCTTGTTTGCTGCTCCCCGTAATGTCGTCTTGTTTGCTGTTCACCATAATGTCGTCTTGTTTGCTCCTCACCATATCTGATAATGTTAATGATTAAATCTCTCTAAAAAGCTAAATCAGCTAGGTAAACAAAAACTAACATGGAATAGTCACAAATAAAGAGGATTCACTACTATAGCTTAGAAAAGTTCAAAGGGGCAGATATAGAATAGAAAAGGTTTTATATCAAACATAGCAGAAGCAAAAGACCAGTAGCAAAAGACCAGTTATGACTAGAATTAGCTGATAAGCATTACATGACATGCTACATAGAAAGATAACAACTGGAGAATTTTGATAAATAAGTTGATTATCAATACCTACTATGCTGGATTATCGAATTTTTAACAACAACAAAAAGGAAAAAAGAGAGGGAAAAAAAATGGTCATCAGATTCTTTCTTCCCCTTCCCTTGGTCGAGAAAGAGCCAGGTATCCATTGATTAATAACTATAACCACCCAGGAGCACCAACAACTGGCGTCCTTCACTTCTCTCTTGTTCTACCTCATACTGCTGCTAGACTGATGCTATTGGAAGCCAACAGAAGCATTATCTTTTTGAAAGCTCAAAATTATTGTTGACTAATGCAACATGTCGATCTATTGAATGTCCACAACAATGAAATATGTCTAAATGTTGCAATCCTTGCACAGAAATAGGATAACACAATGATCAACGTTCCCTAAAAGAACTAAAAGGATACGCCTGTAGCATGTTTAACTAAAATCAGTTCCAAACAACATGCAAAACTTGTATGATTATTCACAGCTCGCGAGAACATCGACTAAATCAAGTTCTTAAATCTTTAAAGCAGAAGAGTAACCCAGGAAATCCCAAAACACAGCTAACAACTAACAAGGATACGATCATGAAAAGGAGAAGTTAAAACAAAATTTAACACAATCTTCGGCTTTAATCAGCACGAGTGCATCAAAGAAAAACCCAAATTCTTCCCATGATGGATGTGCAAGTAGAGTCTCAACTACTACGAGGTTAGCAAGTAAATTCCTGCAGACATTGAAAAAGCTAATAACTTATGCTCCTAGTTTAGGCCTAACCAGAAGAAGGAAGCAATTGAAGGGGTTTGGGGGCGACGCAGTCGAATCCAGGCGGTGGGCCATCGTCTTCTTCGTCGTCGTTTTCCGGCGGCGGCGGCGACTGTGGAGTGAGGATGCACTGAAATCCAGGCGGTGGCCCGTCATCTTCCTCTTCTTCTTCTGCGGCATTAACAGCTGCTCCTAGTATTTCCTGCTTCTCTTCTTCATCTACCATTCTCTCTCTCAAGGTTGGGTTTTGATGAGCAATTATGTAACGCCTATTTAAATCTTCACAAATAATGAAATAAACCCATTAAATGCAGGTTCGATTTGTTTTAAGGTTTGGATTTCCCGCAATCGATGGGTCAATACTCAATGATTACCTCCAATGCTCGAAATCTCAGCTTCACTATGTCAATTCCCGCAGTCGAGTAACTCCTAGAGCGAAAATACAACCAAATATATGTCAATTCACTCCCAACTCCGGCGTAAATAGACCGAAATATAAGATTATTTTTATTCATAATCTATCATAATTTAATTTTTTAATATAATATGTATTTCTCTCTTTTCTACTTATACAATCCTTAATTTAGTTCAATTTCATTATTTTTAATTTTATTAATGAGATTAATCTAATTTAAAATATTTTTATGTTAAATTATTTTTGTTTTATTTTAAACTTCTTATTATCTAAAATAGTTTATTATACTTAAAATATCTAAATAAATATATAAAATTAGTTTATTTGTTAAATCTGTAATGATACAAAAAATATCATACACTTAAAATGAGATACGAAATTGACTCATGAATGCTGCAGAGTTGGACGAGCCAATAACTCGAAGGCATTCAGTCTTTTTTTTTAGCAAGAACCATTATCGATTTGATCGAATTTTGAAAAGTCTTTCTCACTATTCAGAACAGTGGAGCTTTCGATCAAGATCTTCTCGCCTCCCCCATTTGAGCTTGTTCTTGTTGCCCGTGCAGGAAGACCAGAAAGCTAGTGCCCTAGTGCCCCAGATCTCGGGTTTCGACAGATTGGATTACAGTTATTAAAAAAAATCAAGTGTAACAAAATTATACTTTATTTATAGAGAAGAGAGATGAATTTTGATATATGTGTATTGTTTTGGCATAATTATCTGTCATATACATTATTTAAATTATATTCAAATAAAACCTTCAAGAATCAATTGAAATATGCCACTTGCGAAAGCATGAAGCATGATTTTTCCAATGAACTGAATTGATGCAACAAACTTGATCGTGAAAACTTCAACTTCGTCCCTAATTTTTTAAATTTGGTGTACTTGCTTTCTTCTATCTAGCTAGATCACACACAAAAATGAATTTGTGTAATCTAAGAAGAGATTATGAACGAATCAAGATAATTCATAATTGGTCCGAATCGAATGATCTAACAACTTAATAGAGCTACTTTAAAATTGAATAGATTGACAAGTAGATTGACCTAGAAACTTCAACTTAATTCTCGCTAATCGAATTGTCTAACAACTTAATAGAATTAATCAGAAAATTGATAGAATATCTGCAGAAGTAGCATCAATTTTTATATGGAAAAAATTGTATGAAGCCGATTAATACCAATTTTTATTAATTTCTAATTAAATTTTATTAGTCGATTTAAAATTAAATTTAAACAAATGCATGAAAAATTTGAATGTACTAGAGTGTGCCTCTTTTTCTGTTAAAAACTAATTACCATTTCGACAAAAGGATTATCATCAAGGTATGCCAAAGTGTTGAGGAAAGTAAATTTTGAGAAGAAGCAAGAGAAAAACTGAGATGCCGAAACTACAGTGATATGATTCCTTCCACAATCACCAGTTTAATTCCACAAAACTGGATTTGGCCCACATTCATCATATAAAAGTACAAGATTCTACTACTATTCCAGCAACTATCAATAAACACAATTGGTACAGCCACACACAAATGCATCAAGCATCACTCAAAAGTAATGCCTCTGCACACATAAATTACAATGTAATTTGCCCATTCAGAGACAACTCCCATCTCATAAACTTCAACACCCCTTCCCTTCTACCTTGGTCAGTTGGACATTCGTTGAACGCCTCAATTCCCCAGTCAATCAGAAGCTTTCCGTAGCACGGCAATTAACCTCATTTTCCATCGTCTGATGATAATACACCGCGTTATTTCATTGGATGTGTAATTCTCATCCGATCGACATTAAGCTCCTTTCTTATGTACATTGTTTTGTTTGATGTCCTTGGTTAGCATTCTAGGAGCTATAGCCATAGCCATGAGCTCTTGGAAGAGCAGCTTGCAAGCATATGGAATATGGACCTGCAACAGATGACAATTATAATCACCATACAAATCGAGAAAGATCTCATAGGCGAGCAGATAGATCAATTTTTTACCTGAACGATGTCAGTTTTATTTTTGCAGCCTCTGCACTCGAATGAATTCTTCTTGAGGTTAGCAATAGCTATTAATCCACATCGCTCACAAACATGTATCCTGTATGCATCACTTTGATCAAACAACCTCTCCTTGAGAAAATGAGCAGCTCCATGTGCAATCATGCAGTCTCGTTCCATCTCACCGAAACGGAGACCACCATCACGCGACCGTCCCTCGGCAGGTTGCCTCGTGAGGATCTGAACAGGGCCTCTACCACGAGTGAATCTTGTCATCAACCATATGCTTCAGCCTCTGGTAGTAAGTGGGACCGAGGAATATCATAGATGAAAGCCTCCTACCGGTATGGCCATTGTACATTGTCTCATAACCTCGCATCTGATAGCCACATTTATGTAGGGCTTTGCTGATATTGTCCACGGTCACGTCAGTAAAAGGAGTAGCATCTCCTTCCTTCCCCATATGTGCAGCAACTTTGCCCATGATACACTCAATAAGCTGACCAATAGTCATACGGGACGGAATAGCATGAGGGTTGACGATGATGTCAGGAGTGATGCCTTCCAACGTCCATGGCATGTCTTCTTGTGTATAAGTCATACCCACTGTTCCCTTCTGTCCATGTCTACTACTGAATTTGTCTCCAATTTGTGGAATTCTAACTGATCTCACCCTCACTTTGACAAATCTCAACCCATCAGCATTTGTGGTCAGCAGGACCTGATCCACCATTCCAGTTTCACTGTGTCTTAAGCTTGTACTGTGATCACGTTTTGTGTAACGAGCAGCTTGCCCTTGAGCATCATCAGGAGCAATGGGAGAGGTTTTCCCAATAATCACATCCTCGCCCGAAACTCTAGTTCCTGGGGGTGCAAGCCCATCATCATCCAACTTATCATAGGAGCCATGGCGCATGCCCATGGTGTCAGTTCTATCTGGGCGTCCAAAATCCTCTTTGACTAATGTCCCCATCTTCTTTTCTTCATCTCTATATGAACGGAAGAATAGAGACCGGAAGAAACCACGGTCAACTGATGACTGATTCATGATAACTGAATCTTCTTGATTGTATCCGGAGTAGCATGCAATGGCAACAATGGCATTAATGCCAGCAGGTAGCTGCCTAAAATGCAAGTGCTCCATAGCCCGAGTAGTAACAAGTGGTTTTTGAGGATAGTACAGCACATAAGCCAAGGTGTCCTGAGACAAAAGAAGAAGAAACACTAAATACAAGAAATCATCTAGCAGGATAAATTTGGTGGAAAAACAGACCATACCATTCGAAATTGGTAGTTGGTGACGTATATGCCCATAGCTTGTTTACCCATAGCTGACTGATACGTGTTACGCGGAGACTGGGGAAAGGAAAACAGATCAGCAAACTGAAGAACAACTACTGATATGATAAGATTGTCATAATATTTACCTGGTTGTGATCCGGAAAGGGAATAATTGAAGCACAAACGCCTAGAATCAAGGAAGGATGAATCTCACAGTGCGTATAGGTATCTGAATAAGCCTCCTGCGGTCTTTCCCTTGCTTGAACCAGATCCTAAAAAAAGTAATAAGCATTTTAGTGTCTCATGAATAACAATGTTTTTGTACGAAAACCTGTCTTGCTTGATAATTGCTCACATGTATTGTCATAGAAATCATAGTTGTTTCCTCTTCTTCTGTATCGATGTATTCTATGAAACCCTTTGAAACTAGGTCATGCCAACCACCATCATCAGGAGATTCCTGGGAACAAAGCGCATGACATGAGCAACATCCCATAAATGTAAAACCAAATCAAAAATTTCAGATGAACATGGCTAAACAAAAAGACTGTGACATACTCTCAGTTGCAAAGCCAGGATATCCTTCTTTTTTATAAGAAGTCTTTGCTTTTCCACAATAAATAATGGGCGACTGCAGCGACCATAATCAGTGTATATCCTGAGTTCTTTCAAACGAATATCTCGAACCACCCCAACTTCTGTATTGACATCAACCTGCGAGCAGAACAACAATTTCAGCCTCCATTAGCTGGCATATTGCAAATAACATTAAACAATACATCACGCAAATCATTCGAAAGCAGAAACAAGAACAATTCTAGATTTCTAGTGAACTACTTAGGTGTGACAATAAAATTATGTTAGAAAATACACCAGTATCAAAGATCTGGAAGCCAGAATTCTCCATCCAGCTTTACAGGTCAAGGAGCCTAGGAAAAGAAAACCTTGACAAAAAACAGAAGTAGGAAAGGGATACTTACACGTCTCCTCAACCGTCTTAGTGTAGACACCAACATATCAGGATTGCGATGAATACCAACCCAACAACCATTTACAAAGATCTTAGTGGCCTGAGGAATGACAGCAGGAGATATTTCCTGAAATAGAAAAAATATATGTTGTGATTAGAGATATTAGATATATTAGTGTGAACAATAAAACCAAAAAGTCAGGTTCATAATGGTACATTTCACGCACCTCAAAGTTCTCAGTGCCCCATTCCTCTAAAAATTCTAAAATTGGATATGCTGCTGAGCCAACTGTAATATACACCATCAAAGCAAGGTTCTTCACCAACCCACATGCCTGGCAAAAGAGGCCAAAGAAAAGTTAGATTCATTAACAGATGAAAACCTCAATTGACACCTATACATAAGGTAACACAATGCACACTTACTTGTCCTTCAGGTGTTTCAGCAGGACACATCATTCCCCACTGTGAGTTATGCAACTGCCTTGGTTTAGCCAGTTTCCTACAAAATAAACTAAAGTGTCATATAAAAAGTCAAATAAATGGACTAACAAGAAGGAAATCACCACCAAAGCATTTAAAAGTGAACCAAAATAGGCCAGTTACCTTCACGGCCTATAGGAGAGTTGAGCCTTCTCAAATGTGACAAGGTAGAGGCATAAGTCAAGCGATTTAACACCTGCAATATTCCAATCAAAACAACTAAATCCACCTTAGCACTGGGTTTGGACCACAGCAAATTGAAGGGATGTTTAAACAAATGGTTTGAACAGACGACAAGTACGCAATTCAACCTGAGATACTCCAGCTCTTGTACCAGCTGCATTTGCTTGGCCCCAGTTTCCAGTAGCAAGTGAGTACTTCAAGCCACTGGTAATGGTTTTGGCTTTTATTGCAAATTGTAAATTTACATCCTTGCCATTGTCTACACACTGTCATTGTACAGAAAGTCAGAAACAAGTAAATATATATTGAAACATAAAAGATATTTGCATGCCCTCCAAGCAACAAAGAAAAGCAAGAAAGTAGATAAACCTTCTGAACGTAGGACCTCACATCCCTGGTCAACTTTCTGAATAGCTGCACAGTAAAAAGAAGATCAAACTTCACATAACATGTCATTTCTAAGGTTAAAGACTGCAACAAAATGTATATAAAAAAAGAAACCATTCGGAAGAGGCCTCCCAACAAAGGACCAGCAAGATCCAGTCTTTTATTGCCATAGTGGTCTCTATCATCTTCTGCCCTTCGGCCTAGTGCACATAGAAGAAGCCGATGGATAATATACCTGGAGAGAACAGAAATTGGTACTGGCTCAGGAGCAGTGACCACAAACAAGTCAATAGAAACTTACAAAAGAAGAATGGCTTACCCAAAGTAATAAGCTTTCTTTGTCTCACAATACTCCCCAACGCCAACATGAGGAAGCATTTCTTTTTGAAGAATCTCTTTGGCGTACCTGCATAAGGATTGGATATATAATTTAGATTCAAATGAAGAAAAGAGTAAGGTCAAGTGTAACAATTTCAGCCACACAAACTTGATTCTTTTCTCTTTGGTGACACCAACAGTGGCGCCTCTTTTGCCAATGTAGTCAAGAGCAACCTACATTTTGTAAAAAGGTACTAGATCATTACAACACTAACAAAAAGAAAAGTTGAGATTTAAGCATCTCTGTAAATGAACCAAATGTTATAAACAGCGTTGACCAGCAAACTAATAAAGTGCTGTGAGGGTAAGAAAACAAGAATTACATAAATCTGATTGAGCTGCAGATAGAAAAGCATTTGCAGAACTATCAAAATTGAATGTCAGGGTACACAGAAGAACCAAAACTGATATAGTACTCCACATTCCAGTGCATTCATGCTCCCCCTCTCCCCAACCCAAAAGGAAAGAATATGAATCCCTTCAAGACTTTCAACACACAGAATATTATATTTCATCAGCTGATTGCCAAAACAGTTGAGTTTCCAAACTATTCAAGCCTTAGACTGAGTTTATTACTGAAGGAACCAAAATCTTTATTAGGTTCTATTCCATACAACGACTAAATTTGAAGCACCCACATAGACTAGATGCAGAAAAGAGCAGCTGATGCAGCAATGCATTACAGTACCTGTTGATTCTGGATTACAAATGCTTCTTCCAAGGAAGGCGAAGCAGTTCCATCATTTGAGTATCTTGAAAATTGTAGCAGATATGCTCTAATATATCTTTGTCAGCAACAAATCCTAGTGCTCGAAACACAATAATGATAGGAATCTCAGTGCGTATGTATGGGAGGGTAGCACGATATATTGGCCCGATGAACCCTGCAAGTAGAAAAGCATTAGACTCATAACAACCGTGTCAATAATATGAAAACTAATGCTTCATTTGACATGATATTACCCCTTGGCACTAGTTAGAAAGCATCCGGACGAACATGGTACTAGGTGGCCTGTTTTGTGTCTCCGCCATGGACCTAACTTCAGCCACATAAGCATACTTGTTTGGTTGTCTCTTTTAAATACATAGACATGATTAGTGCTCATCTTCTCCTGAGCAATTAACACCTTTTCACTACCGTTGATGATGAAATAACCACCCTGATCATATGGGCACTCTCCAAGCTCTGTCAAATCTTTCTCAGAATTCTGATATAGCGTGCAATAACTTGACCTCAACATTATAGGAACCTATTCAGACAAACAAAAAAGGTAGTGTTACAAAAGCAATTTCACAAGATGAGATAGCCTCTCTCATCACCAAAAATGCACCTTTCCAATAAAGACTTTTGTGAAATCCTGAGTTTCGGTAACTTCCTCGCCATCATGACCTTTCTTTATTACTTTCTTGGTAACATCAACATACAATGGAGCTGAATATGTCAAATTCCTTAGCCTTGCAGCCTTGGGAAACAAAGTAGCTGTTTCTCCATCAGATTCTGTCATCATCGGTTTACTGAGGTATATCTGACCGAAGCTAATCTTGTATATAGTCTGGACAAGTGAAGAATACAGGGTACATTAGATGCTAGTTTTGAAAATTGCCAAATTTCCTCTATTTATAAGCAAAATGATGCTCGAATGTAAACAAATTAACCAAGTTTCTCCCCAATTACCAAGAAAAGCTATTAACCTGCATCAATTTATCCTACAAGATGACTGCTTAAAGTCCACAGATCATATCATTGTACTATAAATTCCCCCAACTTATTTCTAAAGTCGACATCAATTCATATCCAGGAAAAGAAACCCACTCAGCTTGTCTAATTCCAGCAGCATCCCATGCCTCCAGACAGAAAAACTCGTCCAGTCATCGAAAGGAGATTCGGTAACTAAAGCTTATAGCTCCTATGTTTGTTGGCTTAAAAGTGTCTCTAGATGAGATGTGAACCTAAGCACATAACGAAAAGGTATAGAATCAATCAGAAATTCAGTACTCACAACAAAAGCCTACTCAAACAACCAAAATCCAAAAATATCAGTGTCGTATCTAGGGCCTCACTGTCCTTCTGCACCCTTTTCCTTCTTAATCCATGTCTAGCATTTTCAAAGTTAACAAAATTAATCGCCAGAGTTCTCACAATCAAACAACTAACCCGTATAACGTAGAAAATCTGCCTTAGACCCCTTAGTTCCATCTAGCTTCAACTCACCAGTAACCTTTATCAAATCGTATTACCATCTACCCTCGGAACCACTCTCATCCACTTAAAGCTAACTATTTTCTCAAAACTCAAAAGCAGAACAACCGCGAACTAAACGACCTCGGCGAAGTCCGGCTGGTGGCCAGGGTTGTGCTGCGACTCGGGGCGGATTTCTATGTCGGCCGACTCATCGACAATCTCTTGCATCGTGTTCTGGATGAACTCGTCGAATGAGTCGAGCTGCTGCCGCACCAGACCCTTCTCCTCGAAGTAAGCGCTGATGACAGCCCAGGCGTCCTCCTGCGTGATATCCTCCTCGCCGTCGCCCTCGCCGTCATCGTAGTCCTCGCCATTGTTGTACCCCTGCTCCTCGCCGTTGTCGCCCTGCTCGTACTCATCATCCATATACATTTTTCCGAGTGTTTCTCACCGATTAATCTTCGGGTTTCCGGATTGTGGAAGTCCAATTGAAGTCAAGCTGATAAACCCTCCGATTTTGGGGAGAACTGGAGCGGAAGCAAAAAGAGAATATCGTGCGAGACGGTCCTTTTATAGGTGGAGTCTCGTAGGGCGGTGAACTGTTTTTCTATTTTAGGTGTGTAACGGTGTTGTCAAAAGTAGTATTGTCGAGTAAGTTTATTTATTTTATCCTCGAACCGAGTTCGAGATATCCAATTTCTTCATAAATAAGTTATATTATAAGAATAATTTTTCTAAGATAAGAAATAAAAACTTATCTCATTTTTGATTTCATCTAATTTAATGGATTATATCTAAGTTATGTTTTAAAATAAGTTTGACTACTTTAATTTTATTTTTATGGTTTTAAATGTGTTAGGTGCATTAAGACCAATATAAGAATTCGTCCGGTCCATGATTTTTTACCTCTGTGTAATTCACATTCTCTCCTTGTAATTCGATTTTCTTTCTAAAAAATAGTAACTGTGCAAAGGATAGTAATAGTTTTCCATAAGATTGTAAGTAATTATATGAAATAAAATAGTAATTAAGAATCAAATTTACAAAATTGAGAATTCTTATTTGAATAATAATTAACGTAAAAATAAATTTTCTATTTTAAAATAAAGATCACAAATAAGAATTTTGCATCTCAAATCTATAATTTGTGGGTGGGAAAAAATAGTGATATACAACTATGGTTATTTTCGTGATTCGACTAATATGCGTAACTAGATAGTAATTGTATATAAAACACAAGACAAACTCGCATATCTACCATTATGTGGATGAACAATATCTCATTAACATATTCACGAACAATGTACAACGATCATAGAATAATGCATAAAATAGTATTTATTATATTATGAGTTACAATACAATATAGATGCGGCAGTGGTCATTGTCTGCGTGAATCCTGATGCCAATTACATAAACATATTTTCAAAATATGCAGGTCGGCCTCATGCACAACAAATATTTCAATTGCGCATAAGATTCTATAATAAACGCACAAGCCGAACTAAATGAAAAACAAATATTTTTTCTATGAATTTCTCCTAAAAAATCTACTATGCAAGCTAAACATTTCAATAAATGAAAATATGTAATATGCTTTCGTAAATTTGAACTATGTGAAGATAATAAATCTTTGCAACTAATCAACTATCGTAAATAACTATAAGAATCCCTCAATTTAAGGAACAAATCGCTTACACTAAAAAGCAAAAATACATTAATAACCTTATTAAAAATCTGTAAAAAAATATCCAAAAAGAACATTAAATTTAAATCGCCGGATACACCTAGATCTACACATATGATTAATTCTCATTTTTCAAAATACTTGTGGTTCTCATTTGATCTATCCTCATTTATGTATAACAAAAATTATTTACTAAGTAATCAGTATACAAATCACAAATCAAAGTAAATAAATATAAATTAAATTTTAAAATAATAATTTAAATTTTTTGATTTAATTCTTTGAAGTTATTAACAATTAAACTTTCTCGTGAGCTAATGGACTGAGTTCAAATTAATTTGTTTAAATTAACAAAACTCGCCTAGACGATCTTCTGGTCGATGTAGAATTGAAGTTGTTTAATTAGTTCAGAGTCTTATTTTTATTATAAAGGAAGAACATCCTCAAAGCTTCAATTGTCGCCTCTTTATAACTTTGCAAAGTATGAAAATGACATAAAATGTTGCATGCATATTATGATGGGATGATAAGTCTTAACTTTTATACTGAAGTGGAATATCATGTGGTTCTGATTAAAATATATTGGATATTTGATAATATGAATGAATATATCGTTAAGACATGCCACTTTATTTACCCATAAAACAAAAATCATGTAATTTGATTTGCTTTAAGTGTTTGTGACATTCAACTTATTAATTTTCATAAGACATGTGGAACTTATATATTCAATCGAGGTGTAGCTAGGCGATGGAGACTTTGTTTAAAAGATTTACTGTAGTGTAGCCAAACATGTTTTTATCAATACACGAAACCGTTCGATAGTACTATTTGTGATAGAATCATTGTCCTGCATGGCTTATGAAACTTATGATTGTTTATATGAATTCAATAATGCAATGATATTCTTTTTCTTTTTTTTCAAGAAGAAGAGAGTATTCTAATAATTAAGGGCTGAAAAAAAGAGGGGGCGAATTGATATCTTTTGAGTCACAAAAACTCATGTATATCCGTCCGCATGGTGAGGACGACAAAAGTATTATTTACATTGAAGAAATGTATCATTAGTTTTTTACCTTATAATTTGAAGGTATCATTTGTATTGGAAAAAAAATATCATTTATATAAAATAAGTATCAAAGTTCGCACCATACGGACGGATGCATAGGAAGACCACCTCTTTTTGAATATTAAAGTTGTAAGACCGTTTTTATTACTATTAATGAATTTAAAAGACTTGTTATTGATTAGGGAAACTTTTGCGGATGGAAATGGAAAGAGCTGAGTATCACAGGGACTGATTTGCAAAAATATTCGACTTACACAATTCACGATCCGGATTGTTGAACCAATCTATAGTTTATGAAAATATCATCATTGTGGCACATTTTAATTTATTGTTTTGTTTCTGTAAAATTATCTGTAAAATTAATATCAAAATTCATATTTTGTTTCTCTGTATAAATATAGCTTAATATTGTTGTAGTTTGAAACAAACTCAAATTCTCTCATTTTCCAAATATTTATCTTTTAGATATTTGTAATTTACTATTTCACGCATCTATTTATAGCTTGACTTATTTATTTTGAAGTTCGTATTCCAATTTTTGTGATTTTTATTTTGTTATTGAGTTTGAAATTATTTTACTATAATTTTCTTAGACATTTGAAATATAATAAAACTGTGTTCTAGAAGTTTCAAATAAACACAACGAAAAATATTTTAGATTTGGTTGGTGTCATTGATGAAGTGCGAAAATAATAATATTAGATTGGATTGTCAGTTGTATATATGGATGGGATAAATAAATATTTTATTAAAAGATTGGATTATGAATAAAGATGGTATTAGACTTGAGGAAAATACTCTATTTCATTTCATTAAGATATTGAAAGAGTAACATAGCCTTGGAGTTTTACTTATTTTGGAGTAAAATAGCTTTGGACTATGATTCATGGATACTAAATTACGAGCTTAATTCTAACGAGACATTTGTATGATTAATCCAATAATATTATTCGATTGGGTAAATATTAAAACTTACGGAATTGAAAATAAAAGAGTTTGTGAAATGAAACATTTTCTAAAATATCATTGCATCTTCTAAATCGAGCTATAGAATCCAATTATATTTTTATTTTTTTAGTCGCTACTCGTTCGAAGAATAACTAAAAATTCAAAAGAGTTATTGTATCTTTTTCAAGCATAGAATTTGCACGCGCTAAACGCGTGTCCTCCGCAGTTGAACTAAATGGTCTTATTCTTTTATTAATGTAAATAATTAAATTCAAGGTAACAAGTCTAAAACAAAATTCATTTAATTGAGAAAATATTGTGCACGTAACTAGTGTTGGTTGGAGCCACACATACTGAACCGGTTGGTTAGTTCAACTACTAAATGCAAGTGACCGCAATAAATTAACCCCCAAAATTAACACCATTTCAATCGACATAGATAAATTCAACAAAATAGAAAAAATTGTCATATAGGTCATCAATGTTTTACTGTATTCCAACCCTTTATAGTCATTCAGTTAATAGTAAGGGTGAGTATAATCGAATCGAAATTGAAAAACCGAATCGATGGATTTCGATCGATTTAGAGTGAAATTCAATATTAGTTCGGTTAAAAAAATCAAGAACCAAAGCCTATTTCGGTAGATCACAATTTGGGAAAATGAGTTTCGATTTGGTTAGAATCGAACGAAACAGATTCATGATGAAAATATATATATTTCAGTCGGTTGACGGTTTAGACCAAGTGAGTTTCGGTCGGTTTCTGTTCGATCAAAATTTTCAATGCAATTTGATCAATCAGTGCAATTGGTTCAGTTCGATTTTTGACCGAAACCGACCGTTAGACAATCCTAATTAATAGAACCAATTGAAACGAAAGATCTGAGACTTCAAGAAGGATGTTTTTCTTTTTCATTCTAAAATTTTCTTGACACACAATTAACCCTAATTAATAGAACCAATTGAAACGAATAGATCTGAGACTTCAAGAAGGATGTTTTTCTTCTTCATTCTAAAATTTTCTCACCACAATTTTGTGTCAACGTTGATCATATAATGAGATATTCCTCGTTAATACCCATTTTTTCACAAACAATTAATCGTACATTATACATGAAATTCATGCTGATATCTAAATGGAGAGTATACGTAGCTTACCAAGTGTTAATCTTGTTTATTTCACACTATGAACATTATATGCTTAATAGCATTTTTTTTCATGAGTGGGAGACCAGGATATGAATCTCAAATCCCCTAATTCCTTAGATCAAAAATAAAATAAAATAAAATAAAATAAAATAAAATAAATATTATTTTCACAAAGCAAAATTTGAATTTTCCAACGTAGGGTTTACATCATCATCATCATCATCATCATCATCATCATCATCATCATAATAATAATAAGTTGGTTAGAGGTCACAAATAGCAGAAAGATAATTGGAGCAGTCATTAGTTTACCAAGAACATAGGAAGCAAAGACAAAACTCATCTGCATTTTCCTAACACAACCATGTTTGCCCATCATTCTATAATGATAATCCCCTTTTATTTCCACAATTTTCACACACATTTATATTAGGCTACCAATTTCATCTCAAAACACCAAATCTCCATCACAAAATTCACCAAAAAAATCATGAGTTTTTCCAAGAGAATTCCCATGCTTCTACTAAGGCTCCTGGCCTTGGGAGCTAGTGTTTGTGGAATAGTGATCATGGTCACCAGCCATGACTCTGCCCAAGTCTTCAACATGAAGTTCGACGCCAGATACTCCAACACCCCCTCATTCAAGTAAGTCACTAGTCATTAAACAAGATCTTGTAGATGCTACACTATCTATATATCTTAATAAGCAAAAAACTTATGATTGCTGCAGATACTTTGTGTTGATCAATGCTATTGCAAGTGGCTACACAATTATACTACTGTTTTTCCTTCCAAGAATTCATGTGGGCACATAATCTTGGTTCTTGATATGGTAAGAACAACATCACACAATCACTTGTATAATATTCTCAAATCAAATCTAGTAAAATACACTCGCTTAGCTCCATAAATTGACTTAGTGAGAAACTTTAGCACCTCAATGATTTTCGGCATCAGAAAGTTCATTCGGCAGCCAGATTTCATTAGCATTTCCACCGCATAAATATAATAACGTGGAAAATCGAGACATTTCACGTTATCAAACGATTGCCGTTTCGTGTGCCCCTTCTTTATGTCTGTCTTTTTAAAAATCAAAACATTGAAAGACACATAAAACGACGTCTTTGATGATGTGAAATATCTCAATTTTTCATTTCATTAAATTTATATGAGGGGAAATGTCACGGTTAAATCCAGCTACCATTTGGACTTTTTGGCAGAAATCACTAATAGACTAAATTGTCACCTAATGAATCGATTAGACTTAAATAATGTATTGCTTGAAGTTCTAGCTAAAACTAACGTAAGCCCGTTTACATGGCTAAACGAGTGTATTTTCTCAAAAAATATCATAATATTTCTTGCACACATTGCTCAATTTCGTCCGGAAAAAATGAACAGATCATCGCATTGCTGCTTGACTCAAGCATATCGGCATGCATTGCAGTAGGGCAAGTGGGAAGAAAGGCAATAGTTATGCAGGTTGGCCGCCTATCTGTGGACAAGTTCCTAAATTCTGTGATCATGTTACAGGAGCCATGGCTGCCGGTTTTGTAGCCACCATAACCTACTTCCTCGTCATTCTCTACTGCTACACAACATCACGAATCTCTTCGCCCTCAGGGCTTTAACGAGTTCATGATCTGCAGTTTCTTTTGCGTATTCAGAGAGTGCTAGCTAGCTGTATAAGAAGAGGAGAAGATGGAATAGTTTCTTTGTTTTTCTCAAAGATTTTGTCAAAATCTCATTTTTCATTCCAAGAGTATTATAGCTAATATTCATTCAATTTCATAACTTTCACAATAGAGCAATACATAGTAGTATATTACAAGCCACATTATATTACAAGTACGATGTAGAATGAACTTATTCCCCCTCATGAACATATTACAAGCCACAAGCATATACATAGCACACATCATCAGATACCACAACGGAACAGCAAACCAGCAGTTTTCAGACAGTATATATTTCGATATATAGATAGATTATCATGGAACCTGATCCGAGAAATCAGAGCAGTCGATGCCCTTGTCCGAGAAGGTCTTGACAAGCCTGGAGTAGAGCTTGGTGAGCAATATCTTGAAACCCGTCGAGCTTCCTTTCTCAACTCCCTGTTCAGCTTTTCCAGAGTCAAGCACATGCCCTATAGGAGCTCCCGCATGTATGCCTTGCAGGCCAGCAGGATATTCTTGCACCGACTTCTGAAGTGCTCGTCCACGAGCTCTTCAAAATGCTGTTCATGTTTCACATAAACGAGAGTAAAGTTCAGGAAGAAAAACCTGTTATCCTTCAAATAGAGATTTGCGAACCCTAATCGGGAAAATTCTAATTAGGATAAATAAAAACCCTAATTGGGGGATTAACAAACCATAAGTGGGGATGGATGCACCATACATCCGGATGTATAGTTTTTTCCATACAAGAAATCATCCATTCCTCCAGATTCATTATTATAGCTATACGAAACTAATTTTATATCTATGCCACCTTTATTAAACGGCGTACCTTTGGAGGCCTGCGCAGTAGGAACATCATCGACCTGCAGCTAACGAGAAATGCATTCTCATTGTAGCTGAACGAGTTCTTCTCCCCTCGGCTTTGCCCACCTGTGAGTCGTATCCAGCTTCGTTAAAATAAGGCTTTTCATTGAGCACGAGGGCCTGAGAGAGAGTAAGAGTTGAAGGATGGTCGATGATCCGGGATTCCAAACTTCACTTTCGGATCCCGTCCACGTATTCAGGAGGCTCAGGCAGACCTTTCCAGATTCATAAAGGTTCGGATTGATGCGAAGTCCACCAGAATTGTAGTAAACCATCTGCACAATCTCATGCTTATTAACATCACATAATCTTTCATCAAATTTGCTTAAAAGAAAATAAATGGAGAACCCTACATACCGGTGGCACATTGGGATATTCTGGGGAAGATAGATATCAAGAAGAACAACCCATCATGATACGGGGTCCCATCAGAGCCTACGATTGCAGCTCGGAGCAACTGCATTCTTTCCTCGTAGACACGCACATAGATCGTCTCTGTTCACATTTTTCCAATTTTCGGTTAGTCAAATACCGAAGAATAAATCAGTCTAACTCGAGTACTTTCAAGAAATAACGTTGCTGCTCCTTCGAAAGGTTTGAGCTTTTTGAGTCATCAAAACGAGAGGAAGAAAAATTATAGACATTACCAATTTCATTTTACTTTAATTTTATTTATCATGAAGTTTAGCATGATTTATCGATGATGGCCTGTAATTAACACTATTCTAACACCGAATACTAGAGATTTATATCACGATGTGATAAAGTTCTCACCGGGAATATCTTTTTCAAGAATGCTCCATTCTTGGTGAACCTTCTTCAACCAGCCTCGTTTCACCTGAAATAGAACGAAAAACTAAGGCAAAGCCGGACAAAACATACAAAATTCATATTTTAAAAAAAAGTGATTCTTACTTGGGAAGACTGCAGGTCCATCTCCGATTCGTTGACAAAGTGGTGGTCCGAGCAATCATTAACCATATCAAACTGCCTAAACGACCCCAAACGCTTGCTGGCAGAGGGCGAAGTAATATCGTTGTTAGCTCGTTTGATCTGCGGTAAAGTTGTCTTTTCGGACATTTCCATATTATCCACCGCCGGAAGCTGGCCATCGAGTGTCAAACTGCAAAGTTCGAGTGCTTCCTCCTCGCATGGAACGTCTTCGATTTCTGATGTGCATCTGCATCCACTAAACAACGACGTACCCAGAGTCCCAAATAGGCTTGAAGTCATGCGTGTCAGAATGCCTATCGCAACTTGAGAAATGGAATGTGAGCTACAGTCTTTCACAGTGTCATCGTCCAGACCAAAGACATCCTGCATAATTTTACGTTCAGTCGACACTAGAATGGAACCATTCAAGTAGAATTTTAAAAGATACCATCATAATCTAATATACATCTACTGCACTGGCGAGTTTAACCTTCAAAAGTGGTATTACTCTATCAAATCAAAGTCTTAAGTATACGATAAATATTAAGATAGCGGTCCTATTGCCATTCTGAATACAAATGATGGCAGTCATGAATTACAATTTTTGCCTTGATTTTGTGTTTGACTTCTATTACAACGAAAACTAAAAAAAAAAATCCACACAAGCAGAGGAGAGTTTGGGCACACCTTTAACTTTTTGCCCGATAGTTGGTTCTTCAACGGAAGATCCTCAGTCAGAGGTTGAGCAGTTTCATCATCAAGCGCAGAAGCAGTCGCGCCTTCACATTTTTCGACCCTATAGATCTCATACGGTGCGACCTATAGCAAATTTGAATGGTCAGCAGAAGAAATTCAAAAGAACCAGTGGACAAATTCTAACAAGATGGACTGATGGAGTAGTCGATAATTTACAACGTGATATCAAGAAGCATACCTTACTTACAACACCAGTGCCCCATTGCACTTGCACAGCCTCGTGTTTGAGGTCAACCACAGTCCCGAAATGAGATAGGAACTTCTTGTCGAGATACACAGTCTGATCTCCACTGTTTTCGACGGCTTCCAAATCAGTTTTCTCTCTATCCGAGATCGACAATGCCCTTCTCGCCCTAAAACTATCTCGCCCAAGCTGTAGCAGTAGTCGGGTGTTCAACCAGCTCATAAGCGCCACAATCTCCTCTATATGTTCTAACTCAGAGCTGAGTCGATCTGGAGACGACTTGCACCATTTCACCTTCACTGTCCGTTCATCTGGATCCACGCTTCTTACAATCCCCCATCTCTGGGACCCCGAAACTTGAGAGTCATCATCCACCGTTCCCTTCTCCAACACAAATGCATCAGGCCAGAAATCATGTGCGTCAACAATATTAACAGGGTAGACCTGACGTGAGTCCAATCCGAGCGATTGGCTCCCATCCTGCCAAAGCACATCAACTTTCGCCTTCATCTTCACGATGACAGCAATATTTTTAAAATTAGCACCCGGGTCTCCTCGACCGATGAACATTTCCAACTGTTTCTGACCTTTGAGTGCATAAGAACACGGTAAGCTCTTCTCGACCGGAAGAACACACCAATCACCGAGTTGCCAATTCGTCTGACCACAAGGCAGCACGGATAAGTTCTTCACGTCCTGCAAACACGCCGGAATCAGTCCCTTCTCAGTACTCGAAACAGCGCAGCAGAGCCAATCAACATACACGAGCCCGGCATCCACGTCGCAGATGGTGCCTTGCTCGTGTTTGTCCTTTCTAATGTCACACAGCCAGCGAGTGGATCTCGAAACGGACGACTCGACCTGAACTCTTTGACCAGGATAGAAGGGATACGGTAGATCTTCAGCGAAGTCCGGAGATAGAGCAATGATCCTCTCGGGACCGTCAGCATTTAGCTGACACTTCGTCCCGTCATCAAATAGGATGGAGACACGGTCGACGACCTTTTCCACTTTCCCAAGCCACGGTCCGTATACCACATAGTCCCCAACACTAACTGATTGTATCTTTTGAAGATGCTTCGAATTGACGTTTAGCGTTTTAGTACCGAACATGTTTTCCAAGTCCACGGTCATGTCCACATTGACGACCTTCCCCATTTGTCCTAATGGATCCGAAACCAAGCAAACCACGTCGCCGTTCAAGAAACCTCTCTCGAACATGAGAAGATCGTCTATCTTCTGGATGGACTCCTCGAGCGACGAGAAAATGTTGCAGGCATGTGGATCATACAGAAATTCAATGTCCTCCTGATCCTCGGAACTGCTGCTCTCACTGAAACTATCGAAATCGCTACGAAGCGAATCCATAATGCCAACTCCTGGAGCAACAAATCACTGAGTTAACGATCAACTATCATAACCAGAAAAACGATATATTTTTAAATTTTGTCAACTCTGATCCATGCTTTTAAGTTTTGTAAAATCAGTTTTATATACTTTTTTAGATTTTGTACTGTGATATCTAAAAATAGTATAATTTTCAAAGAAAAAGTACTGTTCAATAATTAACATATTTACTTAAAAAGGTTTTTAGCAAACAATATATGTTTAAATTAGCACATGCAGGATACTTTGTAGATGTATGCACATTATATATTCAAAACATTATCTGAATTTTTTAAAAATCAACAAAGAGTTCTTCCAATTTTCTGCACTTGCCTTATCCTTTCTAGGGTGGGAATAGGAGAACTAGACCTACACTCCCCACTTATGGCAATTCCTAATTTTTGGAGATGATAAATGTCTAAGAGAAAGCAATTATGTTCAATTCACTGCCCCCATTTATCAAAAATTATTCAATCATAAGCTTCGATGCAAAATAATTTGCATGTGCATACAAGAGGGTTCCTAAACATATTATACATTCTCCATACTTTAAGAGTTAATTGCAAATTAGATTACCACCTTAGATCCAATATGCAATTACAACATCACTTTCAAAGTGTTGCAAATTACTTACCTAAAATCTTGATTAGTTCCAATTAAGCTCACACCCAAATTTGACCAATTCACTAAACTTCCAAACTAATTCTTGTAGTTCGAGTCCTTAATTCAAGTAGGTCATAGGCTGGATTTTACGGGCTCAAGCAAGGATAAATTTCGTCGGAGCAACAATATATTCGACAGCAACGGCCATGTTGCTCCAACAAAATTGGTCTCGATCAAGAAGCACCAGATATCGAGCCATTGTCAAAATGTTCATCTTATCGAGACCGTCAAATCCCAACATATGATTTCTAATCAAATGCTTGAATGATAAGAATTTGTTTGACATTGAAAGTCTGATGAGTCAAATTAGTTTGGGACGATCCTAATTACAACAAATCAAAATGCTGGGTATGGATTTCAAATCTTTGAAAGTGATGTTGCAATTATTAACTAGGTGGTGCTGTGGTGGTGATCCAATATGCAATCAACCCTATTTTTAAGAAGATTTCATCAACAAATAAGAAAGGGATAAAGTACAAACATGCTCCTAATCTATAATGCATGTCCCAACAAAACACATGAACAATTCTTAGGCCCAAATAGACACCTAAACCAAAAAAGGCAAATAAACTATTAATAAGGCTCAAATCAACATTAGACTAGTGGATTTAATTGACGCCGTCAATCATGCGCGTTAATTAGACGTGCAAAAAAATTCTGACCTAATTCCAACCATTATATAATGCAATATAGGTATGGTAGAAGGTTCTCATTGTGAGCTTTCCAATGGCACCCTTAATTTGTCAATTAGGTTTCAAACAATAGAGTTACTAGCCTGAAATTTCCAATGTGAATTTGACATGCATTTTGAAATTGAATTTGGGAGGGAGGGGGGGTTCAAATCTCAAAAGTCTTGGTGTCAATTTGTTCAACCAACAATCTTAGGTGGTGTAATTTAAGGCTACAAATTTCATGAAGAAATCCCAATTTCAAGATCTTTACATCTCAAAAGAATCTTGAATTTGGGAATTATTTTACCTTGAATGGCGGTGGACAAGTAAAACAAAACCACACCTGATAGCTCACTATTCAAAGTTGCAAACTCCTCTTTTAAGTTAAGGGATTTAGCACATTTTTTTAAATAAGGCAGTTTTTAGGTTTTAGATAGTTTAAGTGTTTATTTGGCCCAAAAAATCGTTCTTACATTTAGATGGAAGCAACAATATAGTTCAAGAGCATATTCGTAACTTATCTTAATAAAAAATAAATGTTAGGTCAAGCAAAATAAAGTCTCATACCCTTTTAAAACGCACTCCTCATTGGTAAAATTTCTCTTTTGATGTTATACACTAACTCCCAAGATCGAACATAAGGGTACTCTTTTACCTACATTACACTACTTGAACTACCTCAACAAAGCCAATGCACACATAATAAACCAAGATTGCATAGCTTAAATACTTTATTTATTTTAAGGAAACAAATGGTGCAATCAGATAAAGTAAAAGAGAATCTTACCGACTGAGTTACTCTGTGGTTGTGAGATGTAGCTCCAATTGGCAACCTCTTTCAGACGGAGAAATTACTTCAAACAATTAACTAAACCAGGGATTGGAGGCCTAGTTCAAGAGCAAAGCTATGATGCCTCCAATTTGTATCTTTATATATATAGATATAATTACCTCTGTTACCAGAGATAATATGCCAAAGGAGATTTGCCCAATGAAGGGGATAAAGGAACGGATAGAAGGAGTAGAGACACTCCAAATGCCAAAGGAGATTTGCCCAATGATACTATGGAGTTCGAAGACTCCGAAATGCCAAAGAAGATTTGCCCTAAGAATGGGAGTGAAATTTGCGAGGAGTGAAGAGCATACTCGATGAGGAATTCCAAATCACTTGTCTTGAGAAACAAAGACCAAAAGAGGACTTTTCACTGGTGTTAAGAATGGTGATTAAAATTGAACACACTTCACCATCGAGCAGATAATTATTAAATGGCTTTGAAGAAATATTTTTCCTTCTTCACAAGTCAAGTACAAATTGCCAAATGAGATTTGCCCCCCTCCCTCCCCCCTCACAAAATTCGCCAGTAATAGCACCACTAGATGCCAAATGATGTGGAAGAATGATCCAACTAAACTAGGAGATAGCCCTTGCTTGAAATCTTGACCACCACAACCAATATTTCTTTTGTTTTTCAACTGGGCCAAGGATAATGACGACTACAAAACACAGTGAAGGCTTGGCTCTTAATTGGTGAAACCTGCAAGAATTCAACCCATTTTCAATTAGAAAAAACAAAGTATATATACATACATACACATATATGTATATTACATACAACATCCTTCTCATATAAACATACTTCAAGTGAACTTGCTTCTTGGTACTATAAGGGCGATGAAGAACATCAACAAAAAGATAAGTCCACAAAATATGAAGAAATGTGATTTTTCTTTTCTTTTTTGTTTTTTTTTGGTCAATTAATACAGAAATTTTAAAGGCTGCGTCACGGTGGACTCGAACCCGAGACCTTTGACCTCGGGCATTAACCACTCTACCACTAGGCCAACACACACACACAAAATGTGATTTTTCTAGTGTCACAATATGCTAATGCACAACAAAGATAAGTATCACACATCAAATATAAGGGGGAAAGGCATAAGTATAACTATGAGATAAAAGATTCCAAATGTTAGTTTTCCAAAAACAATAAGAAATTTCAATTATTATTTTTAGTTCACTTACAGGTTCCTACCAACAAAAGCATACATAACATTCTCTTCATAGCACATCAAGAACAACTCATTGGCAAGAACGATGCCAAGAGGATTTCTTTTTCACAATTTTATAAGGTAAATGTCTGGTACAAGAAGACAAAAAGAGTGATCTTTTTAACACTGCACATTTATTCACCTAAGGCGCGAGGTATCCTCGGAAATGCCACTGCAATCACAGTCACTCAACTGTTTGCATTGTCAAAACTTCATTTTTGTTTCAAGTTTGTCGCTCTTTTCTATTTGATACTAACGGAAAATTGCACGTGACAAATTTCAAATGTAACCAGATTGTCAACATTGCCAGGTCAAGCAAGCAACATGAAAGAGAAAAGCCTCTAATGATATCAGTTGCATAAACGATATCAGTGCTGCAAATATTATTTTAGCATGAATTACATTATAAGAAATCTCGATTTAAATAAAATCCCATCATCTGTTGCTGGATTTATCTTCCAAAAGGTAACTGTATACACAAATTAAACTATTTTCCCCCAAATTCTTTAAGAAGCGATATCAAATGAACACTCAAGCACTAGAACTGGAACATTTGTTACTCACCTGCAGATAAAAAATCAAAAGGTTCAAATTACATGCTTCAAATACAACCTCGAGAAATTCATATTAAATCTCACTTAATTTTGAATAAAACATTTAAAACTCAACAAAATATATAATCTTGCAACATTTTAACTACCCCACAAACGTGTAAGAACATCCATACGTAAAACTACTCAACCTTACAACCATATATGAGAAACATGAAGCAGAATAAAACGAAATAACACCCAAAAAATAAACTCAAAATAAAGCAAAACAAAAATCTCCAAAACACACACAGACAAGCATACCTGTTGTCAGCTTCCAATCAAGAAACATCCATCACCATAATTTTCTGATCAACAAAAATCAAGCCTACAACACTAATTTCAAGCGAGGAACTTCTCCTATTTTCTCCACTAATTTCACACTTATTCTTTCCAACTTCCCCGCAAACTACACGGCCCGCTTCGTTGACTACGAGTTGCTCAAGAAAAATCAAAGAAAACAAGCGAAACGGCGAATAAGGGAATTTAGAGAGGCCAGCACGACACTCTCCAAATCCCCTCCATCAATCCATTCTTACAGATTCTAAACATCGGGTGGAATGAATCTTTTTCTGGCAAAAAAGAAAAGAAGAAAAAAGGAAAAAAGAAATACAGAGGGGCTTGTGGTGTATGCGCAGTTCACCGCTAGCTGGGAATATCTGTGTTCAACGTTGGTTTAAGGATTTATGGCACTGATATATCCGTTTTCCGTGAAGAATATCCCACAGTATCTCTCTCTCCCTCTTACAAACATGCTCGACCGCCATTAGTGATTTCTGGTGCACTTTTATTATTTTGAGTGTTATATTTCCTTATAAAGTTTTAATTTAATTTAAACTATCACAACTCTAGATGGCCAAATTAGTCATTGTTTATTGTATTAATTGTCAAATAATGCACCACTTTTCCTTGTTTTGGGAATGGAATATTCACTTCTCATCATTTATTTAATTCTATTTTGATCCGCATATAAAAATAGGGAAAATACCATTTAACACTCCAACGTTTACAGCTTTTTACATTTGTGTCCCAACGTAAGCATAATAACAAATCAGACCATCACATTTCAAATGGGTTCACAATAACGTCCCGACCATCGAATTCGGGCCAATTTTGCCTAGCTGGCATATCAAATATCCACGTAAATTACACATGCGAAATATTTTAAAAAAAAAAACGACGTCGTGGTCCCAGCTTACCTACACTCATTTTATCTGAAACACCGTGCAAGAGGCATGTTTGGATGATTATCATACAAGAAAGTTTGCTTGATTACAATTGTCCAAATTTGTAGGTGGATAACTATTACCCAGTTAGCTAATCACTGATGCTTTTTGTTCCCATTTGATACAGTTTTGGTACGGGTATGTTTACAATGGGTTCCATTAGATAGGGTTCTCCATATGGTGATGGGGTTTTTGCAGGTGACGGCACAAGGGAGCTAACTGAGATGGTCGAGCTTGTCCTCGCAGAGCACCTCATCATCTCACAAGCGTGCAGCATAAGCTCTTTACTAAATCCCCAATCGGCAGCCATGGCAGCAGCGCTTTCACAAGCAAACCCTAGCTCCATCTCCACCACTTCCATATGTGCGATGTCTTCTCTAAATTCACCCAAATTGACCAGCCCAAACCTAAATCTGATCTCGCACCATCGATGAAACCCCAATTCGCGACTTCAGGCGACTTATGCTATGAGGAGATGTATGGAGGCGCACTCCGATTACTATGTGCCACTAAGGTAGGGGCGATGGAGGTGAAGAAAGAGACGATGGAGAGGGAGAATAAGCATAGATCGACCGACATGATCAAGCTACGGAAGGAAATCAGATTATTCTGAGAAAAATGCGGCCTTTGAATTTTTACTAACATGATTTGAGATTAAAATGTCTGATGAAGAAAATGCAAAAATTTTGAGGTGACAACAATAAATCAAAAAACGATGTCGTTTTATGTTTTTCTTAAATATTATATAAATTTGTATTCCACGTGTGCATTTAACGTAGACGTCTGGTTTGCCAACTAGGCAAAATTGGCCCGAATTTGATGGTCAGGACGTTATTGTGAACCCATTTGAAATGTTATGGTCTGATTTGTTATTATGCTTACGTTGGGACACAGATGTAAAAAGTCGTAAACGTTGGAGAGTTAAATGGTATTTTCCCTAAAAAATATTCATTTTTCTATGATAACATCAATTTCATACTTTTACCATAAATCTACTTATTTATTTATAAAAATATAACTCACACCCCACCTTTTTATATCAACTATCTATTAATAGTATTTTTTTTTATTAAAAAATCTCACTATCTATTAATCTATTTATTTATTATTTCCACTCATTTTACACTCATTACAATTTATTAAAACTCGTGTCATCAAAATCAATGAATAAATATGATGGACGGATGGAATATATCTTTTTTTGGTAAAAACTTGTGTACATTTGAATGTACGGTACATCCATCTCAATTATGATTCATTAATTTTAATTAGGGTTTATTAATTTTCAATCAGTGTTCATCAATTCAATTAAGATTTATTAATTTCAAATTAGGATTTATTAATCCCCAATTATAGTTTATCAATATGATTAGGATATAATTAAAGTTAACTAAAATAATAAATAAATAAAAGAGTTGGGGCGGCTGCACTTAAGACCAACTCATCCTTTTTTATATTTGTAGTAAATTAGACTCTCACAATTTTTGTTGTTGTCACCGAAATTTAGCTCGTCATTCTCCATTTAGTGATATGGAAATGTCTGGCACATAGATATTCCATATGTGAGCTAACACCAGTTTTTTAAACTAAAATTGTCGAATTTTAGTTTAAAATCGGACTTATGTGGCACATTTATTTGTCAAAATATTATTGTTTTATTGAATGGAGAATGTCATGTCAAATTTGGACAATCAAAAAAGTTAGAATTATCTAATTTTGTTACTTATGCAAAAGTGCGGACAGCATTGAAATTGAGTGAAAATTGGTGCACTATTTAGCAAATAATAATTTCTAGTTAACTCTATCTATATTTCATTTTTTTTACTGGACGTTTGATTTTACAAACGCAAAAGAAAATGTATATAACTAAAATAGATATTGTCAATAGAAACTTGATTAAATTTTGAAAAGAATAAAAATTATTGAAAATAATTACCTTAATATGAATAATTAATTATAATTGGTTGACATGACAAAAAAACAAAGTAATAGATTATTAATTAATCAAGTTATATAATGGAATAACTGAATTAAAATTTGGCCAACTTTGTTGAATGTAATTTTAAATATAGGAAATGTAAGATTAAAATTATTTTGTGTAAATTAGGTGGAAGAGGGAAAAGAATACACAAAAAGTTGCACTTGTTAAGGAATGTACCAAATGCAACACCTTTACCGGTTAATTTTGAGGGAAAATATTCTTATTAAAAAAGTTAACACGTCTTAAGTTGTTCCTTTTCAAAGGAAATTGATATCACGAAATTATGTCGACAAATTACATAATCTAATCCGAATTGGTTTTGAAATAGTTTTATTGAATTTCATCGACAATTTTAATACTCTGAATTCGGTTCGAATTTATCAAATTACAAAATATTTTTTTTAAAAAAATAACAAAAACAAATACTCACCAGTCACCCGTAATTATTCATCAATAAAATATATAATAAATAGATCACGCACACATTATTCAGTTGTTTCCATTAAAAAATAAAATAAGATAAAACACAAGAAAAATGTGTTTCGTGGTTGTACGGACAAAAATCAAATGGCAAATCAAGGTTATTCTTTAGCTAAAAACTATATTCGAAAAATTAATACTTTAATACCATTATTATTTTTTAGTTCAAAAGTATTGTTTCTTCCGTCTCACCTAAGATGACTTGTTTCTTTTTTAACACGATTATTAATGATAATAGTATAAAGTGGTTAAAGGATAAAAAGTAGGTAAAAAAAATATAAAGTGATTGAAGTGATAAAAAATAGGTATGACTCACGTCTTTTAAAGAGATAATTATTTTCTTCTAAAAAACAAGTGATATTGGATTGGACAACCCGAAAAAAAATACAAGTTTAATATTGTCTATACTTATAAGTAGTACTTAATCAACTCATCTTAATAGTTCTAATGAGCACACAGGCAACCTACTTTCCACAAAATAAAGATTGAAATATTTAAATTGAAGCAAAATAGACGCATCATCTTTTAATTTTTTAATATTTACATAATTTGTTATTTATTGTTATTTTAGTACGACATCTTTGCTATTGTGACTGTTAAGATTTGAGACTGACTGAACAACAACAACCATCGTATCTCTTCTTTACATATGGAAACCGAGGTGTCGCTGTAAAAGGTTCAAAAAAAGAACAATTTAATATTATTTGTTTGTTCTATATTGTTTATACAGTCAACAACGACAGCAAATTATATCCTCATTTTCATTTGATAAATATAAATGGTGTGTGATGTGAGTTTTATATACCAAGGGAATATGAAGAGACTTTATCGTGCTATACTATTCGTAAAAATATTAGACTTTAACCATATTCTACTATATATATAATAGACCATTTGTATATAATAGGATTATTGAAAATAAAATCATCACTTATGACTCAATTTATAATTATAACACAACTTTCAAAATGTTACACACAAATACACAACTTATTGATTCGTTGTATTTGGAATCACTCTCAATTATTTCCACGATCGGGATTGTGATGTACTAGACGTAAATCATACTATAATCCACGTGGATTGAAATACCAATCATGATTACAACATAACGTCACAATTCTGAGTATCTATAAATTGGGGTGATTCCAAGTTCCAATTGCAACAAGTGAATATAGGTTGTGTTTTATATTTTGATTTTGAACGTGATATTATAATTGATATTTGAGTTATAGATAGTGATTTTATTTGCAATTAATCTTATAAAACATTTTAAAAAAATTATATTGGCACGTGCCAATTCTGTAAGAATTTATTTGTACCAGTATCATCATGTTACGTTCAACATCAATATTTATACATAAAATACAATGTCCATAATATTATTCTTTTTTTTAATTTTAACATATATTTTATATTTATTTTTTAAATATACATGCGAGTGGATAATAGTCATTAATAGATATGTCTCTTACTTGCTTGTACTGCGGATTTAATATTTATATAATTATTAAGTTCTATTAATAGCCATATTATCAATTTCATATTATCTTTCTATGTGACTTCATAAACTTAAAATTAATTTTCTTCTATTTTTTGCAGCAACACAGTAGACGCAATCACGCAGTGCATTGCTCAGCCAAAAAAAAAAAAGAACAAAAAAAAAACACAGAAATAAGAATTCTAAAGGTGAACACGTGGCATGCGACTAGTTGTGAACCGGTGGCACCACTATCGTGAGTCAATGCAAAAAAGTGGACCGCCCATTATGCCTCTCAGTCTCATGTGCTTACTTACTGTATCTAATACTTATCTCCTATAGGATTAGGATGGAACCCCATGGTCGGGGGTCCCTCGTCAAAATGGTCGGGCCGGGTCGGATTAGATAAGAATTTTGACAGCCAAAGCTAAACTCGGACGTAATGATGACGACTCGAAATGGAACTGGCTAGAATGAGATTATCAATGTGATTAGGCTAGAATGAGATTATCAATGTGGTCAAAGCTCGCTCAAACTTAATAACGATTGAGCAGTCTGACTCAAAATGGAGCCGGGCTCGAGCTGTCCACAAGCCAAAGGATAAAAGATTTAGAGCCGATCCGAGCCCACATACCATATGAAGTTTTCCAATTAGGTTGATCAGTCCGAAATTCTATCAGAACTATACAATAACACTTTACTATCTTACACAATTTTGACGTGCAATATTCGCAGTAGCATTGTTGGACTGTTAATTTTTCTTTTTGAAATATTATAAATAATGACATTACATGATTAATACACTATCTTCTTGCCTAGCCCAATACAAGATCAGCTTTAGTCGAGTTAAGGGATGTTTGGCTAAGCTTATTTTAGAGAGCTTATAAGCTCCAAGAGCTTATAAGATATAATGTCTCAAGTGATTTTAAGTTGTTAAAGTGTTTGGATAATTGATCTTATAAGCTAGAGAAAGAATCATGAGTTAAAGAGAGAAAATCATAATTAGAGAGATAAAATTGATGAGATGTGAAGTTGATAGTTTATGTAAGAAATAACGAACTATAATAAGGTTATTTTGATAAATTCATGGTTACTTATAAGTTTATAAAAAATAAGTTAGGGTTGACCAACTTATTTTTAGGGAGCTTATAATTTGTTAGAAATTATTTTCACAAATTATAACCCTGTTTAGGAGCTTATTTTGTCAAACACTTTAACAACTTATAAACTCTTAAACAACTTATAAGTTGTTTTAAAGAAATTATAAGTTCACCAAACACCCTTTTAGTCATATCGTTGATATTACAAAATACTCCTCCGTCCCACCATTCTTGCTTGCTTCCTTTTTCTTCAGTCCAACAGTTGGCACGCTTCCTAAAAGGAAACAAATTTACACTAAAAAGATCTCGATTTTCGCCACCTACTTTTTACACACAAAACACAACTCTCCTTAATCTCCGTGCAAAAAGAAAGGAGCCATGAATGGCGGGACGGAGGGAGTATTAAATTTGACATCGTAAAATATCGGTAATTGCTGATGTGTATATGTTTACTTCATCTCTAATTTAACCTCAAACACCCGATTTATATAGTTAAATCTCATATTATATGCCAATACTATGAACTCGATTACATTAAACCTTCATTCCGAAACTTAATAAATCAAAATTTGCAATTAGTGATTTAGAATAGAATCCTCAACACCCAAAAAAGAGAAGAAATTTCCATTTAAAACGTGAAGACTGCTATAGCCTGTAAGGTGCAAAATTGTACAAGAAAAATCACATGCAACAAGTTTGACTCTAAGAGACTTTAGTGCCATTAGGAATAAATTTAATTGACAAAATGTAGGAATATATATCATTCCTTGGAATATTCCATTATTGGCATTGAGGCAGAAGAAGGGGAATAAAATTGGGTGTTGGATTTGTGAATAGAATTAGAGGAAGTGGAAGAAGGCAAAGACAAATTAAAGACAGTGTTTGGTTAAACCTTGAAAAGGTGATTCTAACAGCACTATCTCTGTTGGAAAGACAGCACCAATTAGAAGTGCGAGTTTTAATTATTAATTTTCCTAGTCAATTTGTCATATTTCTATATAGGTGGATTACAAAGGATCCAACACTAGGCTTTTTGTTTGGAATTTAGTTCTTGTTTCTTGCCGCTCTTAGTGAGTTTAGGGGACCATCAAAAACAGGGAATTAGATTTTGGAAGGATTTCTTTTTTCTTTTTCAGATAAAGAGAGAATCAATCTATTTTACAGGAGATATCAAATTCACAATTCCAATTATGAACATTGTTTGTATATATATCTCAAAGAGTTTTTTTTTTTTTTTTGAGTTAGGGAATAGGGGATGAGGAATCCTAAATTGGCATCTAAATTACAATACTTGTGGTTCACAGAGTAATTTGTTGGCATTTGGTAAATAGAACTGTTTGTCCCTACTTCGTCCTAATTAGAATAAATACAACATACAAACATAGTTGTTTTGAGATGTTTGGCACCACTAAAGCTCATTTATATAAAGTTCGTAATACACATTTGAGTTGGATATCAAGTCGAGATATGAATTGAATCTTAAATCGAAGCGATAATCGTCAAGATAGTATGAATTTAAAAATTTGTCACTGACACGCCAAAACAATCTAGGTCTAGGTAATTATCTTGTTAGTGACTCAACTCACTTAAGACCTAGGTTTACCTAGATTTAACATATGAAAGCCATCCTATATATCTTGCATGACCTAAATGAAGTTAAAAAGGAAATTAATAACATAAGATTATTGATTGTCTCAATAAATGAACGGACCGTTAACCATGAAGAGAATTAAATCTATAATAACTTTTAGATCCATCCGCGTAATGTGTGGTGCAAATTATTCTAGTAAATTCCTTAAATAATACTGCCTCCGTCCCAATAAATTAGGTTCCTTTCTTTTTTGCACGTAGATTAATGAGAGTTGTGTTTTGTGTGTAAAGTAATAGGTGATACGAAATTCGAGGTACTTTTTAGTGTAAAATTGTTTTCTTTTTTGGAAACGAGCCAACTTAATAGGACAGTCCAAAAAGAAAAACGAACCAACAATAATGGGACGATGGGAGTATATTCATAATCACACTCTAGGAGGAAATTTGAGGAATAACCTTTGTAGAACTTGAAAGGACTTTTCTATATACCTACCCCACTACTAACACATGGCTGGATATTTTAGGTGTTCTCTATTATGCATAGTTTACGTGCATACGAGATGCTTTCTTTTCACCCTTCAAGAGAAAAGTTGCTCAATTATTTGTATTTTTTATTAATGAATTATCAAATTGTTTAGAAGAATACGTCACTAAAATGAACCTGGATGAGTTTCCATGTGATACAAAATCCATCACACACTTGGATTCGCACCCATGTTACTTGCATAAATAAAAATAAAGCACTATTTTCCGGCAGTTCTGAAAAAGTTGTTAATAGATTGATGATGGATAATGAAATTAAAAATTACGTGTGTGAAAAAATACTATTGGCAAAAATAACGGACATTATTGTTGAAAAAGGCAATGAGAAGAAATTTCACAAGCGAATTTAGAAAATACGAACAAATTATTAAGATGTATTCGACCTAGAATATAGTGGTATATAGAATATTGAAGAACTTTAACAATACTTCCTATGGTATGATAACAAAGGTGACATAATATACAGAATAAGATTTAGTCCATTGGCATGGTCCAATGAAAAAAATAGGTTTTTGTGAGCAAAAAATCACATGTTCGAACTCCTAATAACACATCTATGAGTCTAAGCATGTTACACATGTTTTTCAAGTATAATTTATCCATCATGTGTGATTTGAGGTTACATGGAATTTACTTAATACACACCGAAAATAGCGATTACAGATTCCCCATGAATTTTATTGAAAAAAAGATTTAATATGATTATATACATAACAAGCATACTATTTATGAGAATAAAAATGATAGCAAGTCTGAAAAATCAATATACTTCACATATTATAATATTTGTATAATATTTGTACTCGACATAGTATTCATGAGTCTTATAGGTAGGGTTAGGGAACCGATTATCGGTTTTCGGTAATACCGAACCAAACTCACGTCATGTTCGGCTAACCAAACACCACATATTCGATTTGCGATAAAATGTCTTGATCTTTTTGATTTTTGGTGAAACCGGAACCGCACAGTTGATAACGAAAAATTCATTTTTATGTAATTTTAGGTTTTATTTATAATTTTATAAAAACTATATTAATGATTCTGAAACCTATTATTCTAATTTGAATATGTATCGTGTGTGCAGGCAGCGATGCATCGTGTCTCTCCCTCCCCAGCCGGCCAGCCCTATCGCTGCCGATCTCCAGCCGCTCAGCCTGCCCCAGCTGGCGCCGCTGCTCCGGTGTTAGTTTGTTGCTCGGCTAATTTACTGAGTTTTATACTTGGACATAGAAGTTTTTTGTGTGAAGGTATATAAGTGGAGGTGCAGACTGCTTTGTTTTCTTGGTGCCGACTGTCAAAGACTACAAATTTGAAATCTGATTGCAAAGTTGTATCTTTTCCTGCTAGGATTCAGACCCTTTTTCGGGATTATAAAAAAGATAAAATCTTTGATGTTTTGGATCTTGATTCTCTTCATATTTAGCTTGAATTTGTGGTGCAATGGAGACGGTTAGACTTTGAGAGCGTGGAAGCTCCAATGAAGAGAGGAGAGAAGAGCTGCGTATTCTGCTATTCAAACTTTCGTGGGCAAATGGTGGAACTTTTTGGTTAATCGAATATCAAACCACATTAATAATTCGATTTTGGTTTATTGAACTCAATATACAATTAGGTTTCGATTACTCGAACCCAACCATTTCAACGCATTATTAACTAAGCACGTTAATGGAGATTTATATACGTGGGGTATGATATGGACAAACTATTCACTAGTAGTGGGGAACTGTTAATGTGACAAAGAATTCCATTAATTATATTTTAAACATAAGTTGGAGCACTCAAGAAGGACTTTTATAAAAGTGAGATTATTTGAAATAGTTAAGACAGCAGGTGGCGTTGAAAGTGAGGTCCATCAAATTGCACTTACTTATGCAGATAGAAAATTCTTCAAAAGTGGAATGTTCTTAAAAATATCAAAACATTTCAAACCACCATATAGGCATTCTTCAAAAGTGGAATGTTCTAAAATATTTCTAACCACCATATATAGGCTTCATTGCAATGATAAAAGAGTGATTAGACTTCGATGAGAGGCACCCCAAATGGAAGAGATGCCAATAATTTGGCCATTTTAGTGTCACCTTATTCTTGTTTTGTATACTTTATATACGTATGTACTAGAAGATGAATTATAATAAGAACTTTTCTTCCGTAGAAATTATAAATAATGCCTCTTCACATATAATTAGTATTCTTGTTCTTTTTCCCAAAGAAATCCCGCGCTATAGAAGCTGCTTCAAAATCCTGTGAGCTTAGCCCCTTCCGGGGTTGTTAGAGGAAGACTTGAGCTTTCCTCGATTCTACGAGAATTTTTATGAAAGCCTTTCATTTGCTTCTCTTCGATGAAAGTTTGATTTTCCCAGAATGTATCTTAATTTTTGGATTTATTTATATGTACAATAATGCTTCTTTTATATTAATGTCTTTTACATAATACATTAATACGTTCCTGAGAACGTATATATAAGTACGGACCAATTATATTTGTTTTTAATACATGTAAGTAAACGAAATATGAGATTATAATAATTAGAAAGAATCAATAATATTTTTTTATATATATCGAAACGGATAGACATGTTTTGGTCATAAGAGGCCACGGCATACATCCACCTATATACAAAAATGAAAGAAAAAAACACACGTCCACTAAGTTGTTGGAAGATTTCATCGGGATAAAATTATTTGCATTTAGAAAAATTAATATCACACCCCTAAAATTACATGTTGTTTCATTCAAAATAAATAAGAAAAAGAAAGAGGTGTTTATACCATAAACCATTACTTCATCAACCATAAATATCCATTTAGGTAAATGAATTTAGAGCAGTGAAATCAAATTTACAGCAAAATATCAAGCATGTAGATAAATCCAACTTCAAAGATAATCACACCGAGTAAACCTTATGTGATAGACTCAACCAAGAAAGTGTCGTCGAGAATTCAAATTTCCAAATAGGAAGTTCCTTGAATCAGACCATCTTCTCAATCCTAAATGTAACCTTAAATGAAACATAAAAGAATTATCTAGTTAAATCCATCAACCAACTTCAATGATCACAGATTCATAGTCAACTCAAATTTCTAATGCCATATTAACATGACGAGAGGATGCTTCACATAAAGCTAATTCAGCTCACAACTCTAAAATCTTTGGTTGAAATAAATAATGCATAACTTTTCGGTGTTAATGCATGTAACTAATTGACAAGATGAGGAACACACACCACAAAAACCATGCACAAAAGATAAGTGGATTAAGTCACGAAACAGTAATTACATCACAAAGCATTTCCTTCGGTCGAGGGCAAGGTGGTGAAAGGGAAAAAGCAAAAGGGGAGCATGCACATGCTTGAGTGGGCACAAGTGAAAGATCCATATTAATCTTGTGAGTCAACAAAGTCACTTTACTTGTTTAGGTGCTTGTAGTATCCTTCGACGTTCCGAGTGAAGTCCTTCTCGTCGTTTCTAACCATATATCTACACTGCGTCCTGTTACATGGATAAACTTCTCAACAGCAACGAGGAGCAGGGGACAGCTCTTGTCCACATGATTGAACCAAATAGGACTTGTAAAGTTGTAGGGACTTCACATCATTACACCTGATTGTGTAGTGAATAAATTAATATGGAGTAAAAATGAAAGATATAATCAGATTGTAGCAAAAAGTAGGAGAAATTAACCAAAAAAATCATCAATGAAGCAAAAGGAGATTTTCAAAACAGTGAGGAAGGCGAAAAATATCAATCATATTTGTCAGAAAGACAGAAACCAATACTAGACTCCAACTAACCTTGCCAGCTTCCCTTTCTTCTGTATGTAAACTTTGATGCTATCTATTTTGACTTTCTGAACTCTTGTATACATGTTATCTTCAACTTGGTCGATTCCAAAAGTAGAGGGTCAGTAACAGCCTGCAAAGTTGAATCAGGTGAAACTTGTCAATCAGCAATCACATTAGTCGCCGAACCTAACATGAGAGGAGCTGCAATTACATGGTTTAGAAAATATCGATGCTTGTCCAAGCAAAGCTACTCTAGTTCAGATTCTTAATTAAGATCCATCCCCGGACAACTGGGAAAGGGAATTGTTAATCAACATCAGATATATGAAGTGAGTAGATAACAATTGCTAAAAGGACATGCTTGAGAGAATAAATGAAAACGCATATTCCAGGCACATGAATGGCAAACCTAATCGGTTTTCTTAGAAACATTAGAGTTTAAAATAATGAGAAATGGTTCGACAATGAAAACCTACCCAACAGTCATTCCCATACTCAGTATGAAGGCATGGATGCATGACAACAAAGTTCATTTTAGTACATGAAAAGAATATTAAGAATAAGATCGGTAACATGAGATCAAGACCTTCACTCTGTAGTCTGTAGCAACAAAGGCCAAAAATAATTCCTACTACTGTACCTCAAAGATCAATGGCATATTGTTTGCAGGATACAGAATCGTTGCAGTTATAGAAAAATTCAATTTCATTACTGGGATTTTTCACCTCTCATACCACAAGGACTAGAAAATGAATATCTGCAATCCAAATCCATGAGCATGATTATGATGTGTCTCATGAGGAAAAAAGGATGCCAGCCTTCTATACAAAAATTTGAATCATTTGATTACCAATTTCAAGGAGAGCTAAGGGAAAGCCAAATAATGCTGAATTTTCAAACCTGAGGAGATGAGCTTGTAATGTTTGTAAAACTTATTCAATTACAAACAGAATAATGCGGCAATGATTTTGTATCATTTTCATCTTCATATTCATCTTCCTCATCATCATCATCGCTAGAAAGGGGAGTAGCAGTAACAGTCAACGGTTTGAAACTAATGGCTGCATCAACATCAATTTGCTCAAGTTTCTTCCCTTTATTTATCATTAATCACTATAGAAACTCTTTCATTCATAACACATAAAGGTGTGAAATACCCTCCCAAGAAGTATTCCCAAATTTGTACATAAAAGATCAAAGAATCTGCCATTAATCATCAGGACTCCAGGCAATACTGAACTCAGGAATAGTTCTGATTTGGAAATAAAACCCTGAAACCTTTGAATTTACAATATGCAAGGACTTCCAGAGTTCCATTTCCATGTACACATAAAGTGGTAAGCCAACCAGCAATACCAGACGGAGTTAATAATTTGATTTCATCACAAACTCAACTGAATCTAGAAATATTCCAGAGCAGTCAAAGTGGTGGAAGCATATTATAATCTGATCACCTTCAAAACTCATCCAACATCTTATATTCTGCAGCCATGTTTAAGGCTCCAAATCCAGCTAACTAGTAATTTAGAACCTGTAAGCAAGCTTTGAAATCAGCTAAAATTTCAACAGGTGGTGATGACAATGAGAAAGCCTCAAGGTCGTATGGGAATCAATCAAGGGTAAATTTCTTTCCCGACTCTTACATCCCAGTACTGTTATCAGGATCGAGTACCTTCATAGATTTCAAGTGAATGAAAAAATTCGCAAGCCTCTGTCGAACAATAAAAAACTCCATAAAGAAAAGTCACTGAGCGATAGTTAATGCTCTACAACACCAACTAAATGGGTTATCACCGAGCAAGCTATAAGAGGATTTATGGCCAGCTTTCTTTCCTTCAAAATTTCTCTTACTCTCTAAATCTTTCCACATACAACTGTTGGCGTAAATATTTGACAAAACCACATATACCCGAATTCCTGGCTCCAATTTGATCAAGTGCTTAGCAACCCATTCACCTAGTTTCACATTCCCATACTTCTCACAAGCACCCATCAAGCACCCCATATCACTGCATTAGGTTTCATCGGCATCCCCCACCATCGAGATTGCCTCATCCAGCATACCTGCCCGACCAAGCAAATCAACCATGCACCCATAGTGGGGCAACATTGGCTCAATCTCATAACCATTTTCATCATGTTGAAATAATGTTTTCCTTCTTGCACCATCCCGCCATGGACACACGCAGTCAGCACTCCAACAAAAGTGACATGATTAGGATGACACCTGCTTCTCTCATACAGCTGAAGCACCTCAGTGCATCATCCACATGCCCATGTGCAGCATAACCAACGATCATGGAAGTCCATGAAGATACATTCTTCTCCTCCATATCACAGAAGACCTTGTAAGCCAAGTCCATCCGACCACACTTTCCATACATATCAATCACAGAATTCATGGTGAGAACATCCGGTTTTTCCAATCTATTCACCTGAAAGACCACCTTGTGCAACTGAAGAGCCAAATTCAAGTCACCTAAACTCCCACAAGCCGAAGTCACACAAACCATAGTCATATCATCTGGGAAAATCCCACTTTTCATCATTTCTACAAACATACGTAGCGCTTCCCTACCACGCCCTCCCTGCGACAACCCTGCTATAAAAGCATTCCAAGGTCCGAGCTTTCTTACAGGACTACTCAAAAACACTTTCCGTGCCATCTCAAATCTTCCACCTTTCGAATACGAGCTAATCAAACCACTTAAACAATACATATCATTCTCCATTCCATACTTAATGGAAAATCCATGAACCTGTCCCGCTAAAACACAATCCAGATTTTGACTTGCCACTTTCAGCACAATTGGAAGCGTAAATTCATCAGGATTAATGCCAGCACGACGCATGGCAATGTAAACACGCAATGCTTCTCTAGGCGACTGAAGCCGGAGATACGTTCTACAGATGTTATTGTAATGAAAGGAAGCTGGATATAGTTCTAGAAAACGGGTATGTATTATATAGGCAAACACTTGGCGTAGTTGCTTTAGATTTGAGCATTTTGATACTACAATAGCTAATTCTTTGGGATTGGGTAGGATTTGTTGGTGAGATTTATGCACATTATAAATATCGTCAAATGCAGAAATGCTGGCCGCATTGTGATTGAAATTGCGGAAACTGGAAAATTGGATTCTGGAGAATAATTTATGCTTCTGCATCGATGCTTAGTAGACAACATCAAATGCTACAAAATGTTGGGAAAATGGCACATTTCATAAATTGATTGAATATCCTGTCTCACTCTATAAATGGGGAAAAATAGGTTCGACTTCAGTAACAATAAGAACGCCGGAACACCGATGAGTAGCAGAATGGAATGGGAAAGACATACCCGAATGCGCGGCGGAGAGTCGTCGGTTGTGGCGTCACCGGCGACGCCATCGAACGGTGAATCAATATATGAAAATTGAGAACCATTAATCTTTCATTTTTTCTTTCCCCCTGAACCCTAAAAGGCTTTTTTTAGGAAATATATACAAGTACACACTTTTACAAAAGTGCATAACCTATATCCATATTTCAAATTTGATATCGCTAGATACCAAACGCCATTTTTAATATATATCTATTGAGTCTTTATGCGGTCTTCGATGTGAAATTGATATAACATCGACCAAACATAACAAACACGTGAATCAATAAATGATCATAAATTATTTTCAACAGATTCGATATTATTATGTTAAATTACTTTATATATTCGAATCATGTTTTTATATATCACTTAATCATGTTAAAAGTGTGAGAAAAAATAATTAAATAATCGAATCATGTTTTTTAAATAAAAAACATAAATGAATCAAAAATTAATTAACAAAAATCTAAAATTCGATTACAATTCCTTGTTTCCTCGATCGAATCAAGGAATCATCGATCAAATTTTGGATTTCATCGACCGAATTTGAATTTTAAAATGAAAATAACAATTTTAATTAATTCCTATCTCCGTCGATAGGAAACATAAAAATGGTCGACCGGAGAGAGAAATTATCGACCGAAACTTCAATTTTGCGATGAAATTAATACAAATTATTTATTCATGTATCCGTCGACTGAAACATAAAAGGGTCAATCGAATCAGCCATTTTTCGACCGGAACAAGATATATCAAATTAATTTAATACTAATTAATTTAAATTGAATGTATGATATTTAAATTAATATTTATATTCAATCTAATTTAACCCAATCTTTTAATAAAATATTAATTTCTTTTCATCCACTTACACAACTCACAACTTATTAATTTTGAAATATTTAATAATGAAATTATCCTTAATATTTACAGATTAATTAATATCTTGTAAAAAATAATCTACGAAAGTAAAAGTTACAAAAAATTGCAGAAAAATTGAAGAAGACAAATAAATCTGAAAATTGCGAAAAATTGCTGAACAAAGATTTGACCACCAATAATTGAACCAATTCTCCTATTTATACAATCGATCGTAATAAATACAAATCCAACCAATCGCTCTCGCTTCGCTCCTCTAATTTTCGCTCGCTCATTTCGATTTTATATTCAAAATTTTCAAATTTATTTCTTCAATCCGTAACAAGCGACTATGTCTCAACAAGTAAGTTATTCAAATTTTTATTTATTTTCTACACATGTTTTGAATTTATTGTTGTTTATGATATTAATTTGTGTTTAGATTTATTATTGTTAATTTAGTTTAGATTTATTATTGTTTATTGGTATGGATAAATTATTGCATTTAGATAATTAAATTAATTGGATAATTCGCTTAGTGTTTTGAATTTATTGCATAATTTATATAATTCATCTACATAATTAAATTAATTGGATAATTAAATTAATTGGATAATTAGCTTTAGTGTTTTGAATTTATTGCATAATTCGTATACATAATTGGATAGAATTCGTTTAGATAATTATTGCATAATTAGTATATATAATTGGATATAATTCGCTTAGGTGAAATTAGATGTTTTATAATAGCATAATTAAATTAATTGCATAATTAGTATATATAATAGTTAAATCATTTAATCATGGTTTTACAAAAAAAAATAATTTAAATGTAAAATCCATCTCTCTGTCGATGATACCATGATTCCGGTCGACCGAATCATGGAATCATCGACGGAGAGATGGATTTTACGCTTAAATTATTTTTTGATTGATTCGATTTAGGTATAATAGCATAATTAAATTAATTGCATAATTCGTATATATAATAGTTAAATCATTTAATCATGGTTTTTACAAAAATAATATTTAATGTAAAATCCATCTCTCCTGCCGATGATACCATGATTTCTCGACCGAATCTTGGAATCATCGACCGGAGAGTTGGATTTTACGTTTAAATTATTTTTGATTGATTCCGATTAGGAAGAAGAATTATAATAAAAACAACTTATTTAATCATGATTCCGGTCGACCGGTCGACCGGAATCTTCGAATTGTCAATTGAATTTAATACTAATTATTAATTAGTTATTAATTGATGTATCCGGTCGATAAATCTTCGAATTGTCAATTGAATTTAATACTAATTATTAATTAGTTATTAATTGATGTCTCCGGTCGATTGAAAACAAGGAAATATCGACCGGAGACATCAATGTGTTCGACCGGAGATAGATTTTTAGTTTTAGAAATTAATATTAAATGAACTTATCATATAAGTCTTTTCAATTAGGATAATTTTAGTGTACTTATCTTAAGTTTTCAATTAGGATGAATATAGTAATTAATTATAATGTAAATAACTAATTAATTCATACTTTAATTAAATTAAGTTAAAATCCTTCTCCCACGACCAATTCCTTAATTTTAATTTTAAATGAAATCAATTAGGATAATCCACGAAATTAATTTTAAATGAAATCAATTAGATAATCTTGAATTATTTGTTGTTTTAATTTTAAATGAAATCAATTAGGATAATCCCTGAAATTAATTTAAATGAAATCAATTAGGATAATCTTCGAATTATTGTTGTTTATGATATTAGATTTCTTATTGTTAGTTTTATTTAGATTTATTATTGTTAAATTTGTTTAGATTAATTATTGTTAATTTTGTTTACATTAATTATTGTTAATTTTGTTTACATTTGTTTTGCTTATTTGTTTAGATAATTCGATTGTTTCTGCTATTTATAATTATTGCATAATTCGTTTAGATAATTGGATATAATTATTGGATAATTCGCTTAGATAAGTCTTGACATAATTCGTTTATTAGATACTTTATTTATTTAATTAGATTGCTATTTTTTTCTTATTTGTATATTTGATTAGAATGTATATTTGTTTTGTACATTAGAAAAATCATATTAAGACTGTATATTTCAGTTAATGTAATCTTGTATTTGTTATAGATGTCGGGATGGAAGAGCATTATTGTTCGATATGGAGGCCAGTGGGATCCTTCTTTATGTTACATTGGCGTATCGGTCAAATCGCCTTGTTCGAATGGACAATGTAATTTTGTGGGAGTTCATAGAGATGATTAATGAAATTATGTTGGAAATTCGTTGAGTACAACCTACCAACCGCATTATCTATCGAGATCTCGGAGTGGTAGAATTATCAAATTACTTTTGAGTAATGATGATCAACTTTTTCGATTGGCTCATGATGCCCAAGCAGAGGTCTATGTGACTCACGATGCCGACACATCCCAATCGGAGCAAGAACTATATAGACCTTCGTTTGAGATACCATCCTCGCCAACATATGACTACACTTCCCAAAACATATCGTTCGATGCGTCGTTGACACAACAATTTACATCATCGATTGGTTTGATGTCGATACATCTCAATATATGCCGCAACACATGGATCCATCCAGAATTTGCTTTCAACATATGCCGCAACCACAACCGGGGTGATACACTTGTTGAGGACAATGATGACGACTACGCTGAAGAAGAAGATGAAGCAGTCGGATGAAGAGGAAGAAGATCGCGAGTCGCTTTGGTGAGCTATGGCTCATTTGTAGAGTTTGGACGATGGATCCGTCGAGAGGGTGGATTCGGAAGCTTCTATCTACGATTATGCGAGTAACACGCAAGAGCACGTGGGAGGCCTAGAGCCGTAAGAAGTTGAGAGATGAGCAATGGCTAGTCCTCGTTATTCCTCATGATGCTTCGCTAATCTCTTTGCTCGCCCTCCGACTCGGTTCACTCACCCGAGCCGAGCGAAGGTTCCATCTTCGACAACAAGGGCGAATCAAGATATCCGCAAGGCTATGGCATTTGGAACGCCGAGTAGAATTTGTTATTCCTCGATCCGATAATTCGAGGATTACATTCAAATGTCGATATCATAATCGGTGTCCTTTTCTACTACGTGCATCGCAAGAAGGTGGATTTTGGTTTGTCCGCAAGTTTGATGCTATACATACTTACGCACGTAACCCAGTGAATATCGAGTAAGGAAGGTTAATGCCCGTAATTGCGGCATACATATCACGAAAAATACGCCAAGACGGTGAAGTGCTAAAGCCGAGGTCCATTATGGCCGATTTGCGGCGAGTACGGTGTACACGTTACATACAAGTAGCAATGCGAGCCCGTAATAGGGCGATCGAGATGATATACGGTGGACATGAAGAATCATTTCACTACTACCGAGTTATCTCGCATATGTTACGGATGAGCAATCCGGTTCGATGACCGACTTGGATATCGATCGATGGTCGGTTCGCCACCTCTTTGTCGCCTCGGTTCATGCAGATTGGCGTACACATCGTGCCTCCCACCCGTGATTGTAGTCGACATGCACGCACTTGAAGGGCCGCAATAAAGATATTATTCGTTCTGCGTGACAAAGGACTGCAACGAGCAAGTTTTCCATTAGCTTATGGAATTGGTCCGATCGAGAATGATGTCTCATGGACTTGGTTTCGCCTCGACTACAAGTCGCTTATGGATCAAATCCGAGATGTTGATTGTTTCGATGCCCATGTCAAGATAATGAACGCGGTCAGTGTGTCTACCGATGCAACACACGGATTATGCTACTACCATCTGCAATGAAAAATCACCCGTTTGGGCAACCATCCGCAGTTATTTCGTAAAGCCGCTTATGCGTACTCAAGATGCACACTTTGAAAAGCGATGGCTATGTTAAAGTCTCGTGAAGCCGATGGTAGTGGCGCATATACCAAGTTGGTGGAGGTTGGAGTGCAGTGGGCTAGATCACGGTGCCCGTTAGGCGCTACGCTTTATGACATCGAACATTGCCGAATCATTCAATTCTCGAATATTGTGGGCTGACGATCGCCAATTTGCTCAATGATTGAGGCAATCCGTCACATTACGTAAAAATGGTTCGATGAGAGACATGAAGCGGCAAAGAGGTACGCCATTGAATTGACCAAGCAACGCGTAGATGATGGTATCAATGGAACTATCACGCAGACACGATGTAGTGCCCTCATCGACTCCACTTTCAAAGTCAAGCACGAAGCAAAACATTCGTAGTCAATCTCAATACGCAATCGTGTGCGTGTTTGGAGTGGGACATGGATATGATACGTGTTCTCATGTCGCATAAACTATATGGTACAATTTAAGTTTAATTATGTTAATTTTTTGATCAAATTGATTTCACTTACATATAATTGATTATATAAATTTTTAGTCATAAAGGTCACCATATATCTAACTATGTGGGGAGTACTACCATTCGCAAAGCTAGCGAAGCATACCGATCGGATCAATCCTGTTCACCACGTCTACTTGACTGCTCCTCCGATGTTGCCGGAATTACGCTTATGCCTCCTAATAGAGTCCGTCAGTCGGGCCCGAAAGTGGGTCGATATCGTCATCCAAATGTAAGTGGATCGAGTAGTAAAGTCGCACTACGGACATGTAGCTTGTGTGGTAATGAATCTCATACGCGTCGGAAGTGTCCTTACTTATCCGAGACAGGTGACATTGTAATGAAAGAAAACATTCATGTAAAGATATTATTAACATTATTATTATTTTAACTTAATCAAATTGAATCGAATTGAATTGACACTAGAAAAAACATGCGAACAATGACGGAAAATTGTTAGATTTCGTTGTTTTGGATTTTGTTGAATTATGTTGGATTTGGTCAATATTGTTAGTTTTTGTTGGATTATGTTGATTTTGTTGAATATTGTCGGTTTTGTTGAATTAGGGATTCATTGGATTGTTGTTGGTTTTTGTTGGATTATGTTGGTTTTGTTGAATTAGGGATTCATTGGATTGTTGTTGGTTTTAGTTGGATTCATTGGATTGTTGTTGGTTTTGTTGGATTATGTTGGTTTTGTTGAATTAGGGATTCAGTTGGATTGTTGTTGGTTTTAGTTGGATTATGTTGGTTTTGTTGGATTATGTTGGATTCACGAGGTACACGAGCGCACGAGGGTACACTGGAGTGCACGGGTACACGGAGTGCACGATCGCGCACGGTCAATGTTAAGTGAATACGTTAAACATACACTTTAACCTATCAAGCAAACGAGCGCAATCGATAAGATAGTCTATCGAGAAATGAATAAACCGATCTCGAAACAGGGCGAAGGAAATGTAATCAAGACTAACATGCATCCGTCGATGTAGATAAAATAAGCAACCAAATCACATACTAGCACTCCATCGCTTCTAAAAACTCTGTGAAAATCAAAGTTTTTCACTCTATTCAAACAAACAAACAAAAGTATCAAAAAAGAAAATGAAACAAAAAAAAAATAGGACGGAAAAGGAAACTTTTACCTCATTTCAGGCTCATGAAAACGATTAAGGATTGTATAAGAAACACAAGGAAAATAATTTCAAAGTAATGAAAGAGGAAGACGTACGTGTGATGAAAGAGAAAGATTACTGATGACAGCCAACTAAAGGCCCTGCTATTGATGGTGGTTCATAGAGTTGCTTATATTTAACTAGTGTTACAGAAATTTTGTACCAACTTCTCATTTTAAACGTAAAATTCTGTGCCTACTTCAGGGGTACACGAGCGTGCACGAGGGTACACGAGCGTGCACGAGGGTACACGGGAGTGCACGGGTACACCTGGAAGCGCACGATCGCAGACGCAGACACGGCCGCGTGCACGATCGCAGCGGACGCAGCCCGCGCACCGACGCAGCCAGCGGCACGAGGGTACACGCACGGCACGCCCGTGCACGATCGCAGCACGCCGCACGCACCGTGTACGCGATCGTGTGCCGCGCACGATCGCGTGCAAGATACTGCGATCGTGCACGACGCGCACGATCGCAGCACGGGCGTATTTCGCGCACGATCGCAGACGTCGTGCACGATCGTGCGCACGCCGTGCACGATCGTGTACCATGCACGATCGTACACGCCCGCAATCCCCTAATCCAACAAATTCGGTTAATTGCAAATTCGGTTAATTGAATCCAATTCAACCCCTATTCTGTTAATTGCAAATTCGACAAAACTATTAAACTTACAAACTATACATGTAATATACAACATTCGGTTAATATACATGTAAAAAACGGCAAGATAACCTCTAAAATATGGATAAGCCAACTGCACTCAAAGAATAGCCAACAACAAGCAATAGCCAACAACAAGCGATATACAAAGAAAGTCATACCTCACAACATATACATAGAGGTCACACCTCTAATACAAACAAAATATCACTAACACGTATAAAAATCAAATATTCGATAAATAATATGAACATCCATTTGCATCCAATATACCAATACATACCAATATACAAATACATACCAATATACTAGTACATGCTAATTTCTACCTCTTCCTCTTCCTCTTCCTCTTCCTCCCTAGCTTTATATGGATCACATATCTCATATATATTTCCACCTACTTTATGTTTATATGCTACAACATTAGACATACCCCATTCGATGCTCGGTGAACTGAAATAAGACGTTCCACACGGTCACGCAAATGGACCATCATCAAATCGTCTTCACGGTCAAATACCTCAAGAGGCAGCCGTGTAATAACCGCATCATTATTCCATGGTGGTATCCGTGGGAGTTAGCCTCGAACCATCTAGTGAAGAGAAGAAACGGCCGCAATAATCTAGTCAGCACACGAAGTCCATCATCCTCGCATCCACTTGATCCCGGTCCATCCTCCAAATACGCGAGTCAAACGAAGACGAATGACCAGAGTGCATATCCACGCGCATTATCACGAAACGCCGATGACGCAAGGATAATGATCTATAAAAGTTAATATTTAGATAAAATAAACAAGGACACGTAACCATTTAGATAAATTAATATTTATTGTATTAAATAAGGTTACCGCGTGGCACGTAACCATGATGTATAACCCGCCATGCCGAGGACAATCGCTATCCAATGCGCCGGTGGCTGCCATGTAAAGCAATGCTCTCGAGGTCATGATCAATGGTGCCTCACGCTGGTCTTGAATGTAGGGACGCAAGGATTGCGTGTACCTCGGACCATGAATTTTGCAAAACATCTATTCAACATTGAAAATTAATTAATTAGAGATACTACACATATATACTATATATTGATTGTATTAAAGACTTACGAAAAAACTAGTATCGAGGATGATTGTGTTTGATAATCCACCCCATCCAATAAGTCGATCCCGCATCGAGTCTCATCCTCAAATACACCATGAATAGATCGACGACCGCAAAATTATTTTAGGATACAAATCAATATAAGTAGATGTACTTAAAAAACGAAGCATATTGTATAAAACGCACCGAACATCAAAACGCTCTCCGATTTTCGATATTCACGAAAAATGCAACTGGACTTGTCGATCAAGACTCAACAACCACCATTGCCTTATTTGTGTTCAAGAAACGCGGTAATTTACCAATGTATCATCGGATAATGGACGTGGCATCGGGCTATTCACGTATGGTGACCTCATTACACCGAAGGTCTCGTGCCTGCTCACCTCCGGATCCCGAACTACAAACATTTAATTTAGAGAAATGAAAACATAACAAATATAATGAAATATTATAAACCGTCAAATATGAGACTTAATAGTTACTGTTCCTCCAACTGCTGCCAGACGGGCTCGAAAGTCCGCCTCACGACGTCCCGAGGCGTCGGATCACTAAATAGGTCCACCCCATCATGGAATGATGAGATGTAGTTCAGGGATCGGTACCATGGATCCGCGAGAGTAGCGGGGAGGGTATCACTGGGCGATGCGGTCGCCTCGGTAGGCTCAATATGTCCACCGCCTCGAGGACATACGACCGGGCGGTGATGTGGTCTCACGATCTTCACCTCTCGTCGTCGTCGTCGCCGGATGAAGTGGGACATGAGGTGCATGTGGAGCCGTATCATTCTATGTGTGCAACCACATCGACTCTTCTCTAAGAGGTTTTCAAACCACTTTTTATCTTTGGAATAAATTTGTCTTGATAGACCTCTCCATGCGTCGCATCGCTCTGTCCCTCCTCCGGACAGATTCCGGATAGATTCACGAATCCAACGACGATCGGCGAACTAAGGCATACAGGTGCGACCACCACCGCTCGATGAAGCTGCCCCACAGTGCATCTTCCGTATCCGTCTCTCAGCGGATGGCGGCTGCAGCTCATCAACAATCGGAACCTCAACGAACCCAACCGACGATGTCCTCTCGGCGGGTATCGAAGGTGAAGGCTCGAGGCTGCTCGATGGAGACCCCGAAGATCGTGATCCTCAACAAACCGTGGAGCCTCCTGAACTCGGCGTCTCGTCGAGGCTCATCCACCGGAGGTGGATGAGACACGCCACGACGAAGGGACTGTAGTCCCTCCTCAAAGGATTTGACGGTATAACAAAAGTCACACCGAGTGGAGGGGTGTGAGACAGACACCCAATGGCGGTGCTAACCTCGAATGAGTCCGGCTCGATGGATGTGAGATGATAACCGACCTACAATAAATTGAAGATGTTATTTAATATTCTAATAAATACAATACCTCATACATGATTTAAAATTATAATAAAATTCAATACCTCTTGCTCAAAAGTGATCGAAGTCACGGTGAAATCCTACTCTTGAACTTCCACCTCAACACTCTCGGATCTGCGTGGGATTGATGTCGTCCACTATACTTTCCAAGCCCGGTATGATCTCGAGTGACCAAGCATATAGTGCCCAGATCGGTCCGTAAAAGTGGTATTGAGCATTAGGTTGACATCGCGTCGTATAATATCTCAAGATCCGTAACCGTGGGCCCACGGAAATCGGCAAACGCCTCGGATCGTCAACCAATGCCCAAACCCAATCGGCTATTATCTTCCCGTATCGTATCCAAATACGAACCCATGAGGGTAATAACGTGGGCCACACGTAAATAGTGACGAAGATCTACATCATCACTAAAACCATTACTACAAAATCTATCTACTAGATTACGTAATGTAATCTGTGTGCCCATAAAAGACTATAGACCTCAACGTCGCTCAAGTCGTAGTCAGTGTGTGATCAAATGATGATGACCCAAATTGCGGTAGGTGACTAGAGCATAATCTTTAATCGAAAACATATATATCTTCCATTGATGAAAAATACATCTCCGAATCGTAGGCTCTATCGACGGAGACTAAATGGTGCAAAGAAAAACTAGACTTAGGCCCGGAGTCCAATCAATCGGATGACCAAAGCAACCCCCTAAACATATCTACCAACTCTTCGCCTTATCTAGCAAGACATTCTTAATATATTTAAAATAATCGGTCTATAATAAGTCTTTACATCCGCCACCACATTTATCGTGGTAGCCTCAAGAAAACAGGATCGACCTACAATTATATCAATGTCACATATTACACAACGTCTGACGGACCAACAAACTACTACAATAATTATTTCATTTGTATATAATTCACATCAATAAACATCCTATCATACAAATATAAAAATAATTAGAACTACAAATCACCTATCAAAATCGCCATAACTTAATAATACAATTTAACCATTCTAAACCATAAATGAAATATTATTCAATCATATACCATAAACGCTATTTATTCAATCATATTCCAAAACAGATATCTCGAAAACATACAAGCCATAAACAATATTAACATACTCAATAACATAATTCAACGTATTCATATTCAATTATATACAATCATATTATTCAATAACATTTACCAACATTTATCCAATCTCAATAACATAATTCAACTACTCATATTCAATCATATACAATCATATTATTCAATCACATCTACCAACATTTATCCAATCTCAATTACAAAATATATTTAAGGTAAACATAACTAAGGGTTCACACGAAAACATACCCCAGAAATGCGACATATTGCCTTGAAAATAATACGCATCATTACAAAATTCAATTAATAATTTCAATTAATAACTAATAATTATTTCAATTACTAACTAATAATTAGAAAATTAAATAATTCAATTAATAACTAATTATTAATAACTAATTATACAAAATTCAATTAATAATTTCAATTAATAACTAATAATTAGAAAATTAAATAATTCAATTAATAGACAACAAATTAATTCAATTCTTGAATTAATTTGTTGTCTCCGATCGACCAATTGAACTTTCCGATCGGTGATGGCTTCTCCTTCACCGATCGGAAAGTTCAATTGGTCGATCGGAGACAACGAATTAATTCAAGAATTGAATTAATTTGTTGTCTCCGATCGACCAATTGAACTTTCCGATCGGTGAAGGCTTCTCTCCGATCGACCGGAGAGAAGCCTTCACCGATCGAAAGTTCAATCGACAACAAATTAATTCAATTTTGCGATAAAACCAACATTTATCATTTCAAATTTTTACATTCCACTTATAAATCTAAAATATTTCCTATCGGAAATTGTAAAACCAACAATAACCAACAAAATATTTCCTATATTTCCTAAACATTATTATAATCTTACAAATCATCAAAATCATCTTAACATATCAAAACAAAATCGCAAAATCGCATAACTATATTTATAGCAAATAATACTGCGAAAACATAAAACATACCAAATATTCTCGCCGATTCGAATAAGCAACCAAATATTCCTTTCATGAAACCCTAATTATTAGAAAATTGAGTTAATACATAATTATTAAAAAGTCGAATAAAACTCTCCTGTCGATCGGAAACATCCCACCGAAACTTCAATTTTATGAAATTATTTTGGCATTACCTCTTGTTCTTCACGCTCTTCTTATCTTTCGACGTCTCTTCTTATCTTTCGACGTCTCTTCTTATCTTTCGACGGGAATGGGAATGGTAATGGGAATGGTAATGGAAATACAAATCGAAATTGACGAATGGGAATGAAAATTGAAGAAAATTGCGTGAATGTGGGTGAGTTTTTTTAAAATTGCGAAGAACGAAATTCAAATTTTTTGAAGAAGGTGAGTTTTTCAAATTTTTGAAGAAGAATTTGGAATTGAATGCGTGAATGTGGGTGGAGTTGGCTTAGAAATTCAAATTTTTTGAAGAAGGTGAGTTTTTCAAATTTTTGAAGAAGAATTTGGAATTGAATGCGTGAATGTGGGTTGGGTGGAGTTGGCTTAGTTAATGTTAAACATGATTCCATTTCGCACATAAAAAAGAAGAATCGATTCCATTTCGCACGTAAAAAAAGTAGATAAGACGTCTGCAAAATTTCGCAAATTTTAAGCGTGTTGTTCGCAAATTTTGATTTTCGAACAAGAATATAGTTTTTAATAGGTTTGGGTATAGGGTGTAGTTAATTTTAGTTTGGATATGGGGTGAACTTAATTTTTGATAGTTGGGTATATAAGTTGGGCCTTTTTTTTATATGATCGGGATCGCAGCCGCTACATTATGTTCATACTAAATAAACTTCACGTTTCTGTGTAATAGCCCGCAAATCACACGGGAACTAAAATGCTCTAATAATTCGTAATCTTTGTAAAAGAAGATTCTATTCTTCTTCCTATGCCTTTACTCATTTTATGAAATTTATTTCAACTTTTACAACTTCTCAAATTTATGTAAATATTTTCAATTTGTAAATTTTATCATCATAATCTTCATATAATTATTTTTTAGACGGGATTGTGAAGTAACGTATTGAACAGTGACATTTTATTTTGGGATATATACAATTTTTTCGAAAATAACACGTCATTAGAGATGAACTCCTACTGATAAAAATAATACGTAATAAAAAGATAGGGATAATTTGATAAAATTTAAAATTTATGATAACATTAATAAAATGGGAAATGTTGAGATAGATTTATAATTAAATCTATTATTATTATTATTATTATTATTATTATTATTATTATTATTATTATTTAAAGGACGTATGTTTGTTTATTAAGTGTGATTTATCAAGTATTGTATTTGATGAAAATTATACTTTTGAAAAAGAGAAAAAAATGCATCAACAACTAGTAAACAATCAAATATTAAAATAATGCCTAGTGCTCTCTTTTTTCTTTCATTTTTCTTTTAAACACATTTATCATTATTATTTTTATTTATATTTTTTATTTTTATTTTTATTTTTTGTTTGTGTGTGTGTGAAAATTTAATACCCTAGTCTCTTAAGTACAGATAAATTAACGAACAATAATTAAGGGTTTTGCATTTATAAGAATAATTAATTATCCTTTTAGAAATTCATTTAATTCTTTTCAGATCGATATTGAATTTTGAGACAACGTTTGTTTTTCTATTCGCTCATTTTACCTCATGAGTCCAATTCAAAAGTTTATAGTTTAGAATTTTTAATGAATAATGATATTTAATTATTCACTTTTTGTGCACGTTAAGTCGAGAATTAATTTCCGACTTCAATCTATAATTAGATTCCAACTTCAATCTAGAATTAAATTCCAAGTTCCGAAATTTATTTTACAAATATGGAAATATGACGAAAGGGTTTTAAGTGAGAGCCATATATTTACTATAGAAACAAAGACAACCCAGGAAGGATTATAGAGGTGGTCTTAATTAATTAATTAGTTAATTAATTTTAATTAAGTAGTTAATTAATCTTAATTAATTAAATAAATTAATTCTAATTAAAATTAATTAATTTAATAAATTTTAATTGTAAATTAATAAATATAATTTTAAATTAATATAACTTAATTTTGAATTAATAAACTCTAATTTTGAATAATAAAGCCTAATTATAAATTAATAAACCCTAATTTTGAATTAATAAATCCTAATTTTGAATTAATAAACCCTATTTGGAATTAATAAACCCTAATTTTGAATTAATAAACCCTAATTGAAAATACTAAACCCTAATTTTGGAATTAATAAACCCTATTTGGAATTAATAAACCCTAATTTTGAATTAATAAACCCTAATTTTGAATAATAAACCCTAATTATGAATTAATAAACCCTAATTTTAAATTAATAAATCCTAATTGTTAATTAATAAACCCTAATTATGAATTAATAAACCATAATGAATTAATAAATTATAATTAAAAATTTAATTATCCTTAATTACTATATTTAATATAAGTTTTTATCATAAAACAAAAGACATAATATTAAATAATAATAAAAAAAAAACAAAAAAAACAAAAACAAGTGTGCGCGCACCGTGAGGCGCGCGTACACAAGTTTTTGCCAGGATTATATCGCCATATTATGTGGCGTCATCCTTTTTTTCCCTAATTCATCACCTTTTGTTTCCCTTAAAACACTCACCCCTACATTTTTGTTAATTCGTGCAATTATACAGCAATACATATACGACATATTGGGCCAATTAAATATTTTTATTTTTATTTTTTTGTCAATTAATACAGAAATTTTAAAGACTGCATCATGATGGACTCAAACCGAAGAACTTTGACCTCGGACATTAACCACTCTACCACTAGGCTAACACACACAGGGCCAATTAAATATTCATTCATACATAAGATAATCATCTAAAAATTGTATTAAAATACAATAAATTTCATAGTCCACAACCCCACAATATTGGATCATATTCTTTGTGAACATCAACCACACCACTCTCATCACCAACAAATGTTCAACTTCGCCAACAGCTATGCATAACCAATAATTAAATAACCCATGTGATAATTATTATTAGGATCATTGTGTATATATACATCAAAGAATGGATCACAATGTCTAAAATCTGTAAGAATGAATAGTACACATACAGAAAAAGAATAAAAAAATATAACCTTATATAATATACCTATGGTTCTTATCTTGCACATCTTGAAACAGGAGATGAATGAATCTAACAATAATGTCTAGACAAAATTTGAATTGGTGTTGGCATCTCTACTGCCTGTAACAACTTTCCGGTGGCGCCTCGACCGTCTATCTCTCCCGTGCTTTGCAGGGACGACCTTGGTTTGACTGTTTGTGATGCTGTCAGCTACAACCCCGGCGCCCGAGGTTCTGTTATTGTCGTTGACGGTGATAACCGGTGGCGGAGGATAAACGTGAGCAGTTTCTCCAGGGGCCGGAGGCGGAGGCCAGCTCACGAGCAAGTCTCTGTGGTAACCCTGCAATACTCACCGGAGAACCCGGAATGTGCATTCAAACCAACATAAACTACAGCACGGTTAAACTAAAAGCAGGCACATTCTGGTGCATCAACTCTAACTAAATCATAATTGTGATAAATAAACCCAAATTACGGATTGGGTGAATCCTAATTGGGATGGATGCACCGTACATCCAGATGTACACAAGTTTTTGCCAACTAATATTGACTAAGAAGTTAGTGAACACGACAAAGAAAAAACGATTAGCATTATAGAAATGTTAAATGCAAAAAAAGTCGCAAACTTGGACCTGATTTTGGTTTCATACATGTTTTGTAAGTTGTTTCGATAATGACACCACTTTTTTTATTTGTACAAAATAGATTACCCAAAAAATTTCGACAGTTGAAAATTATGACTTGACATGATTTTTCTTTTCTTTTTCACACTGCCGTAGTTTCTCAGTCAAATGTCCTACGGCGTGGAAAAAACCGTGCAAAATTCCTTTTATCAATCACCGGAAATTTGGGGCATGGTCTATATTTGCTACAAAATGAAAAGCGGTGTCACTATTAAAACAATTTTAAAGTATGTTTAAAACCAAAATCTAGTCAAAGTTGGTGAATCTTCTGGCAACTAACCCATGATAGAACGGTGAAATAGAAGAAACAAATTGAATATTGGAATAACAGCTACGAATTTCTGTAAACTCTAGAAAATGGATCTAGGAGTTGTGTAAAAACTCAAAAGTCCGGTGAGTTCATCAATGTTCGATGACGGACGCGAATAATGATTCAGTGACCCGACTCAAATCAACGAATAAAGCAATAGGCAAATTCTAACTTGTTCCTAATAGATACATACGTGTATATATTGGTGCGTGTGTGTAGCTTTTTCTCAAACACTATGGAAGCAAAAGCATGGGAGGCAAACTCCAGTGCATACGCCTTAATTAAATCTTAATTTTGATTAATAAAGACTAATTAGGTATTAATAAATCTTAATTGGGGATTAGTGAACCATAATTGGGATGGTTGCACCATACATTCGAATGTACACAAGTTTTTGCCAAGTGTGCGTTAATAAAAAGATTTTCTGATAGAATAAGCTTACCTGGACGACAAAGTTGCGTCTTTCACAGTCCAAGAACATATTGATCGTGTAGTTAGTTTTTGACGAGATCTTGTCTCTTACGGTGGAAAAACTAATCTGGTCCCTCGAAGTAAAACGGTCCACTTCGTTAAACCATAGACAGGTAAAGAGATTGGTGATTGGAATATGCTCTTTCACAATAACGCATCCCTCGGGAACATCTGCAGACGATACTCAATGTCGTTAAGCAAATTCAAGTACCATGCTTTACAACTAAGAAACCGAAAGGAAAGACAGTGATACCACTAGTAATGGGAAACTTTGCTGCCGAATACGGTGTCAAACCCTCCTTTTTGTAAAACTCAATCTGGAAATCAATAGAAGAATTATCGTATTTCCCAGCGGCTTTGTTAGCCTCTGCTTCAACAAACACATCGAAACGCTTGTAATGCCTTGATATCGCAAAGCTTGCGTTTTTCCTCCACAAAAATCTGCAACAATAGCAGAAGAAGAAGCTTCATTTAGACAACAATTTGGTAGAGAAAAAGAGAGTGTGGATTGTCGCAAACGCACGAGCATGTACATTAAAGTTGACAGCAATCCTAACTAATTTATGCATTTTCAAGAGAATCGTTATTTTCCTTGAAATGGACTGTTAGACAACTATGTAAATAATATTTCGTAATTGAAGTGATAACAAATAGAGCTATTTCCACTATGTTAGAAATACCTTTCGAGAATTTGAATGGGATCCACAACCAGCTCAAGTTTAGCATCAATCCACAGTGAGTACCGGGCATTAGGGAAAAGCCGGTGAAGTAGAAGTTTCGGAATCTATCATCATAAAAGCAAATATCAGTGAGCAGAATTCGCCAATTTTAATGGTTAATTTTCTAGGGCAAAACCAGATAAACATTTATGAGGCGTTTACTTTTGAGTATTAGCTAGATAGATAAAAATAGAATAAACTAATCTTTTGTTTACTTAGTTGGATTGGAACTTTGGGAAGGTCCTTTTGATTCATATCCCATTAATAGAGTATGAATGGATAAATACTAGTAATGAGGATAAAATACTAATAATGAAAAGTAAACTCCCCTTAATGTCAATTTTCTAGGGAAAACTCATTAATCTGACTTCAGCTCAAAGAATAACAAGCTAGCTTTTCTAGCTTTTACCTTTCCATTGCGTCTTGGATCAGCATAAGGCAAATTATGGACAACTATAATCCTCCATAGCCCAACTTTCTTGTCACTGCCTAGCTCAGTTGAGTTCCTTAAAAAGTCTGCTGTTTCTTCATCCACAAACATATGAAAGCAGGCATTCATTCGGGTATATTCGCTGATTTCCTTTGGTTGCCGTATCAAATCAAACGCCCCTGGTCAAGAAAAAGAATCTCCTACATTAATTAAATAAAACATTAAAAGAAGTTTGATACAACACCATCTAGTTGGCCAGTACCAAATATTGCTGATGCGACTACCACCCCTTGACAATTCTCCATCTCGAGAAGGTCAGAATCATCAATGTCGAAACCCGTCTGACGACCTGGTTTCACTCCTCTGACAAACCTAGTACAAGTTCACCAAATATAAGAAAAAAGACAGTCAAATAAGAAAAAAGATCGATAAGTCTAAAGAGTCACACTGAACGTCCATAAAAAAGAAAACTATCGTACCCACAGTGGATGCTCATCGACTCTCTTATATCGTAGGAATCGCTCCTCTGTCTCAAAGAAGGATAGCCACCGAATTGCGACCCTCCGAATTCAGATTTAGTTAAATTTTCTTCGTGAATGTATGTCAAATCCCTAATTACAGGAGAAATTGAAGATGCATTTGGCATCAGAGCAATGGCGTCTTCCAAAGGCAGGTAGCATACGGGGCATGCTGCAATGAGAAACAAAAAAGAGATCCCACGAAACGAGTTATGAATTGAAGGGTCTTCACATGATATCTAGCTAAGAGGTTTCAATCCAGTTGCTAAAACACTAAATAACGTCTAGAAACTCACGACGTGGTCCTGTCCTCTTCTTATCCGCAGGAGGCGGGGGCAACGTAAAATGCTCACAAGGATTCCCCGGTGGGAGTTTATATCCGGTAAAATAAATGGGTGGTGGAGGCAGAGGTAGCAGGGTGGCGTTTGCACTACCCAGCATTTCTAAAATTTGAGAATCAGAACTTCCAACCAAATTAACTTTATCATCAGGTGTTGGTGCAGACTCGATATTTATCCGTGGAAGAATGTTTTCTCGAGCCTCCTCACCTGCAAGATAGCATCCTATATCATTTACCAAAGAGATCTTCTAAATCATAACTTGTCAACAATCTAAATCTTAATCCAAAACAAACTCTGTAAAATAATCAGGCAACCAAAATCATAAGCAAACCACACAAATTTTTCTTCAATATTTCTGCTAACTTCGATAATCAAATGTAACATCACAAGGGCTCATAATGTTGTTTCTCAACCAAAAATTATGCTCTCTAAATCATAACTTGTCAACTATCAAAATCTTAGTCTAAAACAAACTCTGTAAAATAATCAGGCAACCAAAATCATAAGCAAACCACACAAATTTTTCTTCAATATTTCTGCTAACTTCGATAATCAAATGTAGTAGCACAAGGGCTTCATAACCTTGTTTCTCTACCTAAAAATTATGCACTCTATTCATTCGAAAAAAACCTAAGCTATCCTATGATCTCTAACTAGTCCAAATCCAAAAACACAACAACAAGAACAATGATAATATAAGGAGAATTGGAAGCCAAACCTTTGCCAACAATCAAAACCCAAATGAAAACGACGAGGGACACGAAACACAAAAGCAGCATTCCAATCTTCTTCCTAGGGGCGAATTTAAAGATCCAATGGAAGAATCTGTCCTTCTCCTTGAGCATCTTAGGCGGCTTCCTTGAGACGGGCGGGGTAGTTTGTATTGGCAAACAGAATGCAGCATTCTGAATTTGCTGCAACGATCCATAACTTCCCGAAGATCGAAGACCCAATGACCCTGTAGTCATTGTTGTCCCCTCAATCCCCAAATTTCACCTCTCATCTCCCTCCCTCCCTCATCCAACTACTTCACAATCCAATCTCCAACCACAGCTCAAAAGGGGAAATTTATATGCTCAAAACTTACTCCCGAGGCTTATTTCGAACGCAAAGATTCAATCTTTATCACTTCACCAATACAAATAAACTTAAATTACAATCCAGTCATGCCAAATAGCATCTCGCCTATAAATCTCAGACCCACTACACTAAACAGACCAAAATCAAGAACAACAATCACTCTACTGAAAAGTACAAATTGTACATATCTGATAGCAAACTCAGCACAAATTTCTTGAGCTGAAGCAACAGAACTACAGTTCAATTCTGCGGAGAAATCCCAGATAAATTGTTTCCATCCAGCAAATCATAGCATATAAATACAAAAAAAATGCAGCCAAATGTCTGAACTGAGCAATAATTGCAAGACTGAGAAAACAAAGTCCAAAAATAAAAACACTTAGATCCCAATCTAGATTCACTACCTAACTCAACCACACAACACAAGAAAGATAAAACTACAAATTTTAACTCGAAGTCGAGTTCTAATAAGCGAAAAGAAGAAGATAAATTTTGATGAAAAAATAATGAATGGCCCTGAGATAGGTGGGTGATCGAATCCTAGGGTTTGTCTGAAATCTATATAAATCAACATTCACGAGCCCCCTCTTTAACTGCTGAAGAATGTATATGCACTAATTATTGGGTTTTTACTTATTTTCTTTTAATTGTGGAAACATATGCATAGAGATGGTAAGTTCTTGGTTACATGAGTAATAATAATTAATCAAGTCGGTTGGAAAATGATTGAAGAGGGATAACATGCGCCATGGGCCCATGGGCGCTAGAGTTAGACGTCATCCAAATCTGAATGTCTTTACACTTTTTAGACCTTTTCGGAAAACAATTTTCATTCAAGATTTTAATTTTAGATATTTTATTTTATTTACTTTATGAGCAGCCCACATTAATTCGGTTTGTTTTGATAATCAATGTTTGATTGTAAGTTGAAAATACAATAAGCTTACATATTAAATTATTAGTTGCTTAAAAATAATAATCTGAGCTATAGAAAAATTATTTGAAAACTAATAAAATATCTCAAACCATCGATGATGATGATGATGAGAAGTAATTTTGTTAGTTTGGAGATGACTTATGTATTTTATTATGATTATCATTAGCTTAAAGTCTTTTTATTATTAAATAATCAATAGTTTAGGATATAAATTATAATTTTTCTTTAAATTAATCGGTGGATGAATCACGTCGTGACTGAAATATTTGTTGCGAAAACACACACACCATAATTACGATAAAAAATAAAGAACACGAGAATTGTTTACCCAATTCGTCTTACGGAGTAATGTCAAACCAAAGATTTCACTATGATTTCCAGATATAGATTACATGAATAAACGACTATTAAAAAGACAATAATCATCTAACCCTAAACCCATTAGGGTTACATGCAGGTCAAAAAACATGAACCCAAAATTCGGTTGAGTGTCTGAATAATCAAGTTCCATACTCCAATAATATTATTAATTCGAATTTGATTTGTTCCAAATCTGCTAGCTCTTAACCAACTGAGCTACGCGGGGTAATTTGAATTTTATTGTTACTAGCCAATCATAAGTAGATGTCGGAAATAGCTTTAAAAGATATTAAATATATGGAATACCATGGAGAGATTAAGACTTAAATTGTTATTATTTGCATCTGTGTAACCCCCGATGTTTTTTTCTCCGTAGTTGAGACCTTCGTTTTTCTCCGTTGTTGAGACCCTTGTTATTCTTTTTTCTGTGTGTGGCGTTCTTCGTTCCGGTGTCTTCTTTGCCGCTATGGAAAACCACATGGCGATCCGAATATTAACGATGAAGATGAGGAACTAGTCCTCGATGATACGGTGTTGGAAGCCCAATCTTTAGAAGTGGATCTTTGTCTTGTTGGTAGATTTCTTACGGATCAACCAAGAAACTTCAACCTTATGAGATCTAGAATGGGTGGGTTGTGGAGACCGGAAAGGAGTCTTTGTGAAAGACATAGGTCGAGTCGATTCATTTTCAATTTTTCACGTGGTGGATATCGAGAGGATAATGGATGGGGGCCATGGACGTTCGGGGTTATCCGCTTATACTTCATAGGCGAGTGAGAAATTTCCTTTGCTTGTGCCGTTGGACACCTAGTTTTGGGTTCAGTTCATGACCGCGGCGGTTATTTAGCGGAGAGCATTGGTAAAGCGTTGGGAAATTTCATCGGGGACTTCTTGGCGTCTGACGCTACTAATTCGATGGGTGTCGGAGACGAGACATGCGTATTAGGGTGGGGGTGAAAGTGAATGAACCTCTGAAGAGAAGTAAGCGTATAAAGGGCAGTGACGGCGCGATTTTTTCTGTTAACTTCAAATATGAAAAACTGCATGTCTTTTGCTTCATCTGCGGTAGATTGGGGCACTCTGAGAGTTACTGTGAGAAGCTTTTCGACATGGAAAGCTCTGAGATCAAAAGGGAATGGGGGACTTGGATCAAAGCCCCAGACAGAAGGTTAGTCTCTTCGGAAAATTCTAAGTGGCTGCGTTCAGGCGGTGGAAGCGACGGACGGGAGGGGAATAGTTTCCTTCCAACGATGGATCCAGCTGGTAACAGTCAACGTGGAAAGGAACAATCCTGGGCGTGAAGGGCGAGGAACGATCCGAAATCAAGGAAATCTCCGAATCGGTTCGTAGCGAAAGGAAAGAGCGTGGAAACCGCAAGGAGGAGCGGGAGGCGTGCAGCGATGGGAGCGGATTTTTGGGAGGAATCGACGGATATAATTAGAGATTATCATTGCGAGATTCCCGCAACCGTTCGACTAAAATCGGGTTGATGATTATGGTAACGTTCCGTAAATCTAACCCCATGCAAGTAAGAATTACAATTCTACCGGGGAGAAAGGAAGCCTTGACGCGAATGAGGAAGAGGGCACTATGACGGGTTTTCTTCTCGCCGATGTTCTTCTTCCGAATAATTCGGAGGATGACGATGGGAGGTTCTTTTTAGCGGCGGTCCGGGGTGGGACCACCGAGCCAATAATTTTTGGTGGAATTGTAGGGGTGGGTCATCCCCTGCAATTCCGACGTTGAGTGAGCTCGTGAGTTCACGAGACCTATGGTTGTCTTCACATGCGAGACTTTTCTCACAAGCAAAAATTGGAAGACATTCGTATAAAGCTAAAGTTTGATGGTTGTTTCACGGTCGATTGTGTGGGTAGAAGTGGCGGTTTGTGTATGTTGTGGAAGGAGGAGGCTGCATGCAATATTCTGGGTTACTCTAGGAACCATATTGACGTTAGAGTCGTGGATTTTCATGGGGATTGGAGGCTGACGGGGTTCTACGGTTTCCCCGAGAGAAGTAAACGGAGAGATTCTTGGAACCTTCTTCGTCACTTGAGTAGGGTGTGTAATTTACCTTGGCTCATTATGGGAGATTTCAATGATCTTCTTAACGCTTCGGATAAGAGAGGGAGATGCGACCACCCCAATTGGCTCCTTGCAGGCTTTCGGTCTGCAGTGCTCGATAGTGGGCTATCCGATGTGCCTCTGAGTGGGCATCAATTCACTTGGTCTAGAAGTTTAGGGTCCCTCGATGCGGTGGAAGAAAGGCGGATAGAGCTATGGTCAACGGGAGTGGTTAGGAAGATTCCCTAATTGCAGGCTTGAGACTGTTGTGGCTCCGATCTCTGACCACCACCCCTTAGTCCTCAGCACCGAAGGGGATAAGAGGGAGAGAAATGGCAAGAAGTTCAGATTTGAAAATAAATGGTGCATGGTCCGGAGCTCCGTTTTGGTTAGAGATTCTGGCGAGTCGATGGCCTTAGAATCGTTGAGAGGCTCACGGCAACTTCAACCGATGGTGCACAGGGCAAAAGAAAGGAAGCTATGGTTCGTTATAGGAAGAGGCTTCTCCGTCGAAGATTAAAATTCGCAAAGGAAGAATGACATGAGATGCAGTGCGGCTTTGATAGGGGCAGGGAAAGAACTCCAACTCCTACTTCTCGATGAGAGCGCATTGGAAACAAAGGCGGAAGCAACCTTTGGTTGAAGGAGGATCGTAATACCAAATTCTTTCATGCGATGGCTTGGCTGGGAGGAAAGTTAACAAGATCAACAACCTTCAAAATCGATGGAAATTGGGCGTCTTAGAAGATGAGATCAAGGAAGAGCGTTGAGCTACTTCTCGAACCTTTTGGTACTTCGGATGTCGAGCGAACCGGGCCCAGTTCTTAACGGCATGCATCCGATCATCACCGAGTTGGAAAGCGCGAGCTTGTTGGTCCTTTCCGAATCGAGGAGGTCGAAAAGCCCTCTTTCGGATGCATCACGATAAATCTCCGGCGGATGGTTTTAACCTAAGTTTTATCAACACTTTTGGGGCTCATGGAACACGATATTTTCGGCGGTCTGACGAGATGGCTTGAAGAAGATAGGCTCGGGAAGGGCTCAACGATACTACTATTGTCCTTATACCTAAAACCGAGCGGCCCACTAGCATGAAAGACCTTAGGCCTATTTCTCTATGCAACGTCCTCTATAAGATTTTATCGAAGATGCTTTGCAATAGGCTCAAGAAGGTCTTGCCGGCCTTGATAGGTCCGGCTCAATCTGCTTTTGTGGAGGGAAGATCGATTCAAGACAACGTCCTGATTGCGTTTGAAGCTATTCATTCCATGAAGCGAAGAACGAAGGGAAAGAAAGGTGACATCGCCCTTAAGGTGGACATAAGCAAGGCTTACGATAGGGTAAGCTGGAATTATTTGGACTCGGTTCTTGCTCGCCTAGGCTTCTGTACTAAATGGAGAAGTTGGATGAGTATGTGTGTCAGATCGACCAAATATAATGTGCTGGTTAACGGGGATTTGGTTGGTCCGATTTATCCTAATAGGGGCCTTAGACAAGGTGACCCTCTCTCGCCTTACCTCTTTATTCTCTGCGCAGAGGGTCTCTCGGGTGCTTTGAACTATGAGGTTGCGAGGGGGAACCTTCATGGAATACGCATTGGGCGTTCGGGTCCTCCTATTTCGCACCTCATGTTCGCGGACGACTGTATGTTCTTTTGTCGTGCTTCCTCGGAGGAGTGCTCGAAGCTTCGGCGTCTGTTGGATAACTATGAAGCGGCCTCGGGGCAGGCCATTAACTACCAAAAATCTGGTATTTTCTTCAGCAAGAACTTAGAGAGTCATGTCGGGGCTTTGTCTTTCAAACATTCAGGGTCTCTCAACCCTTAACACGGAAGATATCTCGGCCTTCCTTCTCATTGGGCGGAATAAAAAGAGATCTTGGTATCTTGGGACGGACTATGGGCGGATTCAAAGGCGGGGAAGAAGTTGTCTAGGCGGGTAAGGAGGTGCTTATTAAGGGTGTGGCTCGGCTATTCCAGCCTGCATGTCGATTTTCCTGATTCCTAAGGGTGTCACGGATGATCTGGAAAGAATGATGAATAGTTACTGGTGGGGAAAGAAAAGTGATGCCAGGGGAGGTATATGTTGGATGAGGTGGGATCGTCTTTGTGTGGCAAAGGATAAGGGAGGTCTGCAGGTTTTGAGACTTTCAACCGTTTAACTTGCCATCTTTGGGTAAGATGGGATGGAGGCTCCAGACTGATCCGGATGCTCTCGTTTGCCGTGTGTTGAAAGCTAAATATTTCCCGAGAGGCGACTTCTTATCGGCTAGTGTGGGGACTAGCCCTAGCTTCACATGGAGAAGCATTTGCGCGTCGCAAGATCTGGTGAGAAGGGGTGCGAGATGGAGGGTAGGCAATGGTGATAGAATAAGAGCTTTGGTTGATCCATGGCTTCGAAGGGACGCTAACTTCTTCGCGGTTTCTGTGCACAATGAAGAATTAAGGGATATGAGGTGAGGACACGATGATTAGGGAACACAGAGGTGGGATGTCGAGTGTGTGGAGGATATTTTCGATGCTAATGAAGCGGACACCATCATTAATACTCCCGTTCCGCCATGACGTTGGATGATAAGCTTATCGGCATTTTTCAAATAATGGCTTGTTCTCGGTTAAGTCGCTACCACCTAGCATGCTCACCACCATAAATGACGAGTTGGCCTCAGGTAGGCGGTGGAACTTAATTTGGCAAATTCATCTTCCTCTCAAGATTAAGATTTTCTGTGGAGGCTGCTAAAGATAATCTTCCTCTGAAATCGAGGCTTTGGAGCAAGCGTGTGGGCGTGGAGGGAGCTGTGGTATATGTAGAAGGGATGTAGAGGCGGTTTGGCATTCCCTTATCTCTTGCCCGCTGCGAGAGCTTGTTGGAAGGAGGTGGGGATGGAAGAGCTCATCATGTAACGCCGCGTAGTAGACTGAGCTTCACCAACCTGCTGTTCATTATTACGAACATTAAGGAAAATGAAGTGCAGAAAGGCGGTATGATTTTATGGCGATTTGGAAAGATAGGAACAACGCGGTCTGGAATGGTCTTTATCCCAATCCTCAGAGATCATGCTCGATGGCTTTGGCTTGGCGAGATGAGTGGATGGAGGCTCAAGAAGCTCGGCGTCTGTCGTTGGGAAGAGGGGGTCAAGCGAATACTGTAACTTGTGGAGGCTGGCATGAGATGACTGAAGGCTGGACGAAATGCAATGTTGACGCAGCCTTCTTTAAGAATTCGAAATCCTTTGGCATTGGTATTTGTCTACGGGATCATAAGGGGGAGTTCATGGGGGCGAAGATTATTAGGAAGTCGGGGTTAGTAAGAGTGGAGGAAGGAGAGATTATTGGTATTCATGAAGCTTTATCGTGGATCAAAAGCCGAAACATCAACAAATGCATCATTGAAAGCGACAGCCAGATTGCTTGCAACGTCATTAATTCTCGTTGCGAGAATTTATCCGAATTAGGTTGTTTTGCTACTATTTGTCGTAAGGTTTTGGCTAGTAACGTTGATTTCAGTGTTAAGCACATCAGTAGGAATTCTAATCTGTTAGCTCATAGGATAGCTAGAAAGGCTATCGATTTCGATAATCTGCACGTTTGGGATGAACCCCCATATTTTGTGGAGGGTCTTCTCCATATTCCTTGTTCGTGCTAATTTGATTCCTGTTTCTTTTCAAAAAAAAAAAAAAAAAAAATATATGGAATACCGGTGGAATACATGTATCACGAAGGAAGGGAAATTAATAAAATTTATTGCTTGTTTTTCATGTTCTATTGCATTTGTTTTATTTACTAATACATTTAGTTATCTTCTTTTAGGCTAATACATAGTTAACCACGATATAACATGGAGATAGCTACATATGTGACAGAACTAAATATTTTAAGTAATCACTTACTCGGAGTGTTTAACTTTATCTAGATAACACTCAAGACTTCTGTCTATAAATATTTTTCGCATGTAGTTACACACATATATAATTTTTTTTTTTATGATATGCTAAAGATTATAAGCATACTAGCTTTTGTATTGTTAACAAGAAAATAAATAAATACCTTATTAATAGTCTTATATAATTAAAAAAAAGGCTTATAGAACTACTTCCACAAATACATGGAAGAATTATTAATTGTATATTAGATTGAAATTAGTAGTATGTTATTGCGGAGTCTTCTCAAAACAGGTAAATGACAGTGACTATTATACAAATAAAAAGAAAGAAGGAAATAAATTTTGACTAATATAACTTTATTATTTGCTCCCCAATTTATTAAGGGTGTATTGGACGTTACATGCATATAATGTAATTTTATTTTTCAAGAACTATTGACTAGAAAACGTATTCCCAAAAATATTCATTAGATTATAACTGTTTTACGAAATTTGACTTTTAATAATTATTTGGTCAAATTTATTAGGGGTGTTGTAGGCGACCCGTTATGTATGTATATTGTCTAGTACATATATATATATATATATATATATATATATATTGTATAGCTATATATCTCGGTTTTAATCAATTAGTTAATTGTTTAGCTAAACTTGCTATTAGATTTGTTGCTTCGCATGTTTGGACAGAACCACCATCTTTTGTGGAGGTGTTCCATATTCCATGTTCGTGTCAGTAATAAATCTATCTTTGTTGTTAAAAAAAAAGCTATATATCCCGGTTAGTTATAAAAGTGCTTCTACTTCTACTTGACCTAAAATGTGTTGGCACTTTAACATATTATTTTTAGCAAATTGTATGCTCCACTAAATAAGCTACTAAAGAATTAAAAAAAAGGGAAATTTGTCAATTATATAAATAGAATATTTACTATCAATTTGACATATTTTTTGTATGAAATATGTTGTTTGATGGATGGTTGCGATTCTATCGTCTACGTATTATAAACCGAAGCTCTTGGTTTAATTTTGGATTAAAAAGATAAACCAATAAAGTTAAATCGAATCAATGATATATTCATTATGTTGAATATATCTAGCTGTTAAAACTAAATTCTAACTTTACTTTAGATAGATTTTGTGATTCTTAATTCACTTATAGTAACCTAATTAGATATACTTGAGTCACTTGACGCATTTGTCATAATGTTCGATGTTAATATTAATTGAATATCTTTTTAATTTGTTCAAAATTTGTTTTAGTGTAATGCTGAATGTACACAATATGTACATACATAATTTGATATTTTTGTTATTTTAACCATAATCCAACCTTCATTAGTTTTTCTTACTCAACGAAATTGATCAGCATGATTATATGATATGGATAAAAAAATTGATATCGTTTTGATCATTGAAAAGTAAAAAGAAATGATAACAAATATAAATTATTTTTTTGCCATTTTATATCAATCCTTAGCTTTTTTGTTTTCCTTTCTTTTGTTGAATTCGATCTCTTGAGAAATTCTACAAAACAAATAAATATACCATATTCATTTATTATATAATAATATTTTATCAATATAAATTAAATTAATAAAATATTATAATGTAAAAGATGGATGTATTACATATTCTATAGAATTTCTTCAAGCTTTTCTTTTTTCTTTGATTTTTCTGTTCTTTTATAAAATCTAATTTCTGAGGGGGAGTTAGTGAAAGGGAAGGGAGGGAGGCAAAAGGCGGCGGCGCGTGGGATATCTCTTCCCTTTCACAACTTAGCTGGCTATCTTTTAAGTTTTTAAAAATAATATTAGCGTTCATTTTATGATTTTTAAAAGAAAGTTAAAGAACAAACTGTATCTTAATATTTACTAAAAGGAAAATGGAAAAGAATTTAAATGGAAAACTGAGGTGTGCATTTAAGTAGGGGTGGGTATTTGGATATGATTAATTGGATAATCCGATAACCGAACCGAAAATTCGATTATTGGATAACCGAATAACCGGTTTTACTAGATTCGGTTTGGTTATCGGTATAATAATTTTAAAAATATAACCGAATGAGAATAACCAAATAACCAAAAATAATTTATATATATATATATTATTTTATCAAATCCTATTGTAGCTTAGTTGGTTTTCACGAAAGCTTTAGGATTATATCTTTCAAGAGGTTCTGTGTTCGATTATAGCGTAGAGTGAAATTTATTAACTTTTTCTTGATAAATTACTAGAATAAATATATTTAAAGCTGTATAAATTTCAATTTGTCATCATAACTCGGTTGGTTAGTCGTTCTCATTTCTCCACAGAGGTCGTGTGTTGAATTCTTCCTAGTGCAAAAATGAGTATTTTTTTTAATTAAATCGGTTAACCGAATTAACCGATCGGTTCGGTTTCGGTATCAATATTCTATACATTTTCGGTTTGGTTAGCAACCGAATACCCACCATACATTTTAGGCATTAATCATCTAAATTTTTTATGGAGGTGAGACAAAAGGGATCTTTTATTCATTGAAAACGTTAAATGAGGAGAAAAAAGAAAACATGCAGTTGGATGACAAGAGTTTGAATGATAGTATGTTAATATATGCAAATTGGATGATGAGCGATGCCTCATCTATCAACAACCTCTAAATGATGCTACTTAATTGCCAAATGCCTGCAAAACATCACAAAAGAAAAACACACACACACACACTCTCTCTGTGAAAGTATAGGCAAAAAAATAGGCATCTCATCAAGTTGTTGGCACTAGAAATAGTGTATCATGACACCAACCAAGTCTTGACATTTACCTAGCCAGGGTCGAGCTACTCGGAGCACATCGCATTATGTAAAGGCCATGGGTTGCGCTCCGGAGGGCAAGGAACGGGAGCTGGATGAGCGATGAACGTGGGCACCTTCTCGCCCGGCATCACCACAGAAACATCCATCGCCTAAGCAAATCATCGTACATCACTTAGTACCAATATTACAATCAATTATAGACCTCAAACTATACATATACATATGGATGTCAATGGATGGGTTTACCCGGACCGATCCAAAACCGCTCAAAACCCATTAAATTTTAAAGCAATGATTCGGTTCCGATTCGATTCGGACCGGACCGTTTAGATCCATAACTTGATGGTCCAGTCCGTATCTGGTTCCGGTTCCGGTTCCAAAACCATAACCAATACTTATTTATTGGTTCTGGTCCGAGTAAAACTCGGCTATTGACAAACCTAAGCTTAAATAGGCTTGTCAATAAATAGTTTTATCCATATCGATTCGAAATCACTCGTAACCTATTAAATTATAAAGCAACGGTTTCGATTCCATTTCTAGTTCTTATCGGTTACGGTCTGTTCTAATTCGGACCCTTCGGATCCGGATCGCTTAAGACCCATAGTTGATGGTCCGGGTCCGGTCAGGATCCAGTGTCGATTGAATCGGTTCCAGAACCAGAACCATTACTTATTTATTGGTTCTGGTCCGGGTAAAACTCACCCATTGACATCCCTACATATACATTCCAATTTTCACACCAATAAGCAAAGGTGAAACTACTCCCACAACTCATCAAAATTACACAGCACTAGATCACATGTGAGTATCTCATGGGTTTGAATCGACACTGCATATTTATGAGATGAAACGCAAAAATGTGACACACCCTGTATCACATCATCAACCATGTCAAACATTCATTCTCATTTAAGAAGAAAGTTGCTGCAACTTTTTCAACAATTCACCAAGTGAGAATGTTAGGACGAAGGTTTCCTACAAGCCAAAAAGCTGAGATTTATGGAAATTTTGGTCATAGATTAGAGATTTTACACCTCATTCCAAAAAAATCAGTGAATCGTAAGAGATCAAACTTTTAGGATAAGCCACATAACAACCACAGTTTCATCCTTATCTCAACAACCAACAACTAACAAACATGCACAACTAAGACTGTCTCACTTTCTATATCATTGTCCTATTATTATTAAAAAAGGAACATTAAACAAATCAAAACAGTGCCACAAAGCACTTCACGATGAGCTTAGTCGTACATGATTAGCACCGGAAAGCAGACAATAAACTAACAAGAAAATGAGCAAATTCAAAGCTCGGCACTCTGTCCCCGACACAAGTATTTGGCGGACGGAGGATTGTAACAAAATAGAGCAATCATTTACGAGATGAGAGGCTTATCAAGAACTATATTCAGGCTTGCAGCTCAGTGCACATTAAAGGGGTAGGGACCAATAAACCACCTAACTTGTAGATGCCCCATTTTCTCTAAACTATCATATATATGTAAGGAGGAATCCTTGTTGTACCAAAATCACATGAGCAAGCACATGTAATTTATATTTTAAGAAAACGTGAGCTTTATGACATGGAAAACAACAATCGAAACACAAAGTTCCTTTGCTTAGTTATCTACATATGCCCCATGTTTATGTTGCAAGATTTAATCTTTCAACAATGTGGGTATTTGTGCAGTTTCTCAGTAAGATTTGGGATTATTATAGGTTCAATTCCCTCTTATTTCAGACAGTTAGCAGTTAAATGAAAGGTAAAAAAACAGCATTATAGCTGTCAATAATTGAAGCTTTCAACTAAGTTTTCTATAAAATATTATCAGAACTCCTCCACCCCACCCCCACCCTCGCCCACTGAGGAAAAGAACTCAAAAGAAAGGAAAAGGCACACAAATTCTTACCATTTGAAAGTTAATCAAGAAAAGGTGAACAAAGTTGAGCTGATTAATTCAGTGCAATAGCAACAAAGTCGCAAAATTCTAAATCAAACCATGTAGTCAAACTGATAATTAATGAAAAAATAAAAAGGGGATTAAAAGTGAAAAATTGGGTCTTTTTGTCAAAAGAAGAATCATCGCAGCCTGCAAAACTAAAGTTTTAATCCAAATTGCAGGAGACGAAAATGAAAAAAATGAAAAAAGGCAAAAAAATTATTCAAGAAAAAAATATGTACTCACTTTAGCAGATGAATAGTCTAGCTTGGCATTGACGCCACCAGCATGATTATGGGCTTCGATGTCAAAGCGGCGGCGGCGGTGGCCGGCCGGAAGGGAGAGCTCGGGCGAGGTGGTTCCGAGGAACTTCTCGAAAATGGCCATGACGAGAAACATGGCGATGAGAATGGCGGTGGCGACGAAGCCAAAAGAAACTGCATTTACAGAGTTGTCGAAGCGGGTCCAGTGGTCTTCTCTCGATATATACAGCGGCGGCGGCGCCGGCCAACCGCCCCACCCTTCTCCTTCGCCGCCCATGTATGATTTAAGAGTCGAACCCCTTTTTCCAAGATGAGTTTTTTAAGCGAGATTTAAGGCTAACAGCAGCAGAAGAACGTAGTCTTCAACATAATCACGAAGATTGCTTCCTTCTCTGTTTCTTTTTGGGTTATGTCAGTTTGGAGAGAGATAGAGAAGCTTGTTTCAGGGGATTATTCACTGCATTGATATCCGAGAGAGAGAGAGAGTGTGTCCGAAGAATGCAGCAGGAGTTTCTTTTTTCTTCACAGAGAGAGAGAGAAAGAGAGTCAGGTCGTCTGCCGTGTTGTTTGACAGTTGAAAGGGACAAGCTTCGTATGTGAGTGTGCGCGCGAGTGACTGTGTGTGTGTGCGTGTGTGCTTGCGAGTGTGTGTGTGTGCGCGCGCGCGTGTGATTTTCACTCACTTGCATTTTGCTTTTTCCTAACCTCGTTTTAACCTGATCGGTGGAGTTCGCTTTTAATTTATTTAACTGAACTTTAATCTAGTTTTTAAGATATGTTTTTTGAAATATTATAATAATGTTATTATTTTTTATTTTGCAAAATTAGTACTTCAAAAAAATCACATGATAATTAACGTAGTATGTTTCACCGAGTCAGCATAGCATCATCAAATTGCGTTTGCACAGCTACGGTATGTCAATTTTTCGTTGAATACAAAAAATAGAAGTGCCAATTTTATAATAAATTGAAAGGTGAACATAGAGAGTATTCGAAAAAAATTAGTGTTGCCGAAGAATATCGCTTCTTACCGATGGAACAAATACATTGGTTTGCAGACATAAATCTGTAGTCTTGTAAAATTTCAAAAGTTGTATTAAAATTATTAAATGAATAAAAGTCTGTGCATTAATTGATAATTAACTATTAAATATTAAAATCATCTTATTGGTTGGCTTAAGGGTATCTGTTTTACAAAACTTAACGGATGACTAGTGTAATCTTATGTTGACATAAAATATCGTAGCATTTATGGATGACGTTTGTAAAATATGTAAGACACAATACTATAAAACTAAACCAAACAATTAAGTTTTGGGCCATCACGAGGCGGACGATGACGTAGGCGGCCGCCTGAAGCCATCGTTTAAAAAGAAATTTTATATATCATCTTATATTAATATAAATATTCTTTACAAAATAAAATATTGATAATAAAATTTTGTTATAAACTTTTGGGTGTCCAAATTTAAAAAAATTTATTCTTTTATAAATGATATATTGTCGTCCTTCAGATATATTGATTGTATCTCATAGAGGAAAAAGGTCCATTTTATTGTTTATTTCAGGAATAATTATTTGTCGGGATCATGCTGATTAAGTTATATATATAAGTAATAAATTCATGTTATATCACAAATAACTAATAACTGACATTTCGGACATAATCACTTATTCAAATGATTGACCCATTCTAAAAAAAATCTGAATATCCTTAACTATTTGATTATAAAAAATATATATACTCGAATAAATTACTAACATGAGAAATACTAAATGAATATATTGAAAAACGTCTACATTGTATCAATCCAAACCATAGAGAAATCAAAGTATTTCCATAAATTAAAATACTAAGTAGAGGAACGATTATAAATTTCGATTAATTCCGACCATTAGTATCTTTTGTATCTTGAATACTACTACTGTGAAAGCCAATTCCACAATCAAATCTTCAGGATTAATATCGGTAATTGTCTCGTTATAATTTTACGAGTAAAAAATAGTTTTAACAATAATTAATAATGAATTAAGGTGATAAACATAAATTTAGAATTATAAAAATAATTATTTTATTGATTTTTGCACAACTTACCGATTATTTATGGGATCGCACTGGGTCACTTAAATTTTAAAAATTAAATATTACCTAATCGGTAAAATATTTGGTTAGCTTAACTGGTCGAGTCGACTAATCTGATTTTTCTAGACATTATAAGTAACTTAATCTCCTAAAAATCTCTTTCGAGACATCCAAATGTCAAGAATTATCTATATAATTTGGTTGCTCTAAATTTAAGAGATTCCTCTTTTTCTATATGAGGTGTTACTATATCATAAATTATGTGAATTATTCGACTTTAACATAATAATCTATGTTTATATTGTTAATTTTCACTTAGGGTTAGGGGTGCTATTTTTGTATGCATCACATGTAAATACGTATAGCATTATTTACATTGCCAGAGTAATATATAAAATGTAAGTATTATGGTATTTGTAGTTAGAAGATAACAACCAAAGAACTATTGGAATATATATATATAGAGAGAGTTCGAGATAAGAATCAATTTTAACGTGAGAATTAAGAACGAAAATTCTTTCTGAACAAAATGAATTTCTATGAAAGTTAATGAATCCATTGGGAAAGTTCTTGAATCCAAAATTTAGAATTTCACCTAGGGTTCGAATCGTGAGAAGAAAATTCAATTTTTTATTGAAGAACTTTCCCAATCGATTCATCAAGTTTCACACGAATTCATTATTTTTTATTCTCACGATAAAAATAGTTCTCGTTAACTCTCCCATATATATATGTATAGCCTTAGATAACATTAAATTTGTAAAATAAATTAAACTAGACTTAGTAATAAAGAATAATAATCCATTTATTGTGCACTACGATGCGACTAATATAGAAGTTTTATTTCTAAACTTCTTAAAATTTCCTGTGAGATTATTGATATGTTACGTATTTATATAGGAAAAATATTATTTTGCACCCTGAACGTTACACTTTTCAAAATTTATCAAACATAATCAGAAGTTACAAATTGTTGTATATACTAATTGATAGGATCTGGTATTCTGGGCGGCGTCGGCGTCTGAAGTAACCGACGTCAAGCTCGGCTGGACAAGTTCGGCCATGAAGACTCTAAAGTCGGTGGGAGCAGAAGAAATCAGTAGTATCTAAAGAATCCAATTCGAGAGGGATGGGATCTCGAATCCTAGTTAGAGAAGACTTGGATTCGAGATATGAAGTCGATACATTGTGTATAAATAGAGGCTAGATTAGGCGACATAGATCGTTCACTCTTTGTAATCACTTCTTATACTCTCAATACATACTCTCTCTCTTGCCCGTGGGCGTAGATCTTATTCACGGATCGAACCACGTAAATCTTTAGTGTTCTTGCATTTATTTCCTTACGAAATTAAGATCGATCAGCGGCCGTGCATGGGAACCGAAATTTTGTGTTTTCGATCAACCACCGTTTGTGGAAATAATCATGACCGGTACACGGAAGCCATACATCGGGACCGTCGCCGGCAACAACAACGGCGGCGAAGCGAAGGAACTCGAGCTCGGGAAGAGCCCAATCGGAGAAGAAACCCGCGAAGGGCATATCGAAAGTCTCGGCGAGCACGGACACCCGCCTGCGGGCGGGTTACCATAGCGAAGGAAATCGTAGCAATAATCCGGGAACATCCGGCTCATAAGTAAACGCGACGGCGTCGTCGAGGATTTCTCGAGAAAAATAAGGAGAGCTTTCTCGATTACCTCGGTGAAGCATGGGGCGGCCACGTCTTGAAGAGCGGAACACGAAGCCTCGTCTAGATCGAGGCATCTGGCGAGGTCGGGGCCCAAACCGACCGCGCGCAAGCGAGCAGCAGCGGGAGAAACGTCGTGATCGCCCGGAAGCCGACCTCGATCGCGAATAAATCCATCCAATGAACTCGCCCGATCTCGAGGGGACGGCGGTAGCGGAAAAACATCGGGGCCGCCCGCGAAGTCGGTCCGAGTCACCTAAGCGAGTTCGATCGTCGAACTCCGTCCCGCCTCGGAGGGCGGCCGATGGATATGGGAAGATAGTCGCTTGGTTCTCAAATAGAATACTCAACACTTCTCTCCGGATAAATCTGGGTACAAGCATCGCCCACTGAATGGTGAGGATCCACGAAACTTCCTCTCGCGGTTCGATACAACATGATCAACCAACGTCTCATTTCGGTTCATATGTGTAAACTCTTCCGGAGTTACTAAATCGACAACGCCCGCAGTGGTTCGACAGTCTACTCTCTGAGGCATCGGCTCTGTCGCGACGATGGCGGCCTTCCATCGAAGGTTCTTCCAAAAGACCGAGTCAAAACGTCATCGACCACCTCCTCACCATAAGGCAAAGCCGTAATGAGTCCATCGGTGACTTCATGACAAGGTTTAACAAGGGTGTTTGAAGGTCGAAGGCGTGAGCGACCTCTTGGTCGTCTCGGCCTTCAAGCGGCGTCTTGCGGGGCACCTCTGAGAGATATCGTCAATCACGAACCCGTCTTCGCAATGGTGTGGCGCGCAGCCAACCGGTTCGCCAAAGCGGACGGGCTGATAAGAAAAGCGCGAAGCGAGGCAATGAGGACCCTCGGAAAAGGAAGAAGAGGCGAAGGAAGGGAGGATCGGAACGAGGCCGTCGAGCGCTTGGAAGATTACATCGCCCGATAAGGTCGAGGCTCGGTCCGCGCGCGCCTCGGGCGACCTCAATACACCGGATTGGCGAGGCCGAGGGCGAAATCTCGCACTCCATATGAACACAGTTAGAAGCTCGACCAGATGTGAGAAGGAAAGAGGTGCCGACCTATGGATAAATCTTGCTCGTTCCATGAGGATTACAGGCACGACATCGAAGAGTGCAAAGAGCTCATGGGTGAAATAGAGATGCTAGTTCAGGACGGATCCACGAAGAAATACCGAGAGACAGAGTCGCCAAGCCGACCAAAGTCAAAAAGCGGAGGAAAGGGAAATTGTGCCCCAAAAAAAAAAAGCGCTTGACAAGCGAGGAAGGAGATGGCGAGCCCCAATATGACGGGGTGATCTCCACTATTACAGGGCTCAGGTGGAGTCACGAAGTCCTCCCCAGAGGCCGATGCAGAAGTCCTAGAACCGTGAACCTACCGATAAGAGGTTCGAGAAAGGACGGGCGATCACCTTCTCAGGGCGACCCGTACTGCGACGATGCCCGCGGGATCGTTGGTGATCCGGTGGTAGTCGCAAATAAGTTGGTAAAGCAGCGTTTACATTGACAATGGCGGCGTCGGTGAGCATCCTCTTCAGGAATGCTTTGTGAAGCTAGGAGAAGAAGCACACCTCGCCTGAGGCACCACTGCCACTCGAAGCTTCGTCCGGGAAGAGCGCGCCTGAAGGAATAATCGAGCTACCGTCACGGTGGGAAAGCACCAACGACCTCGACCAGGTGGTGCGGTTCTTAGTAGTGAAGGCCCGCTCGCAGTATAACATCATACTAGGCGAGATTGGTGAGCTGTTGTAAGGGCGGTATGCTCAACGTACCACTGACGATAAAAATACCCACCACGAGGGAGCGGCCGTGATCAGGGTGATCGTGCAAGCCGAGGAATGTATGCAAGTTGCCTACGGTCGGGACCTCGGTCCGGCCCCAGGCATAGCAATTAAAAAACAGGGAGTTGGGTCGGGAGGTGCATCGCCACCCACAGCGGTCGGTGGAAGAGGTCGCATTGTACAAAGATGAGCCATTGAAGGTCGTCCGGTTGGTTTCACCACGGCACTTTGAAGTGAAGGATCGGATCGTCCAACTCTAAGGGAATTAGGGACGTGTTTGCTTGGTCTTCCCGACATGGCAGGAGTCTCGCCGAGTATCATCACTCATGGCTCAACATCGACCGAACATAAAGCCGGTTCGTGAAAGCAAAGAATCTTCGCGGAGCGGAACGAAGTCATTCATGGCGAGGTGAACCGGCTATTAAAAGCACGCATCTTGTTCGGTCGAATATCCGACACGGATAGCCAACCCGGTGATGGTGAAGAAAGGAGGAGGGATGGCGAATGTGTATTGACTACACCGACCTCAATAAACATTGCCCAAAGTTGCTATCCCTTCCCAACATTGTGAAAGGTCGGCGTTGGTCGGATCTGAAGTCTTGGTTTCTTGGACTTATACAAAGGGTATCACCAAGTCACGATGGGCGACGAAGGCGCTGCCAAGACGCGCTTCATTCCGACTTGGTCTTTGCATATAAAAGATGCCATTCGGCCTTAAAATCAGGGGCTACTATCGAAGGATGGTGGACAAAATATTTCACCCTACATGGGTCGAATGTGGAGGTATCGTGAGCGACATCGTCGTCAAAAGCAGAAAGCCGTATGTGTGGCCGACCTCGGATCGTCCTCGGCGCCTTGGAAAATCAACCTAAAGTGAATCCCGAAATGCGTTTGCGATCCGGTGCAGAAAGTTCTTAGGGTGTTGGGTTTCCTGAAGAAGGCTAAAAGCAAACCGTCAAGGTCGAACCATTTTGGAAATGAAGATGCGAAAGACCGTCCATAGCGTACACAAGCTAACGAGTTGCATAGCCAAGACCGCAGCTTTCTTTCAAAAGCCGCGGATAGCGACTACCATTCAAGATACTAAAAAGGCCAGAAATTCTCATGGGATGAGGTACACAGTCAGCCTTTGAAGACCTCAAGAGCTACCTCGCCAAGCTCCCCACTCTGTCAGTCCGAAAGAGGAGAGGTCCTTTTCCTCTACCTCGCCGCCTCGGACGAATCCATAAGTCACGATCTGATGCGAGAAGAAGGACGTCGGCTCGGTATATTTCATCACCGAGCACTCAAAGGCCCAGCAGTGTCGACCACCGAGAAGCTTGCCTTAGCATTAATAAGCGCGAGGAGACTACGTGCATGTGACCGGCTTCGGATTGACGGTGACCCCAGGACCAACACGAGTCTTTTCGGTGTGCTTTGTCTCCACTCACACTCACGAGAAAACTTCCGGTCGCCCATCCCACAATTGCTCCAAGCCGAGCACGCAACTTTAGAGTTTTATGAGATGGACTCCAGAAAGAAGATGCGTCTTGTTGGTATGAGTGCACATATCAAATCCTTTAAGCTCTCGCCGAATATGCGGTCCCATACCGCATATTCTCGAAATCCTCTCATTCAGGTGCGTTTCGGTTCATTCATGTACCCTCCGCTTTGAAGCATTAATCGAGACATTTCGTCCATACCTCCGCACCGCGATCCTCCGTATACGCCCGGGCGTCACATGCCCACCAACTTCCGCTTGGTTGGTCCAGAACCACGCGTCTTGGAGAGGTTCGGCTCGATACCATCTGTGTGACCGGCTTCCGGATTGACGGTGACCCCACGGACCAACACGAGTCTTTTCGGTGTGCTTTGTCTCACTCACTTGCTCACGAGAAAACTTCCTGGGTCACCCGTCCCACAATTGCTCCAAGCGAAACTGCGCTTAACTTTAGAGTTTTTATGAGATGGACTCAGAAAGAAGATCATCTTGTTGGTATGAGTAGCACATATCAAATCCTTTAAGCTCTCCTCGAATATGCGTCCCATACCGCATATTCTAAAATCCTCTCATTCAGGTGCGTTTGGTTCATTCATGTACCCTCAAGCTTTGAAGCACTTAATCAGACCGCCTCGTCCATACCTCCGCACCGATCACTCCGTCTTCGCCCGGGCGTCAACGCGTCCATACTTCCATGCACATCCCATACAGTCCTCACCGACTACCCACTTGGCAAGTATTGACGAAGCCGAGCGTCGTGGAGAATCGCGAAATAGGCAATCGAGCTGGGCGAGCACGATATATCCTTCTCGCCCTTGAGCCATCAAAGGTCGAGCCACGGCGGTTTCCTTCGAGGCTAACCCGTCGGCAAACCGAAGCCCACCGAGTCCGTGTCGACGACGATGTCGGCCGAACCCATGGTTGAAACAGAAAGGTCTTTGGCAACTCGTTGGCGGGCGGGGGAAAAAAAGGTAGCGGCGCAGTATCTTACTCCCAGGCCCGACAACGAGATCGCCTACTCACTCCGGTTCACGTTCAAAATACGAACAACGAGTGGAGTACGAGGCATCGATCGCGGGACTTCGCCTCGCTCAAAGTCTCGGACTGAGCCGTGCAAGTTCACGGCGACTCTCAGTCGTCGTGGCCAAATTTTGGGAAAATACGAGGCAAAAGCGGTAATGAAGAAGTATCTTGAAAAGCAAAAAGCACATAGCGGACTTTCTCACACTTCGGATAGTTCGCATCCCGAGGGAGCAAAATAGCCGGTGACATCTTAAGTAAATTGGCCTCGTCGTCAACGAGCCCGCCATGAGAGGAAGTCCAGCGGGGAGCATAAGCGATGCGAAGACGGATCCGAGGTCAACATAGTCTCGGATGAAGAACCCGATTGGATGACTCCCATTCGAGAGTACTTGGAGAAGGGCGAATCGCCTTGCGACAATTTGGAGGCTAGGAGGATCTGAACAAATCTCTGCGATATACTGATTGAGCGAGGTCTATCTGAAAGTCATATCTCCAACCTCTCTTAAGGTGCTTGGGTCGAGGCAGGAGCTAATTACGTTCTACGAGAAATACACGAAGGTTCGTGCGGAAGCCACATGGGACCCGAGCCTTGTCGAAGAAAGTCATGCGATGGGGATACTATTGGCAACAATGTTCCAAGACTCAATGGACCTCGTAAAAAGTGTGCGAGTGTCGAATCCATGGGAACGTGCCAAGGCTACCCGCAGACCGACCTCGCCTCCGCAGAGCCCTGGCCGTTTATGCAATGGGATCGACATTGTGGGCCCTTTTGTAAAGCACCGGGACAGCTCGATTTTAATTGTTGCGATCGACTACTTGCGAAGTGGGTGGGCGAGCCATGGCGAAAATCACAAGCAAGAACGCCTCAACTTCAGTGGAAGAACATAGTGTGTCGCCGGCATCCCCATATCCTCCTTTCGGATAGCGGAACACAATTCACGGATAAGACATTCGAAGATTGGTGTCGAGAGCTTGGATCGAACAAAGTTCACCTCGGTGGCCCATCCTCAAGCAAATGGTCGGACCGAAGTTACCAACGGGACCATCGTAAAGGGCTAAAACTCGTCTCGACCGAGCTAAAGGCCTCTGGGTGGAAAATTTACCACAGTCTTATGGTCGTGCCGAACAACACCTCGGACCTCGAGCGGAGAAACACCATACGGTTTGGTGTATGGAACCAAGCGATGATCCTGCGGAGATCGAGATCGAGTCCCCGTACCGTTGACTTCTCTGCACAAGCAAATGGGGAAAATCTACGGTGATCTAGACCTACTCGAGAAAAGAGACCTCGCCACATCAAGGAAGCTCGGTGCAAGCAACAAGTAGCTCGGTATTACAACCAGTGTGTTAAACCCGACAATTCAAGTGGGCGACCTCGTACTCCGAAATAATGAAGTCGAAGAAAGCCGCGTGGCTCGACATTTGGAAGCCACATGGGAAGGACCTCACCGGTCGACGAAGTCCTCGGCAAAGGGGCCTATAAGCTCGCTCAATTGTCAGGTGAGCAATTACCCAACGCATGACACATCATCCGTCCAAGAAATATTATGCATAAGTGTCGAGGGTCGGGTCTTGTTCGGTCGTATTTTAAAGTCTGTTTAGAGTCCGAGTCTTATTTGGTGGTCGCGTCATCTTTATCAATAAAATATTATTTTCTGAGTTCTACTTGTCACTAATGCATAATTAATCTTCACATTATTTACCCTCTACGGAGGACAAATTCCTCGACGGAGGTCGATTACATTCGTTTCATACGAATGTAAATTTAACAAGACATGCCTACATACGAGATCGGACTACCTTCGTTTATTTGAAGCCGTTCTCTCTATGTAGATGAAGGGACCACCTCCCGATAACCTCGGCAAAAACAGAACCATTCCTACATACGAGATCGAGACTACCCCGTTTATTTGAGCGATTCTCTCATGTAGATGAAGGACCACCTCCGATAACCTCGGTAAAAAGAACCATTCCTACATACGAGATCGACACCTTCGTTTATTTGAAGCGGTTCTCTCTATGTAGATGAAGGGACCACCCTCCCGACGACCTCGGCAAAAACAGGAACCCCACGCCCGTGCGAGAATGATTTCTTTCGTCTACATTTGAGCGGAATTCTCTACGAGACGAACTACTTTCGCATATTACTCTTGTTCAAATACAAAGTCAACAAGAAATCATTCTTATTAAATAAAGATGTACAGGTTACATTTTACGAGGACGAGGCGGATCGGGAAAAGTCGAGCGAATCCACAGAAAAATCGAATTGCACTCATCTATACTAATCCTACCTCTACCTGCCGTCCTCGGTCTATATTACGGGCCCGGCCGCGACCTCGATCACTGACGATGCAGCTCTGCGGGCTCGGCCTCGACCACTTGATGGCGCCCGGTCTCGACGCCTTGAGGTCCACGGCGTTCGAGGGCAATAGCACGCCTCTCTTGCGCGCCACTCCGGATCGTCATAATTTGGTTCATTTATTCTAGGCGAAGCTCCGTGAGAAGAAGAGGCCTCTGCGTCCCGTCGAAGCATTTCATCGAGCCGTGGTTGTCGGCGATAGCGAGTTTGTATATGCTCCCGAGCCTTTTAATTCACGTCTTGCTCGTGAATTGCCGGAGGTCCGACCATATTCGCTACCGGTACTCGCGACAACGGGCAGCCTCGACAACCTGCTTCAACTTCCGGATCGTCGTCCCACCATTTCGGTGGATAACCTCCTCGTACTCGGCATGCTCCTCGCCTATCACCTTGGCCTCTCCTGGCGACCTCGAGCGCCCTCCATTCAAAAGGCGAGCTTGGAGCTCGTCACGCCTCTCTGGCTCTATGTCGACATTAGACTCACTGTCACGTGACCAAGCTGCCCTTTATATGGAGGAGTTCGACCTCTTTCAACTCAAGAGCCGCGATAGGTCTTGATTCGGTTCAACCAAGGAGAAGCATCAAGCATTCGAGAGACAATGAATAAAAAAAAGATAAGTTTCTTAACATAAACTTGTGATTTTATTAACATGCCCTTAGGCAAAATCAATATACATTTACATTCAAAAAAAAAAGTGAAAAGATGGGGATCAATCACCCTCCGGAAGCTTCGCCATGACCACGTCCGCCGCCCAAGCTGGATAGCCTCGACCTCTTAGCCTTATTTTCGGCCCGTCGACCGACCTCTTGGGAACCACGGAGTCTCGGCGCCAAGATCATCCGCCTCCCGACCCTTTGCATAATCGAACAATAAAGCGGTCGGGGATCCCGATCCACGGACAAAGCGCGAACAGACTCGCGACAAAAGAACCGGGGAGGAGGCGAGGTTCTGCAAGACGAAGCTTCTTCAGCCGCAGCGGGCGAGCACATCAAAATAGGCCTGTCTCGGACATCATCCTCGATCTCCTCGTACCCATACTTGGCTTTGTCCGGTGCAGGTAGTCTCGGCGACCTCTTGATTGCATCCGGGACGGCGCTTATTAAGCACCTCGGCCAGCGTCAAAAACCATCCGGGCTTCATGGAGACATGAACAGCCTCTCCGCAAAGGCACGGCGTTTCTCCTGCGAGCTCGCCATGTCCGCCTCCCGACGGCGAACCTGTCCCAGCCGCCTTCATGAGGCAACCTCAGCCCTCGCCCCTACGCCTCCTCCGCCATATTGCCTCCGCACGACCGCCCTTGCCGCCTCAATGGCCGTCGCGTCCGCCGCTTTTGTTTGACGAGGTCCGGATCTTAGCCTCGGCCTCGGATATTTCTTGAGCGAGGAGGTATTCTCCGCTCCACCTCCCGAGCATACCGGCCACCTCACAACCGCAGAACGCCGCTTCTTCAAGTAATCCGATATAAGATCGGATACTTTTGACACCTCGCCGCCACGTCCTCGACCCCCACACAATATATACATCGGTCGAGAAGAACACAATTTTTATACTACTACACAAAGTATAAGGACAGTACAAAACCTCGGGAAGAGGCAGTGACGACTGGAACCGATGATCTCAGACTCACCTCGGCAAAGAACCGAGGACTCGGGGATTACATGCTTCCCTCTTCAAGCGCTTGAGAGGCTGCGGTGAAGGGATCTCGAGGCTCCGCACCCATTTCGGCATGTCCTCGATATCCTTCAGGTCGAGGCGGCGGCTCAATCGCGAGAGATCGGCTCGGCCACGAGATCGGCTCCTTCCTTTTCTTCTTTTTTCCTTAGAAGGTTCACTACCAGAAATACATAGGTCGAGATCAACACGTATAATCATGGAATAAAGAAAAAAAAAAAAAAGGAAGAAGGGCCTCACCTTCACCGACTCCACCCGGAGGTAGGATCATAAGTGGCTAAGCCACCGCTATGAGCTCGGCCTCAGAGAGACCTCGTCAACAAGGCCAATTTTGTCAGTAGCCTCTTCCGGTCACCGAAGCCCTTGTCGACAAACACATCGGCGATCTTATCGGATCGCCACGGAAACTCCATATGTCTCGAAACCGGAAGAAGAACTTCTTCGCGGTTGAGATCTTCGATTTAATCTTTGCTTTGAATTTCCTACGGGTGATAGATAATACCACCCCGAGCCGCCTTCGCTTGTAAAAGAAGGACAAGCCCCAAGGTCAAAGGAAAATTATGCTTATAGGCATAGACACTAGAGGCGGTCGTATGCGGAATGAGTTCGGCGAGTTGGGCGAGAGATATGCCAAACATCTCTTGGAACTCAACATATACATAAGGATAAGGAAGATTAAGACCACCTCGAGGCACCCCTCATACACGACAATAAAACCATCCGGAGGCACAAGCCCTGTCCTCCTGACGGGGCAACGAACTCAATACTAGAGGAATACTATATTGAAAATGATATCCCTAATATCGAAATACCTAAGATTGAAGAAAAGAAGACACTTTGCATAATCCCCACCGAGGGGAATCGCATCTACACTCGAAAGAGGCATATGAATACGGTAAAAGCAGTGAGACACTAACGAATCGGGGCGGGGAGCAGACAAGATTTGATGCTCGAGCGACTCGTTATAGGAAGAAGTAGCCATTACTTACTTTTGTTTATCGATGAAGAAGACAAGAAGCTTCAAGTCGTCAATGGCGCTGAATAAGCATTTTCGCAAGGCAAAGAGTTTTGAAAATCGTAGAAATGTAGAAAGCAAAGTGATAAGAGATATTGCGTATCAAAGAAGACATTCCCCTAATATGCACTTTATCGGAATCCAATCTGCTGCCAATTTAATGCGCATTAAATGCGTATCCAGCGTCCCGATGCTCAACGGCGAGAAAATCCGTCTTGACCTCGCTTAACGACTGCGTCGGTGAAGCCGATCGGAAGACCTCGGCATAACGCCTCGTCGGTCGGAAGATCTCGGCATAACGCCTCGTCCAGTCAGAAGACCTCGGCATAACGCCTCGTCAGGCAAAGTCAGTCAGAAGACTTCGGCTTAACGCCTCGACAGGTCAAGCCAGCCCAAAGACATCAACTTAACGCATCGCCAAGTGAAATCAGTCAGAAGACTTCGGCTAAACGCCTCGTCGGGTGAAGCCAGTCAGGAGACCTCGGCTTAACGCGTCGCCAAGTGAAATCAGTCAGAAGACTTCGGCTAAACGCCTCGTCGGGTGAAGCCAGTCAGGAGACCTCGGCTTAAACGCCTCGACAGGTGAGCCAGTCATAAGACCTCGGCATAACGCCTCGTTGCGAAGCGGGACACCTCGCCGGAGATACAAACAACAAACAAGACCTCGGCGGGCGCCTCTGCGAGCACAAAGATATGATATCTGACGTTAGAAGCATTGACACACACAAAGTCGGATAATGAAAAGAATGTCGAGGATCGTCGAAACCCGACTGTCACAACAACCCCAATCCAAATGACCTCGTTTTGCGTCTTTTGGGGGGTTGTGATATGATCTGGCCCAACTACCGCACCCAAGCATCGGGCCCAATCAAGTAACCACGACATCAAGCTCGGCTGGACAAGTTCGGCCCATGAAGACTCCTAAAGTCGGTGGGAACGCAGAAGCTCGGCCGTATCTAAAGAATCCTAATTCGAGAGGATAGGATCTCGAATCCTAGTTAGAGAAGACTTGATTCGAGATCTAGGTCAATACATTGTGTATAAATAGAGGCTAGATTAGACGACATAGATCATTCACTCTCTTTGTAATCACTTCTTATACTCTCAATACACATACTCTCTCTCGCCGAGTGACGTAGATCTTATTCACGATCGAACCACGTAAATCTTTGGTGTTCTTGCACATTTATTTCCTTACGAAATTAAGATCGATCACTAATCTTTTCCAATTACACCCTAGGACACAAGTATATATTATCTATACCATGTCGATAATGAGGTGGAAACCTTTGTTTGTATGTTATGTTGAAAATCGCGTATCATATATAATATATATATATATATATATATATATATATATATAGTGAGTGATCAAATGAGAACCACATCTTTTTGCGAACTCTGCGAACCATGATGTCGTTGAAGATGATGCACAAAGCGGTATAAAGTTGTACATAACAAAACTTTCTAAAATTATTTTGTTGTGCAACAATTTTAGAAAGTTTTAGTTATGCACAACTTTATACTTTTTGTGCATCATCTTCAACGCTTTATGCATGGTTCTCAAGTTCTCAAAAAGATGAGTTCTCACTAGATCCAACCCCTATATATATATATATATATATATATATATATATATATATATATATATATATGGTCGAGTTTCGGGAAGCTACTTTGACCAAGATTTTGAGTGACGAACGTTTAATTTTGTGAAATTAAATGGCATAGGATCGATCTACGTTTGAGTAGATGATCGTGGTGTATTCACATTCTCAAATCCGATTTCCGGTGAGTGAGAAATAATGGATCAAAGTTGGTCACTAAAGATGGAATTATGTGATTAAGGGGATAGGTATGGATTAATTAATCCTTATCCCACATTGATTAATGTACCTTTTTAATTGTCTATATAAGTGGTTCATTGAACACTTAGTATAATTATGTGCACAAGTGATGGGTCGGAAGCCCACGCCACTACTGTATTCTATTCGCCGCCGCCGCCTGACTCCGCCCTTCCTGTGGTCCGTGGATCGTGGATCTTGGATCTTGGATCTTGGATGGTCTTTGGGCTGTTCTTTGGGCCTGTTCGTGGGCTTGCTTCGTGGGCTTGGTTCCGTGGGTCATTGCCCCTATATTTTGGATCAATGTTTGATCGAGACCAAAGATTGAGTTGGTCTGAGGCCCAACTCGTGTAACCCAATCCGTTGGGCCTGCTGTGCGATGGAGTTGGTCCGAGGCCCAACTCGTGTAAGCCCAATCCGTTGGGCCCGCTGTGCACTTGAAGAGACGCCCATATCGTCCAATGAACCCGACGCACGCGCGTTGTCCGATTCATTGTAATCGCCGATAACGTTCGACATGATGGCTCTGCGGAAGCGTGGCACGTTGTCTCCGAAACCGCCGTGGGACATAACCGTAACACCCGACATCAATGCGGGTGCTGACTTCAGCATGCTCCCCATGAAGGGACGGCGCTTATAAATAGAAATGTCTCTCTATCATAAGCCACCTCATCGCTAATCTGCATTCCAGCATTCCAAAGCACTCTGCATACATTTTGTGTCCAAACTCGTCCTCGCCTCATCCGGTTCACGGGAGCTCGTTGGTGCTCATGGTCTCGCCACCTACGAGACTGCCGCTTCATCTTTGGGACGATCGCGAACCGAGAGCACTACTGGGCGTATCTCGTCTTCTGCGAAAGAGGTCTCCTCGACTCGGCATCTGTTCTGATTTTTCAATTTTATTGTATTTACTATTTACGTATGTTTCAAATTCATTGTTAGTTTTGATCTCCTACCTTCTGCTTTCGAGTTGTGTCGTCCGACAAGTTCTGCATCTTTGTTTATGCGCATTTTCCAACAATCGCAAGACGAGATAACACTTGCCAAGGAGTTCAAACTGTTAATTAACTTAAACAATTTCGAAACTTAATACCTTTGCTTGGAGATGTCGACCGTACCTGCCACCGACTCCACCTCCGCCGCTGCTGCTGCTGCCGCCGCTGCCTCTGCTGCTACTGCCAATTCTGGCACAATGGCTACGGCCATGTTTGGTTTGATGCATTCGGGGTCAACCTTTGGACCTTTTGGGTCGACTGTTGGTTCCACTTTTAGTGGTTCAACTGTTGGTTCCACTTTTAGTGGTTCAACGTTTGGTTCCACTTTTAGTGGTTCCATTGGCTCGACGACTGCACTTTCAGTGGGTCGACGGTTGGATCCACGGGATCTAACACCGGTGGTTCCCATACGAGTTCCATGTTTCAGCACACTTCAAGTGGTGCTGGTGGATTCGGTTTTGGATCGATCTCGGCGCCTGTTCATACCGCAAGAATGATGCCGTCCACGAGAAGTCGCCAAGTTTGGAGGATCCGACTTGAGATGGCAGCAAAGATGTTGTTCTACCTCACGGCGTTGGGCTTCGCCAACTTCTTGATGGAAGATGAGCCCGCGTTAGGGGCGAGCGACCGGACTTTCACGTCCGGCGACATATGACAATTGGCGCCTTGGCGACTATCTTTGTAAAACTTCATACTTGGTAGTTTAGAAGATAGCTTGTATAGTGTATATCTTTGTTGTAACGACATCCAAATGTATGGGGATGAGCTAGAAAAGAAATCTTGTAGTGATGATGCGGTGCGTAGAAGTTTATTGTAGCGAATACTTGGACTACAAGATGGTCGATTCTCGACCGATCATGGACAAGTCAAGAGTTTCAACTCATTGTACATGAGGTTCAAGTCGAAGGAACAACATTTCGGACGGCTTTGTCGTCGCCATGATGATTGAGAAGCTATCCGGTGGAGAGACTTGAGGTCTACCTTAAGCACAAGAAAGGATATGACGCTTGAAGACTTGATCGTCAAACCACGCATTGAGTCCGGCGTGAAGCAAGATCTAAAAGCGAAAGGCTTGCTCGATCTGGCTAACTTTGTTGGAGGCGGTCCCTCCAACAAACGTGTTCGCCCCAGGTCGATGACAAAGGCAAAGGGAAGGTGGTTGCCGTAAGTTTGACGGGGGATCATATAATTGTGGCAAGCATGGCCACACGAGCGGGCTGACCGTCGACAAAGAAGAAGGCTAAAAAGTTGCCAGCGTTGTCGAGAAGGACTTGACAAATGGGACAATGATGACTTGATCTGCTGTGGTGACCGAAGAAGTCAACCACGCCGAGAATCAAGGTGGATGGTTCATCGACATCAGGCGCAATTGCGCGTCTGCGCCCGAAAAGATCGTTTCTCCACCTACAAGCTGTTGAGGAGGAAGCTCAACATGGGAACCAAGCTTCGTCCGAGGTTGCCGGAGTTGATGATGTGGTGCTTAAGATGTCGTCCGGCATTGAGATCACGTTGAAGGATGTGCTGCATGTCCCGGACATCCGCAAGAATTTGGTGTCGGGCTCAATTCTAGTTAACAAGGGGTTTAGACTAGTTTTTGAGTCGGACAAGTTTGTCTTGACTAAGTTTGGGAAGTTCCTTGGAAGGGGTTATCTCACCGGGGGTCTTTTCAAACTAAATGTAATGGTCGTAAGGTCGTGTACCAAAAATTATGATGAATGAAAATGCATCTACTTCCTCTTACTTGACTGAGTGCTTTGATTTATGGCATTGTAGATTATGACATGTTAATCTAAATGCATTAAAAAGATTAGTAAATTTAGATTTACTAAAGTTAAATGAAGTTAATACACAAACGAAATGTGAGGTTTGTGTGGAAGCCAAAATGGCTAAGTTACCGTTTCATTCGGTAGAACGGAGCACTAAGCCTCTAGAACTTATTTACACTGATGTGTGTGATTTAAAGTTTATACAAACTAGAGGTGGTAAAAAGTATTTCATCATGTTTATTGATGACTGTACAAGATATTGTTATCTTTACCTTCTAAGAAGTAAAGACGAGGCTATTGAAGCTTTTAAAAACTTAAAGAACGAAGCCGAGAATCAACTAAGCTTTGTCGAATTAAGACTGCTCAAAGTGATAGAGGGAGAATATGTAGCTCCGTTTGAGGCATTATGCAACGAAAGTGGTATAATACATCAAACGACGACTCCTATTCACCTCAATCTAATGGCGTTCTTGAATGTAAAATCGAACACTTAAGGAGATGATGAATGCTTTGTTGATTAGTTCGAGGTTGCCCCAGGAACTTGTGGGGGCTGTTTTGACACCAACTACATCTTGAACAAAATTCCATTGAAGAGTAAGGATGTCACTCGCTACGAGTTGTGGAAAGGAAGAAAGTCATCGTACAAATATCTCAAAGTGTGGGGTGTTTGGCGAAGGTTGAGGTGTCTCTTCCTAAACAAGTTACAATTGGACCTAAAACAATGATTGTATCTTTATTGGGTATGCTGTGAACAGCGGCGCTATCGTTTTCGATCCACGTGTCGAGGTACGGATATGATTGTGGGGACGACGATTGAGTCGAGGAATGTTATATTCTTTGAAAGTGTTTATCCCTGTAAAGACAATGATAAAGTGAAGCCAGTTCTAGCAATAGAACTGATGGTGAAGCTTCGAGTTCTAAACCTTTGAAGGAAGAACCGATATCGCATAAGCAATCGAGGTCGATCCGGAGGGTCGGAACCGAGACGTGGCGATGAGTCGAACACCAAAGGATTTTGGTCACGACTATATTGCGTTCATGTTGACGAAGAACCAACTTGATCAAAGTAGCCTATGCTCGGTCGAGACGGGATGCTCCGGCGAGAGGTGCTCAGTGAGATTGATTCCATTTTGCAAAATCACACTTGGGTGCTGGTTGATTTGCCAGAAGGTTGTAAGCCCTTAGGATGCAAGTGGATCCTTAAAAGAAAATACAAGACAGATGGATCAATTAAAAAGTATAAGGCCCGTTTGGTTGTCAAAGGGTTTAAACAAAGAGAGGGTATGATTTCTTCGATACCTATTCACCGTGACGAGGATTACGTCTATTAGGGTGCTTCTCTCAATTCTGCTTTGCACAATCTTTAGATTCATCAAATGGACGTTAAGATTGCGTTTTGAATGGTGACCTCGAGGATGAGGTATATATAGAGCAACTCAAGGGTTTAGTACCAGTCGAGAGGCAAGGTATGCAAACTCTTGAAGTCTCTATATGGTTTGAAACAAGCACCGTTGCAATGGCACTGAAATTTGAAAATGTAATGTTGGCAAATGGTTTCAAGATCAACGAGTGTGACAAATATGTTCGTTAAGAACACCGATAATGGTTATGTTATAGTGTGTCCGTATGTAGATGACATGTTGATCATGGGTAGTAGTACTCAAGTCATTAATGACACAAAACGCATGTTAAATAGAAATTTTGACATGAAAGACATGGGTTTAGCCGATGTGATTCTTGGAATCAAGATTCTAAGAAGAGCGACGGAATTGTCTTGACACAATCTCACTCGTCGAGAAAGTGCTTAAGAAATTCAACGCGTTTGATAGTCCGCTCGCTAAGACCCCATCGAGCTCAATGTTCACTTGAGTAAGAACAAGGGTGAACTGTTGGGCAAGAAGACTATGCTAAGGTCATCGGTGTTTGATGTATCTTACAAATTACACCCGCCCGACATAGCTTGGGCCGTGAACAAATTGAGTCGTTACGAGCAATCCAAGCAAGGAGCATTGGAAGGCTTTAGTGAGAGTTTTGAGGTACTTGAAGTGTACTCAAAATCATGGGTCGCATTCGAGATATCCCCAAGATTGAAGAGTGCTTGATGCCAATTAGATATCGACACGAAAGATTCACTTTCTACAAGTGGAGTGCGTGTTCACGATTGGGGAGTCTTGTTTCTTGGAGATCCACGAAACAGACGTGTATAGCCGATCCACCATGGAATCGAATTCATAGCTTTGGATAAAGGCGGTGAGGAGCCAAAGTGGCTCTGTAATTTTGGAAGATATTCCATGTTGGTCTAAACACATGCCACGGTGATGATTCACCGTGATAGCCAAGCGGCTATTGGAAGGCGAAAAGTGGTTTGTATAATGGTAAGTCTCGACATATCGTCGGCGACATAATACCGTGAGATATTTGATCTCAGTGGAGTTATCTCGATTGACTATGTTAAGTCGATAGATAATCTGCGGATCAGATTAACCAAAGGGTTGAGCCGGATCAAATGATCAAGTTGCTAGAGGAATGGGATTAAAATCCACATCTTAAGAACAATCATAATGGTAACCCAACCATGATGACCTGAGATCCCAAGAACTTGGTTCAATGGGAGAACTAAGCTATAGGAGTTAGTGTGTAAACACTCGAGTTAGTCTGTTCCTAGAAAGCAAATGAGTGTTGAAAAACTTGCTTAGTGGTGAGGTTGAGTCGTTGACTCTTAATGATTCCTAAGATACCTCGAGGAGGTTGAGTATGGCAAGATACTCGGTAAAGAATCACCTATGTAATTGCGAAGTGGGGCCGCTCAAACAAAATACTTATGAATCCAAAGTGGATGTCCATGGCCAAATGGAATCAAGCGTGAGAACGGATGAGGTTGAGGTGTTAAAGTGTTAATACCATTGTCTCGATTGCGTTGTGGGGAATAGTTCAAGCATCGTGTCCACTAATCCATTGTGTACTCGATGGTACTAACTATGGAAGGTTCGAGCCATAAACCACCGTCCAAATATTTTAACATCTCTTGAGGATCGAGTAGGTATGCGCATTCATGCATATGGCTATTTCCACTCATGTGGGGATTGTTGAAAATCGTGTATATAATATATATATATATATATATATATATATATATATATATATTATATGTGATCAAATTTCGAGAAGCTACTTTGACTAAGATTTTGAGTGACATAACGTTTAATTTTGTGAAATTAAATGGCATAGGATCGATCTACGTTTGAGTAGATGATCGTGGTGTATTCACATTCTCAAATCCGATTTCCAGTGAGTGAGAAATAATGGATCAAAGTTGGTCACTTAAAGATTGAGTTATGTGATTAAGGGATAAGCATGGATTAATTAATCCTTATCCCATTGATTAATGTACCTTCATTAATTGTCTATATAAGTGGTTCATTGAACACTTAATATAATTATGTGCACAAGTGATAATTTGGAAAGCCTTGTGCCTATGCCGCCGCCGCCGCCGTGCCTGCCTTGCACGCCCACGCCGCTCGGCTCCGGCTCGGCTCGGTTCGGTTCGGTTTGGTTCCGTGGTCCGTGGATCGTGGATCTTGGATCTTAGCAATTGGTCTTTGGGTGGTCTTTGGGCATTCTTTGGGCCTGTTCGTGGGCTTGCTTCGTGGGCTGGTTCCGTGGCCCATTGCCTATATTTTGGATCGATGTTTGATCGAGCCAAAGATTGAGTTGGTCCGGGCCCAAATCGTGTAGCCCAATCCGTTGGGCTGCGTGCGATGGAGTTGGTCCGAGGCCCAACTCGTGTAAGCCCAATCCGTTGGGTCTGCTGTGCACTTGAAGAGGCGTTCGGATCGTCCAATGAACACAGACGCACGCGTTGTCGGTTAAATTCGTCGCTCGTCGATAACGTTCCGACATGATGGCTCTGCGGAAAGCGTGGGCATGTTGTCTCGAGAAATCGCCGTGGGACATAACCCGTAACACCCGACATCAATGCGGGTGTTGACTCAAGATGCTTCCACGGAGGGGGACGCCTATAAATATGACATGTCTCCAAAGATAAGCCACCATCGCTAATCTGCATTCCAGCGTTCAAAGCACTCTCTCGCATACATTTTGTGTCCAAGCTCATCCTCGCCTCCATCCAGGTTCACGGAGCTCGTTGGTTGGTGCATGGTCGCCACCCACGAGACGCTACCGCTTCATCTTTGGGACGATACGCGTAACCGAGAGCACTACCGGCGTATCTCGTCTTCTTGGAAAGAGGCCTCCTCGACTCGGCATCTGTTTACTGGTTTTCCAATTTTATTGTATTTACGTATGTTTCAAATTCATTGTTAGTTTTGATCTCCTACCTTTCTGTTTCGAGTTGTAATACGTCTGGCAAGTTCTGTACTGTTTGTACGCATTTTTCCAACATGTTCAAATAGAAAATACTGATTTTACCACAGTCTTTTGTTGTTTTCACTCCAACATATAGATTGTCACACCGTGATAGCCAAATTATATATATTTTTTCCAAACACACCTTTGCAATTTTTATCTTAACGCCATGAAAATCCACATTGATAATGAAAAAAAGTTACGTGGACAAAACAATATTGTTATTTTGATTAAAAAATAAAGGTAATTAAACCTAATATTTTCTTAGATTAATATTGAGACTTGACTTTTATCCATGTGAATACTTTATGGCTTAACATTCTTAAATATTCGTCAAAATATCTTGTACAATATAACATGATCATGTGGCATCAAATGAAGTATGATGTAAACTAACGTTATTGATGTGACCGTTAATTATTGCCCCGTAAGACAAAAAGTGTCGCTCTATCTTACGTGACCTTTAGCCCACGTTACGTTTCATTCGATGTCACGTGATCATGTCAATATCAATTTAGTAGGTTATATCTATCTAAGTATAGTAACTTTAGGGTAAATTTGAATATTTTTAGAATGTGAAACCATAAAATACTCATACGGACAAAAATGAGATTATATTTGAATATTAACCCTATTTTCTTCATACTCAAAATTCCAAGATATTTTCATACAATCCCTACTTCATTTATGAATTGAATTGATAAAAAAACAAATATGAAATCAAATTCTCTTTTATTCTTCCACAATTCACAGCATAGAATGACCTTTTTTTTTCAAGATTCGATGGGGAAAATTATTAGTTTAAATAACTCAAAGAGCTACATGCGTTTCGCCAAATGCAAAGTGAAAGATACACATTTTTATTTTTTATGGGCCCAAATGAGAAGATTGTCATCCCTATTCCAAAAAAATAAAAAATAAATAAGTCATCATAATCATAAAACTAGGATAACTTACTTGAATTTCCTAAATGTTAAGATAAATTGCTTTTTAGAACATTTCATCATCATTACAAAATTGATTTATTAATAATAGGAGTAGTTTTATGAGTGATTAGGAAACATCATCATTCAAAGTTTTAGGAGTGATTGGAAACAACCAAACAAGACATAATCATAAATTTAGTCGTAAATTGAATTCCTACCTATTTTGGACAAACATTTTTTTTAACTTTCATATGCTCCCCATTATAAATTAAAGATGACCTACAACATATATACTTTTTCTAAACTTTTGTACTCTTCTATTATCTTTTTGTTGTAAATTAATCAATTTCATGATACCACATCATCCTTTATTTGATTTTATACAATTATAGTTAAAAGTCGGGTAAATAAGATGGTTGTGAAAATTATAAACAATTTGCAAATAATTCATTGTTGCTTCATTGTGATTGATGCTGATGCAAAGTTTATAAAAGGTACATCAAAAGAAGAGGGAGCAAAATCCAGAAGAGATTCTGACAGTAAAGATGATTGATTGGTGAATGTATGATTAATTAATTGTTTTAACACATTATAAATGACACGAAATTGCCTGAGTAATTTAATGGAATCTCCAATAGTTTTACTTAGATTTGAGTACGAGTTTATTAAAATTTGGATATATAGGTAAAAGAAAATATTTATAATTCAATTGTTTGCTTCAAATCTTACACTAAAACTATATTCTCTATGAATATTATATTTTATAATTTCAATTATCTAATAAAATAATATTCAAACGACATTAAAATTCAATATTTAATAATACAAATGTAGTTAATATATCAAATTAATAATTACTAATAAAATTTATTAGACATAAATATTATTAGAATGTCATACTACTATTATTAGTGAAAATGAAAGGTGTCCAGAACGAAGGTATCAAGTGTATTGGGGAGAGTTTACTGAAAATTTTCAATTTTGTGAACCTGGTCAAGAGTGCGACTGAGTTAATCGTTGAACACTCCGATGACGCCCAACACTGTCGATCACCGAGATGCAATGAAACTCAATGTGTGAGTGGAAAGTGATATCTCTGCTCCATTTAAAATGTTACACTTAAGTTATCCCATTACAAATATCTCATTCATTTTAGGAAATAATTATCATTTCAAAAGTGTGGGTCTGTCCACTTTTTAACACTTTAACTAGTTTATACATTTCTCTTAAATATTCGTACCCAAAAAAATGAGACAATTTAAATGGGACGGAGAGAGTAAAAAAAAAAACTTTCTCATTTATATACTTTACTTTTTGTCATTTTCACTACATGTTTTTAACATTAATTTTACAAACATATCCAAATTTGATAAAATAATATATAAATTTACAAAATTTATTAATTTATAAATGTTTTATTGTACATATTTCTGCCTTAACGGTCTTATATTCGAGACTGAATTCATATATTGGTATATCAGACAACAACCCATCAAAACAAATTTAGGTACAAACCTATAAATTTTTAGGAATAAAAATGGATCCAATAGTAATAAGATGGGGCAGAAAATCGTGTTGATAACAGTGGACCCACTCTCATAAGATGCCAGCAATACTGACTAGCCCAGATCGGACACATATTTATTTACAAAATTGATGGGAATACAAGAAAAATAATTCTCAATTCAGGCACGAATGAGTGAGACTATCTATCTAAGATTAAAAAGAATCATATATTTCGATTTTTTAAAGTTACTTAAATTAATGTTTTATAAAAATACTAAATGAATTATCCATCATCATTTGACTAAAGAAGCAATATTTCATGTTTTAAATTGATAAAACTCTTAGATAAATATATACTATATTACTACTACACTAATCAAAGTATTTATTTAGTTGTGTATAGCTACTTGCATTGTCATTATAATATTATTTTTTTCTAATTGTATAGGTTATCGGCATTTAATTTGGTTTGGTCCTAAATAAATAGCAAGGATAAAATTGTAGAAGTTTTGGTGAGATTTGGTGTATTCTACCGCTACCTTATGTACAAGACCTGTGAAACCCCACGTTTCGCGTACAATAACCTGCAAACCACACAAGACAGGTAAACCACACTTGGAAAACCAAGTGTGACAGGCTCAAACTCATAGAGACGTTTGATGTGGTTCGAACCTGTGACCTCTCGGCTACAGGAACCCATCTTAACCATTGGACTGTCTCTAGGGGACATATTTCTTATTTCTGAATGTATACCCATCGCCAAAGAGCCAATGGAGATTAAGGTTTTCACCAATGAACAAAACTGCAAACAGCCTTATGAGGTTTGTCATTGTACTGCAAAAGATTGCAAAAGTTTCCATATCACCCTTCTAGTAAATTTAGAATATGTAGGTATATTACATCCCTCTCACACGTTATATTAATAAAATATTATCATATGGAGGGATGTAGACATTTACATGTTGTATGTAAATTACCATCACCCTCCCTTTATGTGTGTCGGTGTGTGTGTATATGACCCGTGTATTCGATAGGTTGTCCTCAATGCTATTCACAAATAAATCAAACAACAAATATTATACATAATCTAGTTGGTAATGATTATACTTAGTTTAGTTTCATAAAAACTAATGAAAGTAATTTGTATTGTAATAGAAAAATATTATTTAAAATATACTTTTATGAAGGCTAGCATATAGTTGAAATTTGTAATTATTAATAATAATAGTCACGTAAAAAAATATATGTGTATATATAAGAAAGAAAACAAATAATTTTTTTTCTAAAAAACGAAAGCAGATAAACAAAGAATAGAAGGAAAGTGAAAAGTAAGAAAATGAGAATTATTTTATGCAAATAAATATACTGGAAATTTATTTATTTATTTTACATCTAACTTTACATAGCACGTATTAATTTAAACCTTTTTTCGTAATTTTCATTTAAAATGCATATTGCATATTTTGTATAGAATAAAATTACACAAAAGTAGAAAATATATATGGAGAAGAAGAAGAAGATTCCCGTTGGCTTGGCTGAGGCGAGATGTTGTGAAAAAATCAAATTCTTCATAAAAGAAGTTATTTTATGCAAACAAATATGTTGAAACTTAAAAGATTATAATTCATTTTAAATTTTAATTTTACATAGCATATATCAAATTAAACCTCTGTTCATTATCTTGCCTTTAAGATGCATATTGCACATTTTAAGTAGAATAAAATTACGCCCTCTGCTCTACTAAATTGTTTTTTATTTTTTTTGAATGATCCATAAAACCGCTTTCTTTCTTTTTATGGACACGACCTTATATAACTCTCCTAACTCCCCTTCATATTACTCACTTATTTATAAAAAATCTGCTATGACCCACATTTTAATTCTACTTAACATTAATTTTACACATTTTTTACCTAATACGTCTTACAACTTTGGGTCCATTTATCCACTAACTCTATATTAATTATAATTTATTAAAACTCATGCCACTAAAATCTTTTTCAAAAGGGGAAGCTCTCCTCCCAGGAGCCTCCACACTCTAGCACCATAAGAATGTAAAGAGGTAAATCACGGTGACTCAGCGGTTAAGAAGCTATAAAGACTTTGTCTAGTGTCCTCAAAAGAGTCATTCTAAAGATGGTGAAAATCCCACATTGTGCCTATTAAGATTCGATATTTGATCTTTATTTCAAATCTATTAGCTAATAATAATAATTAACTGAGCTAGGTCGGTAAGTATATAGCAAACGAAATTTATAGATGGAGGGATTATGAAAATAGAAAAAGAAAGTATAGAAACAGCGAAACAAAGAAAGACGGAATAGAGTCAATAGACATTAACGTTTGCGTGCGAGAGGCACGGGGTTCGATTCCCCACACCTCCATTATTATTTTTTAATTATTTTTTTTTGTTTTGCTCGGAATGGTCTAATAATGGAGTATATGAATTTTCACCATTAAAGCGTGAATTTATGTATTACATGGATATTAGTGGTCAAAGCTGGATATTGGAAGAGCTGTGAATGTGTGTATTGGTGCAGTGGTATAGTGGTTAACGCCGGCGCCAAAGGTTTCAATTCAGTCACCGTGACGTGCCTTTAAAATTTCGTATTAAATTACAAAAAAAAAAAAGAAAAAAAGGAAGAGCTGTGAATGTCAAATTTCCTCTAAAAGCACTAAACAAACAGTTGGAGGTTTACGAGTTAATCGATCCTAAACAGAATTCTAAATTTAAATTTAAATATTAATAGTTTGTCAAAAGTAAACTACTTATTCTTAAAATACAATGATATTGCTAAAATTCATCATTTTCTTATAAAAATAAAGTTCATATAAAATTCATACTCTTTTTTCCTAAGTTAGCTAGATGAAATATTTTATAACTTGGATAAACCAGAACATTCCACATACTTTGATAGATTAAACAGAGCTTCTTTTGATCATCTAATCTACATTCAATATTCAATCATATATGTCAATTCAATCTACCACTCAAAGTAAACAACGTCTGCTGCTGCAATGATTAATTTACGCTAGCTCTCTCTCTCTCTCACACACACACACACACACACTTGAAGAGCAAAGATTATCTGCTCAACCACACAAAGTGAGTTAACTGAACTGAAGGGTAAATGTAACATGACGTATCTTTGGAGAGAGGATGAAGTTATTGCCAGAATCATAACAGAATATACATGAGCTATACCACACAAATGCAGCACACACACACATTAGCAGTAACACCCTTACATACAATCTATTAATTCCTACGAAATAACCTCTCCTCTTCCATGTAACTTGTAACCACACCAAATCTTTCCTCCTATCATCAAACAACAGGATCTTCCAAAGCTGCAGTTGATAAGTCATTTATTCGAGGATAAGAGGCTTTTCGTCTAGCTGGTTTTGCACCCGTATCAACATTTTCAATAAGTTCGGGAGCTTCGGATCTGTTGAACATCACACACAATTGTTTAAAGTCTGTAATGTGTAATGTAATGCACAATCATATCCAGTCAATAACACCACTTCCTCAAACAAGAAAAGCAAACTTCCTTCAAAAAAGCAAAATAACTATAAACAAAGATTTTAACCCTAACATTTTGTATTTTGCAAGGTTTAGGTTACAGAATAACTGCACCGATACCAAACCTCACTATCTTTACCCGTTACCACAAAGCAAGCATAATATTTTTTTTTCTCGACTCAATTTAAGGCTGAACTAGTGTTAGCAAAGTTTCAAGAGAAACATAGGGAAAAGCATAGACAAGCTACATTTCAGTTTCATGCAGGACCAACTTTCATATCAGGATCAGATATTGCAACATGTTAGCAAAGACGATAAAAAAGACCAATCTCCGGAAAATAAACTTATGTGCCAAAATTACTAACTGGTCAAAGCTAAATCAAATTACGCACAGGTACATTCCAATAAGGTAGTATTTCAGCTGAACAGCTACCATCATCCCAACTTCCATAGTGCACAAGCAATCAACAATAGTTGAAGGTCCAACCAAATTTTTAAGTACAAATTGAACCAGCAAGAAGAATTATTAAAAAAATGATATCTAAATTCAGACGACAAAATTTGTAGAGTTTTAGAATTTGTCTCGATTCAGACACAATCTAATCAACTAATCATAGCTATTAGCTAAGAACTTCGAGGAAATGATAACTGCTTCGGATCTCATATATTAGAATATAGAGTTTCTACTAAGTTTATATGAACTTCCACTCCTTCTCATCTATTTTTATAGCTCAAGTCCTATTCAATCTCGTTTATTTGAGGAAATTGAATGTTCTTTTTTATAGTTCAAGAGCATATGAAGACTGCTCCACTACACGCATATCTATTTATTCAGAGATAGGACCAGGCAGTTTAATGTCAATACGCCAAAACTCTAAAACTTGGGCAGTAAGACTTTTACTCGGTAATAAAGTATAACCCAGAACAAGATTAGGCGTACTAGAAAAAATTGTACCTCTTCTTAAATTACATCGACTTGTAATCCAGCTGAAGAACTAACCTTTTTCGTGGCTTTGACTGGTTAGGATAGCTGCATTCACCTCACTAGCAGTCTTATGCCGTTGGGATTCATCAAGCAGTTCACCAACAGGGCAATTGGCGACATCTTCAAAAGCAAGCAACGCAACAGTCCTTTCCAACTCTTCCAAAAAGCCTTGCTGCAATTAGAGAAATTTAAAGCAATACTAATGAAACAATGAAATTTAAATTCAAACATCTCTCTTCTGATAACAGCATAAGGGTTGGGAAAGTATGATTTATGTGCAAGGAAGATAATAAGGTTGAATGAAGTTGACGAGTCAACTGAATAATTACGTTTTCCTCTCCTCTGGGAGCAAGTTCCTCTTGAGCAAATTCTAAAGCAGCCTCAACCTTCCCATTCCGGATCAATTCTATCATTCGCTGCTGTTGGAGATGAAAAAAGAGCTGGGGATTTGTGTCCAATATCTTCAAGAAAACAATCAAATTATCTATAAGAAATGAAAACAAAACACGTATATAAGGTAACTATAAGTGTCCTGCTTTAGTTCTATATCGAACCCATTTAACACAAAATCGAGAACAAAGCAAAAAGATTCACACCTCAGGGTTCAAATCATTAACTTTTTCAATAGCATCCTCCACATTACCACTCTGCACCGCTTTCTTAACTGCCATACGATCGGTGATTGTTGCAAGATCTATGTCCGCTATTTATAATAAGGAAATCCATATGTGCTTTAAACTATGACAAGCCATGTAAAACATGGCGATAAAGAAAATAGGGAACTGAAAAGTTCAAAGAGGATACGCTCAGTCCCAGATTCGAGTTGAAATTTTTCAGCAGCCTCCACATAACCCTCAGTAACGAGAAAGTTCATAACCAATTTATTCATATCGTCTTTTCTAACTTTAACATCATTGAGTTTTTTCTCCCATTCTACTCTGGTTATAACTTTCTTCGATGTAGCCTGCAAAAACAAACCAAGTAGACAAGTAAAACGCACTGCAACCAACAAGTTCGATTCATGGAACATCAGCATTTATAACAGCACGGAAGCTACCGAAAATTAATCAATGCTATAAAAATAATCGTATAATCAACCTAACAAATTAAAATGCCACTACCTACAGAAACGATGAGTAATAAGTTCATGAAGTAGATTATAGCTGGTTAAACAAAATGAACCATGACCAGTTATATTGTTGCCATCATATACACAATCTAAACCCTAAAGTAGGAATTTTCTTCATATTCTTGAAATAAGCAAAAGTAAATATTCCTCAGCATTTTTCCTTCAGGCTAGTTTATTTTTTATGATAGTCTGCAATGCAATAACCATCCACAATCAGTAACTACGGGAAGTTTATACAAAGAAAACCTATCTGCACTTAATCTTTAAAATACACTGCAATAAACACAACCCTAAAACATCAAAACTAAAATAGAATAAGAAATGCCACTCTAACCCTGAAGTGTATTACAAGCCTCCAGTTGAATCGACAGTCAAGTAGTAATTTTGATGAGCAACGAGTACAGATTAAACCCAAATAATTTATCGAAATGTTATTAATTTACAATTCGAGAAATTCAACTTTCTTTGAGCAAGGAGAGAGAGAGAGAGAGGAATTACCATAGCTTGGATTTCAGCGAGTTCGCGAATGACAATCCAAAATAATGACATCAGTATTAATCAGTAATCACCAGTCCACGCCTTCAGCCCCCAACTAAAAAATAGGTAACATTAACTCTAATTTATCCCCTAAATTTACCATTAGTTAAAACAAAGAACATTTTTACTTACTCTGTTACTGTTATTATTATTAGCAATTGTTTGCAGAACACTAAAAACTTGAAAGGAATTTCAAGAAGAAGGCTGTAAATTGATTGATAGCGTTATCTGCGAGTATCTTCAATGGTTGGATGACATTTTTGTTTGATTTTTGCACTGAAAAATAATATATGATATTAATATCAAATATATTTAATTATTAGGTGATTCTCTTGTGCTTATGTTCTACGAATATTTATTATTATTTTTTCAATATTAATCACATTTTGAATTATAAAATTTCTTCATTTATATATATATATATATATATATATATATATATATATATATATATATATATATGGTTGGATTCGGTGAACTTATCTTTTTGAGATTGAGAACCACGATATACGTTGAAGATGATGCACAAACAAGATAAAGTTATAATGAAAACTTTCTAAAATTGTTGGACAACAAAATAATTTTAGAAAATTTTCGCTATCATGTTTTACTTGTTTTGTGCATCATCTTCAAATCCTATCGCATGGTTATGAGTTCATGATGTATTCATTGATCCACTCATATATATATATATGGGGTTGGATCAGTGAATCATCTTTTTGAGAACTTGAGAACGATGATATGACGTTGAAGATAATGCAAAGCAGATAAAGTTGTGCATAACTAAAACTTTCTAAAATTGTTGCACAACAAAATAATTTTAGAAAGTTTTCGTTATGCACAACTTTATACGCTGTCTGATCATCTTCAACGCCTTATCATCAGCATGAGTCAGCAGATGATTCATTGATCCATTCACTATATATATATATATATATATATAGGAATAATAACACACTATTTAGTATTTATGAGCACCTACGAGACTACCAGGATATAGTCTATGTTAGTATTTTATATTTTTTCTTATATCTATCTCGCAAATTATGATCAAAATCATCAAATTTACAAATTATATAGAATTCAAAGCATTATGATTTGTTCTCTTCCCCTTTATTTTCAAATAGAAGAACAAAACTAATAAATTTGATTTAAGATAGGAAAATGATAAATCATGCTTTAATTTCTATGTAAATGATAAATTTGGTGACTCTTGTGGTAATCGATGAAATATAAGAAAAAAAAATTGAAGTGGAAAAAATATGTATATTAGTATGAACTACTTGTCAACGATATTCATAACAAATGTTTAGAAATGATGTATAACATATCACACGTTTCAATATATAATTGTAAAATAAAATGACTATAGTATTGGCAGAAACACAATCTCGTACACTATCAATAGGCAATTTTTTTTTGTGATAGAGTGGTTAATGATAGGCGCAAAGTGCCAGGTTGATCACGTATGATGCGATTTTAAAATTTAGTATTAAATTACTTGTATACGTGGGAATCCGCTACTCATTCTGTACGTCTGAGAACCCCACGTTCACTGCATAATAAGCCGCAAATCACACGACGTGTAAAAATCAAGTGTGTGCTCAAATCCATGAGACGTTTGGTGGGTTCGACCGCGATCTCTCATTATGTGAACCCATCTTAACTATTAAATTTGTCACGATCTGGGGTCAATCAATAGACAATTTAATTATAGATGAGGTGCACTTATTTCCACCGGAGACTCAAGCGTGACAAAGTGGTTTTTTATTTAATAGATGCTTGCAGATATTTAATTAGATAGATGTCCAAATTCCAAAGATTTTAGATATATATGGATTGATGAATATTAAACGATAAGATTCTCGTTTTTATTTTACAAAGTCATTTATCCCTAATATTTTACAATCAAAGATATATTTCAAATTCATTAATCCTGTATGAGTCCTAGTATATCAAATAAGTACACACGTAACCAAATAAAACAAACACTAATAAAATAATAAATATGAATAAAGTCACAATTACATATATGAGCGGATTTAGGGCGTGCAGAGCTTCAGCACCCAAATCGATTTCTTCTTGATGTTTATAAATCTTATATTTAATTATGGAATAATATAATGCAAATTGTCGAAATTAATAAAACTATAATTTTACACGCCACAAAAAATGTCTACCATCTGAAATACAGCATCAATAATGGAGTTAATCGACTAGCAGAATCAGAATCAGAATCTATGTATTATATTTGTATGCAAATCTAAAATTAAGAATTAACAAACTATTCTATTTTTTGGAGTTGAAAATTTTCGATTTTAGCTCTTTTAAATTATTTTTCTAAATCTTGTCTCTAGTTGGCGTGGGGAATCCGGGAAGAGCTTCCCTCTTTTGTAAGAAGACTAATAAAAGGAGCTGGAATTACATTTGTGAGTTTGCACTTGTCAGAGTTTCACACAGTCGTTGAGAAGAATCCTTAGCTTTGAAGAGCACGCAGAAAGTTACATTGCAGAGAGCAAGTTTTTATATATATTCAAACGTTACCACGCTCAATAGAGTCTTCTTCTGAAAAATGCTGTTAAAATATTTGGCACTCTGCATATGACTTTTTCCCCAAAGATGTTACTTTCCTAATCTTTTCCTATTCCAAATGGGAAACGCCCACCGCGGCGCATATTGACTTATCGATCCCATTTTAATTTCCTCGATAACTATTCTTTCTTTTGTTGTTTGGAATTCGCCGCGGAATTTCCTTCTTGAATTTTGTACTCCTACTTCCCAATTCCGCGTTTTTTGTGTTTATGCTGAAGAATTGAAGCTCGGGTTAGGCGATTTGGTGGAAATCTAGTACCTGTTTTTTGGTAAAAGTAGACTGGCGGTGAGTTTGAGATGATGATGGTGGAGGCAGAAGAGGGATCGCCGGCGGTGGATTTTTGTAGAGTGGAGAAGGAAGAAAACAGCGACGAGTTTGATATAATTGAAATTGATACTCTTTGGAGAATATTGGACGAGCCCTCTAATCCTCCACAGGTTAATTCTGTCTTAAGGTTTTCTCTTTTTATTTTATTGGTGAAATTTTGTGTGTTTATTGGTGAAATCTGAGGCAGGGAGCCACGATTGATGGTTTTGGGGTTTGTGATTTGGTGTCAGTGGATGGCTACGAATGTATCTTGATTTGTTTACATGATGGGTAGTTATATACTCGGTTGTTTTGGTGCAATTTTTGTGTGATCTTGCAGGATTTTCTGTTTCTCGAGTTCATGCAAGGCCATGGTGTGTGTTCTATCCGAGTTGAACTGGCTTATTGCATGATTTTACCACATACTTTTCCTGAATTATGCATGCCCATTTTGTTGAGGTTGATTATCCCGATGTATTTTGTGTTTACCGTGCTTTGACACTTGAAGAATTGATCAGCCGTTTGTGTATAGACATTGTAGAATATTTTTACCCTTGGCATGAATACAGGGAGTAGTTGCTGCTGTGTGGCTGTATGTTATTTGTAAGACGTAGTGGCATAGAAGTCCAGGACATTTACTAACTGAAATGGGACATGCATTGGCATGTCAAGATAATATGCACAGTACTGTCTCATAAAGAGGAATACAAATAATGTAGCGAACTAATGGTATTATCATATAAATGGCTTTCCTGCATTATTTCTCATCAATTTACACTCTAGTCCTTCCTACTCCCTGCCATTCTGTTTGTTTTTGTGGTGCATCAGCATGCATGTCGAACTTATGGTCTAAATTTGAACATGAGAAATTGTTTTAACAGTGTTATTGCCAATTTGCAGGATAATAGGTTGGATAATTTATCTCGTGTTGATGCCCTAACAGGTTGGTAAGCCTTCTTTTTGTTTTTTATTTTCTGCATCTATTTATTCAAAGTACTACTTGGTTGGTCTTCTTGAGTTTTCGTTTGTTTTGTGTATGTCACATTTTTGTAATGGGTGTAGTTTTGGGGCAAGAAAGTAGGTAGCAACCATTTGTTTATTAGAATCCAATGTGAAAGATTATATTATTCTCATTAAGAGAGCCGTGGTTCCCTTTAGTTCACTTAAATTGATATGTCTCCTTGGGTTTTTGTATCTGTATGTATCACATTTCATCCTAGTCAAATTATCAAGTGTTACTTTGATAGGAATGCAGACTTCAGAAGACGTGTTTTGGAGGAATGACACACACAACTTGGAAGCCTCAGAATCCAAAAGGGCGCCTTCTGATAGTTTTGTGGAATCTACTCGATATTCCAGCAATCCAGATGGCGAAATGCTTGAACCTTCATCCCAGTTTAGTCAAGGCAATAACCTTTTCGAAATGTCTGAGATGCTCTGGGCAGAAGATGAGATTGGGCCCTCAGGATCTGGGAGGGCACCTGCCAATGGTTTAGTGAAACCCGATTGGAATTCCAGCTTTGCTTATTCTGGAATGCTTGAACCTTCATCATCCCAGATTAGTCACGATGACAGATTTTCCTATATGCATATACGTGGTGGTTTGCATAATACCTCATCTTATTACAACAGTGACTCTGAGAAAGCTCCATTTGAGTCGCCAAATCGCAGAGAGCAATTTGATTTTAATAGTGCTAATTTTGCTATTCATAATCAACAGTCTTCGGATGAAAAGGCACTAACTTAGCTCCGTTTGGGACACCCGACTACAGCGAAGCATCTTCCTTCAATAGTTTTAGTGATGTTATTCATAAGCAAGATTCTACAGATTTCTGTCACTTGAACTGCGATATGGATCCATTTGGAATGGACTACAGTTTTATGCCTGCCAGCGGAAATGAAACCGAAAAGCCTTCTAATACCTTTTCCATTGAGAACCGTAGTAGACAAAGTTGCATCAAGGTTGAGAACAATACCGTTTTAACGTCGTCCTCCGACATAGTTTCCAGAGCTTCTGAAGTAGTTAATTATGCCATTAATGTGGGCGAGGCACAGAGTGGTCTTCATCTAAATGTTTGCCATCCAACTCTTCTAAGAGCTATGGCATCAATTCAAAGCTTGAAATAGAGGATGAATTTTTCCAGTCAAGGGGGGGACAAAGTGATACTGCTGTTAAAAGTTCTGCTGCCGTTGCTCACAAGCAGGAACATGATCTTCAGGTTTTGGAGCATCCTGGAGTTAGGCTGCCCCCATCGGTTAGCAGAGGCAGTAATATCATAAAAATGGAAAAGGAGGTGCCAAAGTTCTATGATTGTCATATTTCAAAAGTCAATTATCAAGGGGTTCAGAGTAAGACATCTGATCAAAGCAATGCTGAGGATGGTTCTGATTTGTGTATTCTCGAGGATATGAGTGCTCCAGCGCGTTCATATCATGTTGCAATGACTGAAAGGTCGGTTGACACGAAACAAGTTCTGACGTCTAGGGAACCCGGCACCCAAACGGTAACAACACATTCAAGGCGAAAACCAAATGATGAAAGAGCCATTTTCCGAGTTGCATTGCAGGTGAATCTCTAATCAGCCTTATGCTGTCTCTGCTAGCTCGGATCAACTATTTTATACACTTCCTTTGAGAAATAACATGTGCCATTTCTTGGAGAATGTTTGATTTTGAGTTATTGGAGGAAATAATTACACAAGATTTTGATCAATTGCAGGATCTTTCACAGCCAAAATTAGAAGCTAGTCCACCAGATGGCGTTTTGTCTGTGTCCCTGCTGAAACACCAGGTATGTATGTTCACTTCAGTTTGGAAACAACGCAGAATTTGATGTTTTTCTGATGATAATTTAATGGGTTTGTAAGTTCTGGTTAAGGATAAAGCTAAGATGGAGAAACAATATTGTATGGGTATCCTTATGTGAATACTTTCGTGTTGTTTATAAATTTCCAGTATGTCTTAAACCTCAAGATCTTCTAAACCTAGTCTGATGCAAATTTTTAGTTTATGTCCATTTAAGGATAGTGTTGAAAGCAAGCTTTCATTTATTCGAATGTCGTTGTAATCGAGACCCTAAAGCACTTTTAAACTGTCAGGCCGTGAGGAACTTGATTCAAAGTTTGACTTGTTGTGGTAGAACTATCTCAATTTGTAGATTGCTAATGATACGGGTGACCATGAATATCTCCTGTTATTAAAAATACTACTGCAGTATCAGCTTATATCTTTTCACAATTGTAATGTTTGATTGCATGAAGATGTCGTATTAAGGGACTTGGTATTTCATTTTATTGAGTAGCTGGGCTAATATACTTGATTGCTTGACAGCTTGACATAAAACAACTTGAAATGGCATCTCCAATAGACTGCTGCATTGACACTACAAAATACAAATGTACAAAAAGGAAATCACTTAAGGCTGCACAATTCCTTGAGTGATTCTTAATTTGGATGTGGCATGAAAAAAATTCTTGCTATTATATTGTTAATATTAATATCTCCGGTCAGCATCGCCATTTAACATAATGGGTGAACGTGGTGGTTTTCATGACTGCAGGAGTTCTCTTATCTCATTTATCACCTCTAATGATTCTAATTGAGTTTCTGGAGAGAAATTGCCTTAGGGTGCATAGTTCACTTAGTTATGCATCTTGAGATACTGTCATAATCATATCGTTATTATAATTGCCCACTATCACATTCTAGCATAGATGAAAGATTGTATGTTTCCTTTGTCAGGAAGGGGGGATACATTACATTTCTTTAATTATACATTAAATTTCCACTGATTCTATTTGAGTTCCTGTACAGCGTATTGCTTTATCTTGGATGGCTAACAAGGAAACAAGGAGTGCTTGTTGCTCTGGTGGAATTCTTGCAGATGATCAGGTTCCTTTGGGGGATTTGCTTACTCTTGGTTATGGTAATCTCTGTGAAACCATTCTCATATTTCGATTTTGACAGGGACTTGGAAAGACGATATCAACAATTGCACTCATTCTAAAGGAGAGGGCACCGCTGTCTAAAGCTAATGCAAAACAGAGTGTAACAGAAATGTTAAATTTGGATGATGATGATGGCGGCCACACTACAGAAGGAGCTGAACCTATCATAGTTAATGGATATCCTATCAACAACTGCAAGATAACTTTGCAAGCAAAGGGCAGGCCATCTGGCGGTACCCTTATCGTATGTCCAACGAGTGTCCTCCGGCAGTGGTCTGAAGAGTTGCACAATAAAGTAACTAAAGAAGCTGGTCTCTCTGTTCTCGTATATTATGGAAGCAATCGTGCAAAGGATCCACTTGAGCTGGTTAAATACGATGTGGTGGTTACAACATATGCAATTGTGAGCATGGAGGTGCCGAAACAGCCTGTCGTTAATGAAAATGATGATCTCATAGGTTCCTCATCATATAAAGATTCCTCATCTGGTGGGAAAAGGAAGCTGCTGGAAACTATGTCTGACAAGAAATCCTCTAAGAGTAAGAAGAGTCGCAAAGGGATCGATGATGAATTGCTTGAAAATGCATCTGGTCCTCTGGCCCAGGTTGGATGGTTTAGGGTTGTATTGGATGAGGCTCAGAGTATTAAGAATCATCGAACTCTAGCAGCTAGGGCTTGCTGGGGTCTTCGTATAAACGCAGATGGTGCTTATCAGGGACTCCTATTCAGAATGCAATAGATGATCTTTATAGCTATTTCAGATTTCTCAGACATGAGCCATATGCCGCCTTTAGGACTTTCTGTGAACAACTAAAGGTTCCAATCAATAAAAATCCAAGGAATGGCTACAAAAGTTACAAGCGGTGCTGAAGACTATAATGTTGCGTCGAATCGAAAGGTAAAATTACCTTCACATCTAGTTTTTCTGTAATTTCAATTGGCTGCAGTTATAACAAGTTTATGATCGGGAATTAGTTATCGAGTTTACAGGTCCTGTAACTCCTTTTGGTTTTGCAATGTGTATGAAGTATCTTTGATTGAACGAGCATCCTTCTGGAGCTTGATATTATTTGGGGTGGAATTTTAATCCAGGTACTCTTCTTGATGGAGAACCAATTATTGATCTCCGCCAAAAACAATCGAACTGAAGAAGGTTGAATTTTCCAAGGAGGAGCGTGATTTCTACTGCAGGCTCGAGGCTGATTCACGTGCTCAATTTGCAGTATGAATTTTAATTCTATCAGATCTCTACACAAGGAATATAGGTCGATCTGAATGCTGACCCCTTTTTCTATGCATATGATAGGAATATCAAGCAGCTGGCACTGTGAAACAGAATTATGTCAATATATTATTAATGCTTCTACGGCTCGACAAGCTTGTGATCACCCTCTTCTTGTGAAAGGCTACAATTCTAATGCAAAATTGCTTCATCAATTGAGACGGTAAAGAAGCTTCCTCGGAGAAACAAAGTTTTCTTTTGGATTGTTTGGAAGGTTCTTTGGCAATCTGTGGAATTTGCAATGTAAGCAGTTTTTGTGGGTCATTTTGTTACTGCTCCTCTTTCTGCAGTTAGGGTTCTCGCATTTCCTATTTAAAAGCTGTTTCCTTGTCTTGCTCTCTTCTTCTATGGTTCTCAGTTTCTATTGTGGAGGTTCGTATCTGACATTGAGAGGTTTGATTATGCTTCTAAACATAGATGCATTAATATCAAAATTTTAGTAGCTTGTGGACATCAATATCAAGTATCTCATGGTTAAGAATCCTCAAAATCTCAGTTTTCTGTATTTCACGATGCAAATTTTCAATTGGAATTTTTCAGTGAACCTTGGAATGATCTCTACATTGTATCATCGTCAGATAGTTCCCCATTATATTCAAATTAATCGATTCCTATGTTCCATTTTTCAGTTCAATAATTCTAAGTAATCTTTTTAGGCAAAAACTTGTGTACATCCGGATGTCCGTTCGTCCATCCTGATTAAATTTAATTAGGGTTCATCAATCCCCAATCAGAGTTTATTAATCCCTAATTAGGGTATATCAGTCCTCAATTAGGATTTATTGATCACAATTAGAATTTATTAGGGCGGATGCACTGCGCATCTGGATGTAACCCTCTTCTTTTTATATATTTTTATGTTACTTTTTAACTACATTTCTCATAATACTAGAGTTTGAAGTTTTGTGCTTTAAATGCTACTCTTTACAGGATCCACCTGAAGATGCTGCTGTAACTGTATGTGGACATGTCTTCTGCAATCAGTGCATATCCGAGCATATATCAGGTGATGACACTGAGTGTCCGACCAAGAAATGCAAAACTCATCTTACTACGTCTAGTGTATTTTCTATAGCCACACTACGGATTGCTGTATCCGGTCAACTGACTATGGAGAATACTGCCGACTGCCCTGGCTCTGGAGCTGCTGAAGCTTCCGAACCTCAAATGTTAAGATGTCCTCAAGATTCTTCCAAAATTAGGGCTGCTCTCAACATCTTGCTATCTCTGTCCAAACCATGGGATTGTGCCCCCAAAACGAGTTCCTCAGAGAATATTGAAGGAGGAAATGGCTCAGAAAAGTTGGACATATGTAGAGACTCGAACAATTCGGTCGAGGCTGTGGGGCAGAAAGCCATAGTGTTCTCGCAGTGGACCGGGATGTTGGATTTGCTCGAATCTTGTCTAAAAAGTTCTAATATTCAGTATCGTAGACTCGATGGTACGATGGCTATTGCTGCTAGAGACAGAGCCGTAAAGATTTCAATCTTCTTCCCGAGGTTTGTATGATTACCGGCATTCTGATAATTGATTCACCTCGTGTCTTCCAGATTTTAATTGTGAAAAACTTCTCCAGGTTTCTGTTATGATCATGTCTCTGAAGGCTGCGAGTCTCGGACTGAACATGGTGGCAGCTTGTAATGTGCTTCTTCTGGACCTATGGTGGAACCCGACAACTGAAGATCAAGCTATAGATAGAGCACATCGTATAGGGCAGAGGCGCCCTGTTTCAGTTTATCGGCTAACTGTGAAGGATACAGTGGAAGATCGCATTTTGGCCCTACAGGTTCATTTTCTTTTCAAGATTTTGTTTCGATTGCACATTTTCTCAGTTTACTTGTAAAAACACAAACTTTAACTCCTTATAGGGTGTTTTCTTTGGGTGATGTAGCTTAGATATATACAAATAATATAGGCTAATCCACCATATACTTGAAAAATCAAACAATTTTGTGCTTGTTTCATCATATAATCATTCAGGAGGCACTCTTGTGCTCGATATAATTAAATCTAATTGTGATTAAGAAACCCCAATTAGTGACTAATAAACCCTAATTTTGGTTTGGTTAACCCTAATTGGAGTGGAAGTACACAAGTGTTTGCCATCATTCAAATACTCAATCATGTGTGTTATCAATCTGCTCTTTATCTCCCAAAGCAAATGCCCCCTTATGGATTATAATTGTTCCTCTCATTTGATTTCATTTTGCAACGCTTATGCAAATATCTTCATCTGCTCCAGCAAAAAGAGGAAGATGGTCGCGTATGCTTTGGAGAGGATGAAACTGGTACCAGACAGAGTAGACTTACAGTTGAGGATCTGAAGTATCTCTTCAGGGTGGATTAGGGGCCTTATCATGGTTTACTTTACTCGTATTCTTTCTGCATTCATTATTGGCTAACAACAGCAGCAGCTTTTTATTCGAAAAGCAAAGTGGTAATTAAGCTCTAGCATACATCAAGATCTCTGGGAATTTTTTCAAAGATTTTCCCAAGGTTGATTTTTTGGACCAGTGATTTTGTTTTGCTAAATCACAATGTATATCGAATAGCTTAGACACATCTATTGTACATATCAGTGGCTCTGTCCTCTTCTTTGTAGACATTTTGCTCTTTATTAAATGATGGAAAATATAGTCACTTTTTGTTCCTTATATTGCTTAGCAGCAGATTTTGGAAGATTATGCCTTCTGATTAATGGTTTCTCATAGCAGTGTTGTTTCTACTTTATGAAGGTGCCGATGGGATGCTAAATTTGTTCTCTCTCTCTTGGTCAGTTGGAATCTATTTTTCATGTTCTATAAATTGATTGGAATCAAAACGACGTTGTTTTCATTACCACGTAGTTTTAATATTGTCACATTATATTCAATTTGGGAGCAGTTCCAATTTTGCGAATATTTTTGAAAATTCAAAAGTTCGAGTATTTAAGAGTTGAAAAAAAAAAAGGTTCACACGCGATATTAGATAACCCCTAAAGTTTGTATGTTTACAAACTAACATCCCTTTAACAATTTAAGTTGAATTTAATTACATAAAAAAAATTCTATCAATTGTGGTACTATGAGATTGATCAAGATTCAAATTCAAATTTATATTTACATCCAATGGCATAGTAATTTCATTTAATATGTTGATATGTCATTGAATATAAATCTGAATTCGAATCTTCAACTATTTCATAATAAGACATCTTATACAAGACTCCTCTCATATATTAAATAATAAGACTTCTTATACAAGACTCCTCATATATTAAAGTATATGAATTTATGAATTGAGTAGTTTAGATGAATTAGATTTTGGTGAAATTATATGTTTAATTTGCACTAGTAGCGGCCCGTTGTATATTTTAATTAAATTGACGTATCAAGGGAGATGTTATCGAAGTTCGGATATTTTAAGTATCAAGATATACGGGAAAAAATAAATTAGTTAAATGGAAAAAATAAATTGCATCTTACATAACGCTTTTTAGATTATAAAATTAGTGACACTAGAATGTTCCTGGATTGTACGGGAAAATGGAAACAATTTGTCGAACGATTTAGAAATAATGCATTACCTTTCGTTTTTGAAGCTATGAAAAATATAGTGACGTGTCAATTGTTTGACTAATGAGAAATTTGAGATAATAAATTTGCTACAAATTACATTTTTGATTTTTATCAAACGATTCGAAAATTATGTCAAAATTGCTGAAAGGGCGTGTATTAATTCATTAATACCTAATTTATATTATATAAGCTTTTTTTTAGTAGTGGATGCCACCTTTAAAAAAAATAAAATTGAACTATAATATTTTGCTTCGAAGAGGATGGAGATAGATGTTAGTAAAAGTATTCATAAGAAAACTAAGAATCAATCAACTAAAAACAAAAGAATTAATTTATACCTAAAAATATTTACAGAATTTCCTTCGTTTTTTTTTCTTTTTCCCGGATATGCGTGTGTGTCTTTCTGACCTAGACTACAAATACAGCGCCGCCACCGCTTCCCTCATTCGGTCATTCCTCACATATCATTGCACTGTTTGTGGCGGCGATATCATTTTCGGCGGAGTTAAGCGAACAACCATGGCAAAGAAGAAGGAGAGGTCCGTCAACGTTTCGGGGAAGCCGAAGCACTCGCTCGATGTCAACAGAGATAGTAAAAAAGGCAAATCTAGCAATGGACGGAGCGCCGCCACAGTGCGGCGGCTCAAAATGTACAACACCCGCCCCGTTCGCAATGCTGGCGGTAAAATACTCAAGCACGATCTCCAGTCGAAGGAATTGCCATCTACTCGGATTATGCCCGACCGTCGCTGGTTCGGTGCGTTATTTTGCAGTTCAATTTTTCTTTGGAATTTGTCTAATTGTTGCTTGGGAACGGATTACTTCTTCTTCTTCGATTATTTTGTTGGGAACGGATTGCAGTGGTAGTCGATTATTATTGTTGTCTTTGAGCTAACATATTAATGGAACTTTAAGTTTTCGAGCTGATATAATCCATAAATGCCTTTGGAGCTGAAATTTTGACTCTTTATGACTACTGACTATTGTATTTGAATTTTTCATGTTAATCTTTGGTTGTATACTGTTAATATTCTCGACAAAAGTCATACATGGATGTCAAGTTTTAACTTATATCGTTATGTTGATTATCGGGCTCATCTATACAAGGTAGGATTTTGATGAGAATGGTGCTTGTAGCCTTGAAATGTCGATGATAGAATGTTTTGTTGCTAGTCAAATGAGGACTGTAGGACGGGAGAATACCCCAGTAGTTGATTTGGAAAGCCTATTTAGCGATATGTTATCTCCACAATATGGAGTTATTAGACTTGTACTGTGCTGTCTTAGTCATTTGGGTTTGAAAGAAAACAGACTGAAACATAACTTTTTGCGTTATTCACATTGCTAGGCAACACACGTGTTGTGAATCAGAAAGAGCTTGAATATTTCCGTGAGGAGCTTCAAAACCGTCTTTCGAGCAGTTATAATGTTCTTTTGAAGGAAAGGAAGCTACCTATGTCCCTCTTGAACGATCATCAAAAGGTTTGAATCTTTTTGTTTTCAAAAAGATACAGTCTTGCTTGCATCTTTTTTGTTTGCTGATCTTTTCATTCTGTTCTTGTAAATGCATTTTAAGCAAGCAAGAGTCCATCTCCTCGACACACAATCTTTCACTGATGCTTTTGGTCCTAAGGCGAAGAGGAAGAAGCCCAAACTTCTGGCATCTGATTATGAATCGTTAGTCAAGAGGGCTGATGGTTCTCAAGGTTAAATATGTTATTTTTATCAAATTTTTCTATTTGTCAGTGTCTATGATAAGCTAATGTCTTCCAACTTCTTTTTTTGAGTAATTCAGGACATCATAACTTTTTAACTTTTAATGATTTCCTGCAGATGCATTTGGAGAGAAACATGGTGCTAGTACTTCTATTGAAGGGGATGAAGATGGGTTCAGGGACCTTGTACGCCACACAATGTTTGAAAAGGTCAGAGTAAGCGATATGGGAGAGCTCTACAAAGTGATTGATTCCTCGGATGTTGTTGTCCAGGTAGGTTTCGGAAAATAAGTGCAGCTTTCGTTTATTTTGTGTGCAACTGAAGTAATTTTTTTTAATTACTTGGTACAAGATCCATTTTCTGTGCCATGTGGACTGAATTGATTGGCTATAGTATCTAGTAGTCAGACCCAAACATATGAAGAGAAGCTGCTTAGTAACAGTTCAGGAAGTTAATTGGGGAGTTGGTCCCACTTTGGAGTTTCAGATTTTTGTCTGATCTTAATTGGCAAGAAAATTATTGAAATCTGTTAATTTAATTTAAATGAATGAAGTAAAGAGCAGTTGACATTTGCTGATATGTCTTAGCTAGTTTTAATAACTAATCTTACCTTCCAATATAAAGTGAATTAGAACATTTCTTCCCCTTCTCCCAAGTCAAGAAGGAACTTGTTTTTACTATCTGTGATGTCCAGAAAAATGTAGGGATCATTATATTGTATATTTTGCTGGCTTCCTGTGGGGAACTTGTTTAACTGTTATTTGCTCATGTTGTAATCAACAAGTTTTAGTTATCTGGACTTTTGTCACTGTCGATGCTGTGGCAATGACATTTGGTTGGCAACTATAAACGTTCTACGACAGGTATTAGATGCCAGGGACCCACAAGGTACACGGTGCTACCATTTAGAGAAGCATTTGAAGGCAAATTGCAAGCATAAGCACATGATTCTTCTACTAAATAAGGTTTGGGTCAATATTTGCATATATTTGAGAGCGTTGGTCTTAAATCCTTAGTGAGCCACTTTCTTTTGCTGATTTTATTGAAGTCCTCTTCTTCCTTCTACAGTGTGATTTGGTTCCAGCTTGGGCAACCAAAGGATGGCTTCGGTTACTGTCTAAGGAATACCCTACTCTGGCTTTTCATGCAAGCGTAAACAAGTCTTTTGGAAAGGTAGTAATTAATTTCTTACCTTTAAACTGCAAAGGATTAAATATTTGCTGATGGGTCCATACTCTATACTCCGTGATGCTAGTGATTTTATATAATAATGTGGGCACGGACCCAGGATTTCTTGGTCATATATTTCTGATTTGTTGGTGGAAATCTTATAGTCATTCCCTGGGACATACAATTTGGGCACATACCAAACTCATCCCAAGGCTGATACTTTAATTTATCAATTTTAGTCTTGTGAATAGCATTTGCCATCAATTCCTTTTTTTTTTTCCTGTGATTTAGACCTCAAAACACCTTTGTTCTGTGAATTATATCTAAATAATTCTGATGTTTTGTCCCTGTCTTTTCTGATCCTAAAAAATGAAAAAGAAAATTTGCATGCAGTACCTAGCCCCCAGAATGTCATCATTTGTTTGAAATCCCATTCAGACTGCTTTCATGCTTTTTGTATAATTGCCTCCATATGAAAGTATGTTTACGATTCTTTGATAGGAATGAAATAGAAAGGGTATGTTGCATTATTGATTGATTCTGAGCCAATAACATCATTTCTGGTGTTGTTTGTTATATTTAGGTTCTCTTCTGGCAGTATTAAGACAATTCTCCGTCTTAAAAGTGACAAGCAAGCTATATCTGTTGGATTTGTCGGATATCCAAATGTTGGAAAGTCGTCAGTTATCAATACTTTATGCATAAAGAACGTAAGGCACTCTTCTAGCTCTGTTTCTACTTATGACTTGGCTTTTTTGCACTTTCTGGCTGCCAGAAAAAAATTCAGTTTTCCATCTTTTCACTTGTTCAACTGACATCTATAAGATTCAATTGTTTTATTTTTGTAAGAAATTCCCTGGGGGGGTGTTCTGTTGTTTCTTATGTCATAAGTAATTTATTTCATCTCATATACTTGCTATATCGTTTGCAGGTTTGCAAGGTTGCACCAATTCCTGGGGAGACTAAAGTGTGGCAATACATAACACTCACAAAGAGGATCTTTCTGATTGATTGCCCTGGAGTAGTTTATCAGAGTAGTGACACTGAAACAGATATTGTCTTAAAGGGTGTGGTGAGTAATACTCGATCAGTTATTTGTTTCTAATGTTAGTCTATGTTTTATTTATGATATACCTGCTTCAAAATTCATGGTTTGTCCACGTATGGTGTTGAAGTTTAGATCCGCATTAAAGCTTTTGTGTTTTCTGAGCAAGCTAAATGTCCAGTCAGTCTCCTCTGTTAGATTGATTTAACATACTGGTGATTGAGTTCAGAGTCCAGACAACTGGTCTAAGATTTGGTCCAGTTTTCTTCTTTTATATAGGGATTGGATGGGATTAGTAGTTTTTACTTAATTCAATTGTTTCTTATAATAGATTGTAGTTCATTGTTGAATGGTTCTATGGATAATAGAATTTTCATTATCTTCAGAAGCAAAGTGGGGGATGACTTATGAGACCGAAGGAAATGGAAAATATTGGACTTTAATTTTTCTGACCTTATTTAAGATGCAAATTTGTGAGGCTGTTCTGCATAATTAAGCTTCAAAGCGAACCTTTGGTCCGAACTCAAATTTTATTGCTATTGCCCCCATATAGTTATCGCTAATATTATTTGTGTACTTAATTTTCATCCAAACAGCAATGCCTTCCCATCCATTTGTCCCTTTGCAAACATTACGGTTTGTCTTTTTGTTCTCAGGTACGTGTGACGAATTTGGAGGATGCTGCTGAGCATATTGGTGAAGTTCTGAAACGAGTCAAAAAGGAGCATCTGTTCAGAGCTTATAGAATAAAAGACTGGTAAGCGTCATGTCTTATGATGTAATCGGTAGTGGAAAGATTAGTTCCAAATTTTTAATCAACGTAGTTTGGGTCTGAGTTCTTTTCTTGATCAACTAACGTTTTTAAACAAATACAATCGGAGGGTCTGAGTTCTTTTTCTGTTCAACTAACTTTTTTTAACAAATACAATAGGAGGGGACTCATCTTGATAGAAATCATCGTGATTTTCAGATTTACTGCTGGAATATATAATATGCTTAATACTTTGTGCATGCTAAACTACTTGGATGCTTCAACCTTGCTTATATGGACCCATATATGTTATGTAAAACTGAATAAAACACTTGTTAATTTACAGGGAGGATGACAATGATTTCCTTGTTCAGCTTTGCAAGTTGACCGGCAAACTTCTAAAGGTAATCTCGCATATCCTACACCTAATTATGCAAGGGGGAGTTTAATTTTCATGTTAAGATAGATTGATAAAATAGAATTGAGTATTTGATGGATAACATGGTCAAACGAGTTCAAAATTTGATCAATCCATCATTAATCCAAAAAAGTTAACAGTGGATTAGCTTGAATTATTTTTATCTATCCATATTACTCAAATTAAACGCCCCCATCTATTTTTACAAAAACAATTCGGGACTGACTGAAAATTTCAAGAAAGGCAATATTTTCTTATGCATTTATGCTAAAACGAGCCCCATTAGTAGTCGTAGCCGGGGAAATAATTATAATGTCGTTTTCCTTCCATGGTTAGGGAGGCGAACCTGATTATATGACTGCTGCGAAGATGATCCTCCATGATTGGCAAAGGGGTAAGATACCATTTTTCGTTCCACCACCGAAGGAAGAGGATCAAGCATCGGATGAGCTTGAGGTGAAAGATGAGGCTGATACCATTGCTGATGATAAGGCTGCTGCTGCTAGAAAAGGAATTGATGACGTTATTTCATCCCAGAAAATCGATGAACTTATAGTTCAAAAAGATCTCTTCAGTGAGCAGGAGTTGATCGGAGCTACGGCTAAGTCGTAGATGGGAGGCTTACTGCTTTTCTATTGCCTAGTTTTCGCTTTTATAATTTCATTTTCTTATGTCCTTTTTTTGTTTTCACATCTTGGTGTATGGTTTTATTTATACATGAAGGCTTGATGGCATTTCAAGGACCACTTAATTTCCCCTCTATAATGCTGAATTTCTTAATAGAAAATATAATTTTCTTTTGAGGTGAAAGATCATTCAGTCTGACCAGTGACCACAAATGAAAATAGCCTACATTCGATACTTTGGAGCTTGATAACTTAAAATGATGAAAATTGAAGATTTGATGCCAATTTACAAAACACAAACCAGAGGGCCATAAAAATATTCCTTTTTATGGACAGTACGAAAAGATAATTGTTACTATAATAAACTATAAAACAAAAACTATAAACATAATCCTTTGATCATCTCTCCCAAGTAGGGCTGGTTTGAAATTTCGATTGTCTACGTTCGAACATGAAAATTGTTCTCTTCAATTTTATAAAGTAATTAGATTAAGAAATCGAATCAAATACAAACCAATTTTAAAATATAAAATATGAATTATCTTCAATTCTTGATTTGTGAAAATCTATGGTGGATTCATATTTTATTTGATGAATTCAAACATTTTAACAATTAATTCAAATGATTTCATGAGTTTGTAGTTTATATTTTAAAGTAAGTTTTTATAATAATCACTCTCGTCAGATTAAAACTAAAGATGTACGTGGTTGGTGCTAGACAACTACTTATAATTATACTTAAACTACAATCAAAATAATAAAAGTTATTATCTGTTTATAATTTTAAATGACATAAAATAGAAAAATACACTATCCACCGCCCTGCAATTTTTGGGTACGTAATAGCGTTTACCAAAATTTTGTGGAATATATGAGTATCCGCTAGTCGTCCATAACGAGAGAGAGAAGAAGAAGAAGTAAATATTTTGTTAACATAGTCAAACCTTATTTACTAAGGAAAATAAAAGTATGTACCTATCTTCATAATTAATTTTTTAGAACATAAGAAGCAAAAAGAGTGGTGATATTAATTATGAAGCAAGTATATATTTATATTTAATGCAAGATGAAGACCAAATGGTAAAATATAAGGATTTGATGTAAATTCATTTGGAGAAATTCCTGTAAGAATCTGCCAACTGAAAATTCATTTCACTCAACCTTCCTCCGTTCTTTATTTTTCTTGTTTGCTTCCCCCCCTACAGATCAGTCAGAGAGAGAGAGAGAGATTCTTTTGGTGGGTAAAGGTCCATTTTGATGCCCCATGCTCAGCATTCTTGATATTAAAGGTAGCATGTCCATCCATATTCGCTCCTCATTTTACGAATCACGTTAACTTTATAAAATGCAAAAAGGTGTGTGTGTGTGTGAGAAAGAGAGAGAGAGAGGTGAAGGTAGCATGTTGCTTGTGAGCTGAAGTGAATGGGAGAGAAAGGGAAATTTCACCTCTTTGCTTTCTTCACACACACACACTATATAGATAGAATCGAATTATATTAGATATGTATCAAGAATAAATATACGCCCCAAAACTTTTCTTCCCACTCTCTCTCTTACTAGTTTCAGCCTTCATTTGCTGCAGTGAATTTTCATAACAGAGTTGAATTGGGAGATGGCCTCCAAGTTTCTGTTGGTGACAGTTTTTGTGTTAGATTTGATTGCTTTTTCGCTTGCTGTTGCCGCCGAGCATCGGAGATCTTCTGTCAGTCTCTTCTTCACTTGCATTCTCTCACTCGATTCATGTGAATCTTGCTACTACTTTTGATCATAAGAGGATTCTATTATTTTTTTGCTTCAAAATCTCGACTTGATTTTTGCTACGTAAATCTGATTTGGTTCTTGTATCTAATTGAGAGTCGAATCGATTTAGAGTCCAAGTGGAATATTTGGCATAGAGTATTTATGGATTTGTTTCCCCACACATAAACAAGAAAATTAGGTCCACATATTAATGGTTAAATTATGCTTTATTTTTTGTTGAGAAAATGATAGCTAGAAACATGATCTAGGAAGCAAAAGTGAGTTTTGGTTGTGTGTAGAAATATATGAATGTTCTGTTTCAACCTAGTTGGGGTGTGACAGAGTTCTTCACATCCTAAAGTTTGGCCAGTATTAAACTGGAAAAGAAAAAGGTTGTAATAGTTTAGGACATATTTGAGTATTTAACCCTAACTTTTTGAATGGTAGTGGTTAGATTTTTATTGCTTATTAGGGATGACTAAATGGTTTCCATTTGGTTCTCTTTACCACATTTTGGGTCTCAAGTTGGAAGATCAGACAATATATGTCATGAAAGGATTGTTTCGTTTCTCTTTGCAACTATGGCTAAGACTAGCAATGTGTTTATCAAGAAAATATAAAAATTGGAGATACTAATAGTAGTACTCTATTTTCAAAACTTTTGAGAGTTCATGTGTTTTATGTATGCTTTCTTGCAATATTGAAAAATGTACTCCCTCCGTCCACTAAATTTGTACATTTAATTCCGTTTTGTCGTCCACCTAAAAATGTTCACTTTTCTTTTTAGAAATATCAACTTTACATTTTACCCTAAAACTATCTACTTATTTACAAAAACCACCTATGGCCCACTTTTTACACTCAATATCTATTAATATATTTATTTATTATTCGCATGGCACAACTTTTATACTCATTTACTTTACACTCATTACAATTTATTAAAACTCATGCCACCAAAATAAATGAACGATTTTGATGGATGGAGAGTATTTCATAGAACATGTTCTATGGAATTTCTCCGAATACTATCAAAAGCTATGCAAGATAGCATCCCAATCATAGAGAGTTATTGAGAAGTTGCGAGGCTAACTCTTGTATTTTCATCATCTCTTTAGGTGAGTGTTGCCACCGAGGCGAACATGAAGTTTTGTGCCTATGATTCGGACATAGCAACCGCCTAGTGTGGGGTCATTCTTGTTCCTTATGGTTAGTCAACTAATGATCATGATTGCAAGTAGGTGCCTATGCTGTGGAGAGCTCTCCAACCCGGTCGTTCTAGGGTTTGGGCTATCATGTTGTTCATCTCCTGCCGGTATGTTTCAAATCCGCTAGCAACTACTTGACATCTATCCTTATTTCGCTAAAACGATTAACACAATGCTCAAGAGTTCATTGAGCTCATGCAAACCGCCAACATTCATCACCACTCAATGTGGGATACAGTTGTATTGTTTGCTCGTGATTTTCATGTTAGCCCTCAAGAAACGCACACTTCCCTAACTTCCACCGCTAACCTTGATGCGGTGGCATTCTTCATTTCGAGGTATGCTTGTTAGCGGCTCTGAGAAACGATACCACACCAAGCACAGACATACTTGTCCCCAAATCCTCCTTCGTGTGAGACGTTGAGAAAGGGAGTGTTTGGAGCGGGCAAGATTCATAGTCTTCACCAAGATACTCTCTCTTTTCTATGTAACCTATTCCAAAATCGGCGACGATCTCCCCCATGAGACGGACATCGCATAAGGATGGGATAGAGATGATCGTTTCTTGCTTCGAACAAGCATCTCGAATAAACTTGCAATGATGAATTGAGAACCGCACTCAAAAATGTATGTTTTGTAGCATATACGTGAAGTATGTGTTGAAAAAAAGTGTACGTAACTAGTACGTAACTTGCAAGGCGACATAACTTAAAATGTAAAAATAGAAGATCAAACTAACAATGAATTAAAACAAGAAAATACAATCAAACTGGAAAACAAAACCGTAAATGATGCCGAGTCGAGGAGGCCTCTTTCCATGAAGACGAGATACGCCCGGTAGTGCTCTCGGATCCGCGATCGTCCCCAAAGATGAAACGGCAGTCTCGTAGGTGGCGCAGATCAGCACCAACGAGCTCCGCGAATCGGAGAGGCGGGATGAGCTTGGACGTAAAGTATGTATGCAGTGAGTGCTCTAAAGTATCTTGGAATGCTTTTGCAGAGTAGCTTATGCCGGGAGACATGTCCTATTTATAGGCGCCGCCCCCATGGGAGCATGTTGAGTCAACACCGCATTGATGTCGGGTGTTACGGAGTTATGTCCCTATCGAGTGCGCGCGGTTTCGGAGACAACGTGGGCACGCTTCCGCAGAGCCATCATGTCGGAGCGTTATCGACGATTCTGACGAATCCGACAACGCGTGCGTCCGTGTTCATTGGACGATCCGGACGCCTCTTCAGTGCAGCAGGCCCAACAGATGGGCCACACGAGTTGGGCCCGGACCAACTCCATCGCACGCCAGAGCCCAACGGATCGGGCTACACGAATTGGGCCCCGGACCAACTTCATCTTTGGGCTCGATCAAACGTTGATCCAAAATATAAGGACAATGGGCCACGGAACCAGCCCACGAAGCAAGCCCACCAACAGGCCCAAAGAACGGCCCAAAGACCACCCAGACCAATCCAAGATCCAAGATCCAAGATCCAAGATCCACGATCCACGATCCACGGACCACGGACCACGGAACCGAACCGAACCGAACCGAGCCGGAGCCGAGCCGAGCCGGGCCGGGCCGGGCACGGCGCGGCGCTGGCGCTGGCGCGGGCGACGGCGGCCGGCACCGGGCCACCGGGCCCAAGCGGCGGCGGCGCGGCATATACAGTGTATGCATGCTGGGCTTTCCACCCATCACTTGTGCACATAATTATACTAAGTGTTCAATGACCCACTTATATAGACAATTAATGAAGGTACATTAATCAATGTGGGATAAAGATTAATTAATCCATGCTTATCCCATTAATCACATAACTCCATGTTTAAGTGACCAACTTTGATCCATTATTTCACCACCGGAAATCGGATTTGAGAATGTGAATACACCACGATCATCTACTCGGGCGTAGATCGATCCTATGCCGCTTAATTTCACAAAATTAAACGTTACGTCACTCAAAATCTTGGTCAAAGTAGCTCGAAACTCACCACATATATAATATTATATATATATGCACGCGATTTCAACAATCCCCACATGAGTGGAAATAGCCATATGCATGATGCGCATACAGCTCAGTCTAAAAGATGTTAAAATATTTGGACAGTGGTTTATGGCCTCAACCTTCCATAGTTAGTACCATCGAGTACACAGCGGATTAGTGGACACGATGCCAACTATTCCCCACACAAGTAATCAAACAATGGTATTAACACTTTAACACCTCAACCTCATCCGTTCTCACGTTTGATTCCATTTTGGCCATGGACATCCACTTTGGATTCATAAGTGTTTTGTTTGAAGCGGCCCACTGCACTTACATAGGTGATTCTTTACCGAGTATCTTGCCATACTCAACCTCCCGAGGTATCTTAGGAATCATTAAGAGTCAACGACTCAACCTCACCACTAGGCAAGTTTTTCAACACTCGTTGCTTTCTAGGAATGACTAACTTGAGTGTTTATACACGAACTCATATAGCTTAGTTCTCCCATCAACCAAGTTCTTGGGATCTCCATCATCATGGTTGGGTTACCACTATGATTGTTCTTAAGATGTGGATTTTAGTCCCATTCCTCTAGCAATTTGATCATTTGATCTCGGTTCAACCTTTGGTTAATCTGGATCGCCAGATTATCTATCGACTTGACATAGTCAATCGATATAACCCCACTGAGATCAAATGCCTCACGGTATTATGTCGCGACGATATGTCGAGACTTACCATTATACAAACCACTTTTCGCCTTCCAATAGTGCTTGGCTATCACAAGAATCATCACCGGTGGCACGGGTTTAGACCAACATGGAATATCTTCCAAAAATTACGAGCCACTCGGCTTCCTCACCGACTTTATCCAAAGCTATGAATTCGATTTCATGGTGGATCGGGCTATACACGTCTGCTTCGTGGATCTCCAAGAAACAAAGATCTCCCAATCGTGAACACGCACTCACTTGTAGAAAGTGAATCTTCGTGTCGATATCCAATTAGCATCACAAGACCTTCAAGCACCGGGATATCTCGTGAAATGCACCCATGATTTTGAGTATACTTCAAGTACCTCAAAACTCTCACTAAAGTCTTCCAATGCTCCTTGCTTGGATTGCTCGTAACGACTCAATTTGTTCACGGCGCAAGCTATGTCGGGTCGGGTGCAATTTGTAAGATACATCAAACACCCGATGACCTTAGCATAGTCTTCTTGCCCAACAAAGTTCACCCTGCTTCTTACTCAAGTGAACATTGAGCTCCAATGGGGTCTTAGCAGTAAACTATCAAACGCGTTGAATTTCTTAAGCACTTTCTCGACGTAGTGAGATTGTGTCAAGACAATTCCGCTCGATCTTCTTATAATCTTGATTCCAAGAATCACATCGCTAATCCCATGTCCTTCATGTCAAAATTTCTATTTAACATGCGCTTTGTGTCATTAATGACTTGAGTATTGCTACCCATGATCAACATGTCATCTACATACGCACACACTATAACATAACCATTATCGTTGTTCTTAACGTAGACACATTTGTCACACTCGTTGATTTTGAAACCATTTGCCAACATTACATTGTCAAATTTCATGCCATTGCAACGGCGCTTGTTTCAAACCATATAGAGACTTCACGAGTTTGCATACCTTACCTCTCGACTGTGTACTACAAACCCTTCGGTTGCTCTATATATACCTCATCCCCGAGGTCACCATTCAAAATGCGCCTTAACGTCCATTTGATGAATCTCAAGATTGTGCAAAGCAAAGATTGCGAAGCACCCTAATAGACGTAATCCTCGTCACGTGAATAGGTATCAAGAAATCGTATCCTCTCTGTTTAAACCCTTTGACAACCAAACGGGCCTTATACTTTTCAATTGATCCATCCGCTTTGTACTTTCTTTTAAGGATCCATTTGCATCCTAAGGGCTTACAACCTTCGCAAATCAACCAACACCCAAGTGTGGTTTTGCGAATGGAATCAATTTCGCTTTGAATGCGACCTCTCGCCAGAGCATCCCGTCTCGACCGAGCATAGCTACTTTGATCGAAGTTGGTTCTTCGTCCAACATGAACGCAATATAGTCGACCAAAATTCTTTGCGCTCGACTTCATCGCCACGCCTCGCTCGACCCTCCGGATCGCACTCGATCGCTTATGCGATATCGGTTCTTCTCCAAAGGTTTAGAACTCGAGCTTCACCATCGCCTATTGCTAGAATCGCTTCATTTTATCCTTGTCTTTGAGGATAAACACTTTCAAAGAATATAGCATTCCTTGATTCAATCGTCGTCCCCACAATCATATCTCGGTACCTCGACCATGGATCGAAAACGATAGGCGCTGTTCATTCAGGCACATACCAATAAAGATACAATCGATCGCTTTAGGTCCAATTGTAACTTGTTTAGGAAGAGGCACCTCAACCTTCGCCAAACACCCCACACTTTGAGATATTTGTACGATGGCTTTCTTCCTTTCCACAACTCGTAAGGAGTGACATCCTTACCTTTGAGTGGAATCTTGTTCAAGATGTAGTTGGTCGTCAAAACAGCCTTCCCCCACAAGTTCTGGGTAACCTCAACTAATCAACAAAGCATTCATCATCTCCTTAAGTGTTCGATTTTACGTTCAAAGAACGCTTATTAGACCGAGGTGAATAAGGGTCGTCGTTTGATGTATTATACCACTTTCGTTGATAATGCCTCAAACGAGCTACATATTCTCCCCTCTATCACTCGAATGTCTTAATTCGACAATTAATCGATTCTCGGCTCGTTCAAGTTTTAAAAGCTTGAATAGCCTCGCCTTTACTTCTTAGAAGGTAAAGATAACAATATCTTGTACGACCATCAATAAACGTGATGAAGTACTTTTACCACCTCTAGTTTGTACAAACTTTAAATCACACACATCGGTGTGAATAAGTTCTAGAGGCTTAGTGCTCTGCCTCACCGAATGAAACGGTAACTTAGCTATTTTGGCTTCCACACAAACCTCACATTTCGTTTGTGTATTAACTTCATTTAACTTTAGTAAATCTAAATTTACTAATCTTTTATTGCATTTAGATTAACATGTCCTAATCTACAATGCCATAAATCGAGCACTCGACCAAGTAAGAGGAAGTAGATGCATTTTATTCATAGCAATCTTGGGTACACGGCGCACCATTACATTCAATTTGAAAAGACCCCGGTGAGATAACCCTACCAAGGAACTTTTCAAACTTAGTCAAGACAAACTTGTCCGACTCAAAACTAGTCTAAAACCCTTATTAACTAGAATAGAGCCCGACACTAAATTCTTGCGAATGTCCGGGACATGCAAGACATCCTTCAAGGTGATCTCAATGCGGATGACATCTTGAGCACCACATCACCAACTCCGCAACCTCGGATGACTTGGTTCCCCATGTTGAGCTTCCTCCCTCAACAGGCTTGTAGGTGGAGAACGATCTTTTCGGCGCACACGTGCGCGCTTGCGCCGATGTCGATGAACCATCCACCTTGATTCTCGACGTGGTTGACTTCTTCGGTCACCACAAAGAGCCAAGTCATCCTTGTCCCATTTGTCAAGTCCTTCTCGACAACGCTGGTAACTTGCTTACCTTCTTCTTCTTAGTCGACGACAGCCTTACTCGTGTGGCCATGCTTGCCACAATTGTAACATCCCCGTCAAACTTACGGAAACCACCTTCCTTTGCTTTTATCTTTGACATTGGGGCGAACACGTTTGTTGGAGGGACCGCCTCTCTCAACAGTTGGCTCTAGCATCGATCGCCTTTCCCTTTAGTTCTAGCTTCTTCACGCCGACTCGATCGCGATCGATGATCAAGTCTTCAAGTGTCATATCCTTTCGCCAGGCTTAAGGTAGACCTCAAGTCTCTCCACCCGGGTAACTTCTCAATCATCGTAGCGACGACAAAGCCGTCTCAAACAAGGTGTTCTTCGCTTCAACCTCGTGCACAATGAGTTGAAACTCTTGCACTTGGTCCATGATCGGTCGGAATCGACCATCTTGTAGTCCAAATATTTGGCTACAATGAACTTCTTTACTGCATCATCACTACGGTGCTTCTTTTCTAACGCATCCCACATACTGGATGTCGTTACAACAAAGATAAACACTATACAAGCTATCTTCTAAACTACCAAGTATAAAATTTTACAAAGGTAGTCGCCAAAGGTCGCCAGTTGTCATATGTCGCTTCGGACGTGAAAGTCCGTCACCAAACCACCGGACGGCGGGCTCATCTTCTACCAAGAAGTTGGCGAAGCCCAACGTCGTGGTAGAACGGCATCTTTGTCGCCATCTCTTGAGTCGGATCCTCCAAACTTGGCGGCTTCTCGGCGGCATCATCCTTGCGGTATGAACAGGCGTCGAGATCGATCCATGACCGGATCCACCAGTGTTAGATCCCATGGATCCAACAGTCGACCCACTGAAAAGTGCAGTCGTCGAACCAAAGGAACCACTAAAAGTGGAACCAATTGTTGAACCACTAAAAGTGGAACCAACAATCGACCCAAAGGTCCCATGGTTGACCAAGGCATCGAACCAAACATGACCAAGCCATTGTGCGGTGGCAGCGAAGCGAAGCAGAGGCGGCGCGGCGGCGGCAAAGAAGCCGCGTGAGCGGATTCGGTGGTCGGAACGTAAGACATCTCCACGCAAAGGTATTTAATTTGAAAGTTTTAAGTCAATTTAGAAGTCTCAACTCCTTGGCAAGTGATATCTCGCTCTTGCGATTGTTGAAAAAAGGTGTATGTAACTAGTACAGAACTTGCGGGCGACATAACTTAAAATGTAAAAATAGAAGATCAAAACTAACAATGAATTAAAACAAGAAAATACAATCGAAACTGGAAAACAAAACCGTAAATGATGCCGAGTCGAGGAGGCTCTTTCCGAAGACGAGATACGCCCGGTAGTGCTCTCGGATCCGCGATCGTCCCAAAGACGAAACGCAGCTGTCTCGTAGGTGGCAAGACCGCAGCACCAACGAGCTCCGCGAACTGGACAGAGGCGAGGCAGAGCTTGGACGAAAGTATGTATGCGGTGAGTGCTCTAAAGTATGCCGGAATGCTTTTGCGAGTAGCTTATGCCGTAGACATGTCCTATTTATAGGCGCCGCCCCTCACGGGAAGATCTTGAGTCAACACCGCATTGATGTCGGGTGTTACGGAGTTATGTCCCTATTGAGTCGCTGGCGGTTTCGAGACAACGTGGGCACGCTTCCGCAGAGCCATCATGTCGAGCGCTACCGACGGTTACGACGAATCGACAACGCGCGTGCGTCGTGTTCATTGGACGATCCGGACGTCTCTTCAGTGCAAAGCAGCCCAACAGATTGGGCCACACGAGTCAGCCCCTGACCAACTCCATCGCACAAACAGCCCAACGGATTGGGCTACACGAATTGGGCCTCGGACCAACTTCATCTTTGGGCTCGATCAAACGCTGATCCAAAATATAAGACAATGGGCCACGAACCGCACCCACGGGCAAGCCCAAAGACCACCCAGACCAATTGCAAGATCCAAGATCCACGATCCACGGAACCGGAACCGAACCGAACCGAGCCGAGCCGAGCCGGGCGGCACGGCGCTGGCGGCGCGCGCGGCGGGCCGGGCACCGGGCCGGCCGGCGGCGGCATGGCGGCATGCACACAGTCTGGCACATGGGCTTTCCACCCATCACTTGTGCACATAATTATACTAAGTGTTCAATGACCCACTTATATAGACAATTAATGAAGGTACATTAATCAATGTGGGATAAGGATTAATTAATCCATGCTTATCCCATTAATCACATAACTCCATGTTTAAGTGACCAACTTTGATCCATTATTTCTCACTCACCGGAAATCGGATTTGAGAATGTGAATACACCACGATCATCTACTCGAACGTAGATCGATCCTATGCCGCTTAATTTCACAAAATTAAACGTTACGCCACTCAAAATCTTGGTCAAAGTAATTTTCCTGAAACTCACCACATATATAATATTATATATATATGCACGCGATTTTCAACAGTATGTTGGTCTTTGGTTTTGGACAGTGACATGTTTTATAAGGATAACTTTCATCTGTTGCAGAGTTGAAAAGTGTAGATTTGTAGTGTTATTGACTGATGAATAATATTTTGGTGATGTTTGCTATAGAACAACTTTTACTTTCCTGTTTCTCTTTGATGAGGAATACCCACTACGAGCTTCGTAGCTTATTTGTATCCCCCACTTCCACGACTCCCAATAATAGTAGTAGTAACAATCGATTCACATCCCCGTTTCAATTCCAACTGAGTAAACTGTTGGATATCAAACAAGAACCAATAGTTAAGAAAGTTGAAATTCTTAACAATCACAAATTTTCTCCAAAGCAACTTCAAGTCTAATGATCCAGGTATGTCAAGGCATAGGAATATATCAAACGATGTTTTCAAATTTCAATATGAAAACTAAACGGTTACAAATGGCAAATTTCAAATGGAAAATTGTTTCACAATTCCTAATGGTTAAGGTGGGTTCACATGGTAGAGGTCAGTGTTGAACCCCATCAAACGCCCTATGGGTTTGAGCGTGTCACACCTGGTTTTCAAGTGTGGTTTCTGTCTGCATGTGGTTTGCGTGCTATCACACATAACGTGGGGTTACCCAAGCACACCCTAATGATCATGCGGGTTTCCCATGATACCAAAAAAAAAACTTAAAAGGAATTTGAATAGTATGAAATGGAGAATGCAAATATTTTGTATACAGATTATATTATATACTTGTGATCATAGAAAAATTTAAATAAAGTGTTACGTCATTTCACCGACACGCTATTATTAAAATGTTAATTTCAAATAATTTATGCTATTATTAAAATGTTAATTTCAAATAATTGACAATAGACTAATTCATGAGATGAAGATAACATTTGATCCAAAAAAAAGAATTACTACTACTTATTTTTAAATGCTAAAAGCGGGGAAACTAGAGTTGTACCTTCCGCGGACAAATTTCAAATGTTGATAATTTGAAAGATTTTAAACGGAAAAGAATTACATATATATAACACACTGGAAGCTGAAAAACTGAAGAAGAATTATATATATAACACATTGGGAATACAAAATAATTTTGTTATGTGAATAAAACCCAATATTCTAAAATCGCCTGAGTGCCTAAAACGCTTTACAGAAATGCTGCAGCTAATTTACAGTGTCCAAATAATTTCCTTCCATGTAATGTAATTGTGATTCCGAAAATTTATCCTTTTTGAACAAATTATCAACCCAATTTATCGCCGCCGATGAACATGAGCAGAAATACAGCTGCTTCTGCAATTGATCTGATCTGGAGAAGACGAATTGCGGCTAAATCTTCGCCACAATACGGTAATTTTGTTCCAACATTCTCTTATTTCTGTACGAATTTCCATAATTTCAGTCGCAAAGATAAACCCTTTTCACCTAAGGTGCCTAGAATAGATTTTGGCCGTGTTCATGAATTGAACGATGCTGTTAACTTGTTTTGCGAAATGGTGAGAATGCGTCCGCAGCCTTCTGTCTCTGTTTACAACAAATTGTTGAGTGTTACTGCTAAGATGAAGCAGTATTCTTTTCCTTTATGTGTTCGACGAAATGCGTCGAATGGGTGCCCCCTTGAATGATTACACGATGAACATTGCAATTAATTGCTATTGTCGTCTGAAACGTGTGGACTATGGTTTTGCTGTAGTGGGCATATTCATAAAGAGCGGTTATGAACCAGATGTCACGACATTTGGCACTCTCATTAAAGGGCTGTTTCTTGATGAAAAGGTTGGCGACGCCATGAAATTGTTCAACAAGTTTCTGGGTTTGAAACTATGTAATCCTTGTAATTTTATGATTGTGGCCGTGATAGATGGGCTATGCAAAGCTGGACAGATCTTTGCAGCCCATGATTTACTATGTAGATTAGAAAGAAATGGGCGAAGACTCGATGCTTGGGCTTATAATGCATTAATTGACGGATTGTGCAAGAGTGGAATGGTGGATGATGCTTTCCATCTTCTATACAAGATGATTGACAAGGGCATTTCGCCTGATGTTGTCACATATAATTCGATGATTCAGGGTTGTGCGATGTTGGCAGATTGAAGGATGTTAAAGTTTTGGTGAATGAAATGGCGGTTCTAATGTACCTTTGGATGTCGTAATTTCAATATATTAATTGATGCATATTGCAAGGATGGTAAGACGGAAGAGGCTGAGGATTTGTTAAAATTATGATGCAACAGAATATTTGTCCTAATATTGTCACTTATAATGCATTGATAGATGGGTTTTGTTTGAGAGGCGAAATGGATAAAGCCAAAGAAGTACTGGAGTCCATGGGAGAGAGGGGTCTTAAGCCTAATATTTTCAGCTATAACACCTTAATCAATGGATACTGCAAGAAGGGAAGATCAGATGAAGCCTGGCTTCTTTTTCTCAACATTCCTTGTAAAGGTTTGGTGCGTGATACAACTACTTATAATACCATGATACATGGTTTCTTTAGTAAAAACAGATTTGCTGACGGCTGGAAGCTTTTCAAGGATATGGAAGCTCGAGGAATAAGTCCTAACTTGCATACTTATACTACATTGATGGATGCATTGTGCAAGAATGGGAAGACTGATGAAGCTCTTTCATTACTACACACGATTGAAGGGAAGGGTGTTAATCCTGATATATTCACATATGGTGCGCTAATTAATGGATTATGCAAAAATGGAAAAGATGATGTTGCAAGAGATCTTTTCAATCAACTTCCTTCCAAAGGTTTGCAACCTAATGTTCGTATATACACGATGATCATTAATTCAGTTTGTCAAGTAGGGTCTGTGGAGGAGGCAAAACTTTGCTTGTTGAGATGGAGAACTGTGGTTACCCGCCCAATAGCTTGACATACAATGTTATTGTGCGGCATTTGCTGAAGAAAATGAGCTTCACAAGGCAATACCATTCCTGGAAGAAATGCATCAAAGAGAATTCTCAGCAGACTCTGCTACTTTCTTGATGCTAATGGATCGAGTGCAGGGACAAAATGAAGACGATTTTCTTCTCAAACTGATGAAGAATGTTTTGCCCAAGGAAATTTTCAGGAGTTAACTCGAGCACCGTGGATGATCTGCATGATAGTTCTCCAAAGATTACCGACAACAGAGGTATTTATTAAAAGATATGTGCAGTTTTGGCGTGAACTAATTTTTTTTACGCTGTTTTAGTAATTTTAATCTGTTTTAATTGACCCTAGAACTTTAAATAACTAGCTTTGGTGTTGAATTTATAGTTCCAAATCAATTGCATGATTTAATTATGCACCTTTGACATATATGATATTTCAGAATTTTAAGTTGTGGATATAAGTAGTGGTTTAGGAAACTTTTGTCCAAATTTTCATTTAACACTTGTCTTGATTAGTTTTAAAGTACAAATTTGTTTTATAGCACCATCGACCTGTTTTGAGCGCATTTGTTAGTATTTTGGAATGAAATCCTAATTGGTTGCTGTCAATGAGGATTCATCTCTTTACTTTGCTGACTACAGATTCTACAGAAAACATGTCTGCCAACTATCAGCTCACTCTGCAAAATTCCACCGACTGAAAATAGATTTTCATTCCTTTCCCACCTCAAAATATAATTTTAGATATTTTCACATTCACTACAACTTTTGGAGGTACTACTATATTGAAAATGTACGTTATGATTTTACTAACATTGTACTGCAACTATATTAAAAATACATGCACATATCTATAGCTGTCAAATTCAGCCTGCTCGGTTCCTGGCGGCTGATTTTGGGATGCCAAAATTAGATCCGATCAATTTACGACCCCACCGAGCTGCCTGTTTGGTCCATAGGCTCAGCCCGTCCAATGAAATACTATCAAAAGCTATACAAGATAGCATCCCAATCATAAGAGTTATTGAGAAGTTGCAGAGGGCTAACTCTTGTATTTTCATCATCTCTTTAGGCGAGTGTTGCCACTAAGGCGAACATGAAGTTTTGTGCTTATGATTCGGACATAGCAACTGGCCTAGGTTTGGGGTAATTCTTGTTCCTTATGGTTTGTCAACTAATGATCATGGTTGCAAGTAGGGGCCTATGCTGTGCGAGAGCTCTCCAACCCGGTCGTTCTAGGGTTTGGGCTATTGTGTTGTTCATCTCCTGCTGTTATGTTTCAGATCCGCTGGCAACTACTTGACATCTATACTTATTTTGCTAAAACGATTAACACAATGCTCGAAGAGTTCATTGAGCTCATGCATAAAGTGCTTGAACATTCATCAGTCACTAGATGTGGGATACAACTTATATTGTTTGCTCGTGATTTTCATGTTAGCCTTCAAGAAACGCACACTTCCTAACTTCTTCCACTGGCTACCCTTGATGCAGGGTGGCATTCTTCATTGCTGAGGTATGCTTGTTAGCTGGCTCTGTGAGAAACGATACCACACCAAGTACAGGACATACTTGTCACCAAATCCTCCTTCATGTGAGACATTGAGAAAGGGAGTGTTTGGAGCCGGGCAGCATTCATAGTCTTCACCGCATACTCTCTCAGCTTTTCTATGTAACCTATTCCAAAACTGGCGACGATCTCTCCCATGAGACGGGACACTGGCACAAGGATGGGATAGAGATGATCGCTTCTTGCTCAGACAAGCATCTCTGAATAAACTTGTAGTGATGAATTGAGAACTGCACTCAAAAAATGTATGTTTTGTAGTTGGTCTTTGGTTTTGGACAGTGGCATGTTTTATAAGGACAATATTCGTCTGTTACATAGTTGAAAAGTGTAGATTTGTACTGTTATTGACTGATGAATAATATGTTGGTGATGTTTGCCACAGAACTTTTACTTTCCCTGTTTCTCTTTGATGAGGAATAACCACTACGAGCTTCGTAGCTTATTTGTATCCCCCACTTCCACGACTCCCAATAATAGTAGTAGTCATAATCGATTCACATCCCCGTTTCAATTCCAACTGAGTAAACTGTTGGATATCAAATAACTTCAAGTTGAAATTCTTAGCAATCACAAATTTTCTCCAAAGCAACTTCAAGTCTAATGATTCAGGTATGTCAAGGCATAGGAATATATCAAGCGATGTTTTCAAATTTCAATATGAAAACTAAACGGTTACAATAATAACACGAGTTGAGCAACGAATACTTCATAATTTGCATCAACGTAGAGATGCTTCTTGAATACATAGAGTTGACAATCCTGTACAAATGTGCAGAGGCAAGGACAAATTACAACTAAACGGTATGGACTTTGTCTGCCAGGCATCGTAGTATGCATCCCAATCCTGCTCTTTCTGTAAGTTTTTCATGAATCTTTAGGCATTGGTCACATGTGGGACGATCCCCAGTAGATAAAACTCTATATAAGTACCTATCGATCACATAGATGGATTTCTTTACAATAAGATCACGGAATTTATGCAACAAGAGAGATTAGGCGAGCAGAAGATCACCTCAAGGAAGAAATACTCCAACAATTCATCATGAGACGATGTTCCAGGGCAGAAAACACAACTATAACATCTAAGATATCATCACAGTATGATCAGAGGCTGACATTCCATGATTACTGTGTGCAGCATATGCATCTTAACTCAGGAACATCCATAAATGCATAAGACATGAAAAAGCAGTAAGTTCAAAAAATTTAACATATATATATATATACATTTAGAGGAGGGACCAAATAGTACCCGAGCCCCAGACAGTATGTAGTACTCAATCTCATCCATCCATCCTATTAATCGTGTGGCTGAGATTCGCGTCGGATTTTTAAAAGTTTACACGTTAATTTGTGGTTGTAAGGGTAGATTAGTAATTTGATTTGTTATGTGATTTCAAAAATAAACCATGCATATAGTTGAACTGAACTATGCATTCAGATGAACACAAACATGCATATGAGTTTCAATTTTAATGCATGCTGAAAACACACTCTCAGGCTCCCAGCGCTTGCTCGCGCACACCCAACGCCCGCTCGCACGCACCCAATGCCGGTTGGGTGCAATGCAGTGTTATGTTGTTTTAAATGCAGTGTTTTATTGTTTTAAATGCAGTGTTATGTTATTTCATATGCATTATTTATGTTTTGTTGTTGCTCTTCCCAATCCCAGCCGACGCCACACCCAACGCCTCTACCAGGGCGCGCACTCAACGCCTCTACCCAAAGGCCGCACGCATCCAACCGGCAAGGTCATGTTATTAGAATGTAGCGCCCAAACCCAACGTCATGAACTCCTCTACCAGTCATTGGCACCTTCCCATTTTGCCCTTGAGGGAAAAATGGGTTTCCACGTGTCAAATTTTGATGCGTCCACGTATTCAAAATGTGTGGTCTAGATTTGGTACTACATACTATCTGGGGACCGAGTACTACGAGAACTCAACCTATACATATATATATTTATATATATATGTGTGTGTGTTGTGTGTGTGTGTATCATGCATCTAATCACGGCCTAGTAGTTAAGTTTCATTGACCACACATCCAAAGACATGTTATTTTCTCTATAAATTCTAGGGATGGCAATGGGTCGGCCTCACATAGGATATTACACTCACCACCTATTCCCATTATTATCTTTGTTTTTGTAGACATCCCCATCTTCATTTGGTATACCAATAAGAGGATTGGGAATTCACACCTACCAAAATATCCTATTAGCAATACAACCTTGTGTTCTTTCATTAGTAAGTGTAATCATTTAGCAAATTCTTTAGGAAATAATTTAAATAAAATTCTAAAAATGTGAAGGGAAGGACAAATATTAATATAATAAAGTTAGCTATTTACATATATGTGTTTTGTTATAAACAAATAGACAAATAAATAAATACCCATGCGCGCGCACATACACACACACATACACATAAATATATGGTGTAAATGTAGGATTTGGGTAGGATAACCTTAGATCTATCACCATCCTCATATCCAAAAATCTTTTTACTCGATTACCTACTTATTTAATCAGGTCCAAGAAGCTCCTATATATGTTCCTCTACTCTGGTAGAGTATTGTGTTTCTCCCCGGATTTGGGAAATTTTCTGCCCCCATTAAATTCTCAACCACCAAGAGATCTGATCACATGACTAATACAAAAGTTATCCAGCTTATAGATCCATGTATGATAAAACCAACAAATGAGAACAAGGAGAGCTAATTCTTGTATAATATGTTTGGAAGATAAAATGAACAAATTCCCAAACTTCTCTTCCTATATATATCAAGAACCACTATTTCAACTCATGCAATCACGCAGAGGATTTAGTATTCAAGAAGAATAACAATTAGAGATAAATTAGTTTGGCCTGAAATGATGTCCTGTATAGTAAGACCCTAATGCTCGTGACCTCTATAATGACATTTGATCATAAAATATTGGCCGAAATAGCTCACAACATAACCCAACTTGGAGGCTCAATCATTAAAACTTTGGTGATAGTCTAGCAGCTTCTAATATTTAAAAGATGGATCGTTGCTTGTGGTTCTTTGATACTTGCAGCAGCCTACATAACATATTAGTCCCCTCTTAAAATACGATAAAATATTAAATTTTGACCTTCTCAGTTAACTTGCTTCATGATCTTGCAGTGGCTCCTCCAATCCTTCATTTAAGGAAATGGGATATTTTTACTGAATATGTCAAATTATGTCCGAAAGTGAGATGTAGACTTGCTAGAATTCTTTTCAAGATTCTTTAACCAAGCATCTTTGCACTTCCTTCCAAATAAGTTTTCCAGTTTGCAAACAAATACCCTCTTAAGGAAGTAAGTTTTTCATTACTGATTATCGCGGGGTTTTCTAGTATATACCATAGACTGCTATAAGGACACCTTCTTCATTAGAGTGATATAAAAAATTAAGGAGTCCAGAGGCTGCTAAAGGGTGGCTTATACTAGGCTCCACTCTTGATCTTAACTCTGAGCACAACAATAAGAAGTCTTGAAACCTTTCTGTGAACTGAATATTTGGACAACACCACAGATCATGTGAAATCATTTTCTAGAACCCCAACATTTGTAATTCTTATCGGACTATCATTAAGAATCAGTAAATACTGCTATTAGTTGTTTCCAACTTCCTGGACATTATGGAATATATCACTTGACCAAGCTAAGTCTGTTACTTTTCTAGATGAAATTTTGTTTAAAGGATCTGTAAAACAAAATAAAATACTTGGAGTTTTCTTCTCACTTGTGTATTAGTTGCAAAAGTTATTAAGTCCAAATATATGAATTCAAGACCAACATTTAATGTCACTTTTGCATTTCCTATAATTATTAGGATATGCACCCGTTCCAATTTAACATTACATTTCCTTCTTCTTGATGCTTCCCTCTCAACTAGCAAAATAACTTTTCCAGACATAATTTAACATCAACAGTCAAAGTTCTCTCCCCAAATTCTAGAACAAACACTAGCTTTAACCTTTAGACCAATTCTCCCAATCCTCCAAAATTCTAAACCCAAACAGATATTGTCAGAAGTTGAGCCAATCTTGAACCTTGAGAAAATGAAATGATAAATTGGCAACAAAACGTTGCACATGTTAGCTTTGTAATTAAAATATGCCGTTCATAATGAGTTAGAATAGACATATCTGTACAACTATCCTCCAAATACACAAGCAATCAAAATAAATGTATTTAGCAGGCAAAGACAGCAACTGTCATCACAGATTGACCTTCTGAGTCCAAGATAAAATCCCCAATTACCAGAAGAGCTGGAAGGTCGAATTTAGAAGTCTCAACCAAACAACACCTCATATTGTTATCTTACAAGCACTCGTTTCAAACTAGTTCTGAACGAGCCAAATATGGTGAGCAATCCTTATGCAAAAATCTCCAAGGAGATACTGTCTATAACAACTCTCCATGAATTACTACTTATGATAATGGTAATTTGCATAATCTACGATGCAATATCAAGAAAGATACAATTTTCACAAAAACCTCCAAAACACAACACACAGCATAAGGGTGCTTGACTTACTTCATCAAAACGTCATAGTACTCAAGATCGAGAGCCGAGAACAAACTATCAACATCTTTTATCGCCATTATCGCCCTATGTACCACAATCCAGTTCGCAGACTTCAAAAGCCAAAATCAACACTAATTTAGCTAAAATGAACGAATTCGATAATGCTAGAGAATCACACAAGAATGGTATTTTTAATTTTTTATCTTTTTGAGGGGAACAAGGATTGTATATAGTGAAATTGAGTGGTTAATTAATTCTGACCTTGCAACGCTCGTCGTTGGTCACGGAAGGCGACCTTCGAGAGCCGTCTTCAAAGCTTCCACTGGTTTATACCTGAAATTAAAATCATTACTCACAAAACCACCAAAAAGGATTGCAAATTTTCTTCATCTATCAACAGAAAATCTGCAAAAGATTTTGGCCTACTGTTTGAGTAGGCTTTCGATCTTGCGAGATTTGTGCTCGATTCGTGTGATAATGGCTTCTGTATTATCTGTTTCCACAAATTCTGCCATTGTTTTTGTCGGAAAAATTCTTCAGCTGCTGCTTTAGGATTTGATTTTGGCTAGTTGAAATTCTGTTGCATCATATCGGTTGCTCACTGCTCACTAGAAAGTAGAAAGTGAAAGTCTTGTTTTTATTTTTAATGACTAATTGCTTTAAAATGCATAATTCTTTTTCTACATATATATAGATACTACATATATATAGATATAGAATTTTCATTTTTTTCTCCTAATATACAAATTTTATATTTATTGCATTCTCTCACAATTTGACTATGTTACTAAGCCAAAGGTGACGTGGCACGACAAATGCCTATGTAGATAATTCTGAATAATCAATAGCTTAGTATATGCAAATTACTTCTGTTCGTTTTTTATTTTGGAGAGGTCATGAGAAAATTGCATAAATATTAAATTTGTGTCTAGAGAAAAAAAATAAAAAATTGATAAAAAAATTTTTATTTTAAAGCAAATTATTTTTTTCTGTCTGAATAAAATCGCTTTGCTTAAAATTGTATATTTTAGAATTGCTACTTTAAATTCAATAATAATACTTTTGCGACATGTAATATATTTTATCACCTTTTTTATCATTTGAATATCAAAATTCTGCAGTAACGTTATTCCCTGAAGTATTTTGGTGCCGATTTCCTAATATGGTATAAATATAACGTGTAACTATCAAAATAGTTTATCTAAAATGCACGATAATATTATCTAAGAAATGCAAAATTGATTAAATATAAGATATCCGCTTTTATTTAACAGATAATATCATAGATCTAATGACACAATACTATTAAAGAAACTTATTAAATAAATTTAGTATAAATATTAACAAATTGTTAGAACTCTCAAAATATAACATATTATAAAAACTAATTTAGGCGAATACAATATAAACTACCCTTCAATTAAGAATATAAAACAAATTTAAATGAAATATGGTTATTGCATATAATAGAAGTAGAATGATCCGAACTACCAGCTCGGCAGTAGGCCCATTTGCTCCATATTGAGCCATATAATAATTTATTAAAAGATGTAAAATCAACTCCAACTTATTTTCAAAATATAATATATATGTTATATAATAAATTTCAAATTAGTATGTATATTATAAAGAATTTCAGAACCAGTATTAAATTTGGATAAATCAAAAGCACAACCATCAAAACCATGTCATGCTATTAGCAATTTCTTGACAGTTCGCAATCTTACAATTAATAATACAAAATGCACACACCACTGCTACTCTATACATACAAATAACAATATTCATAGTTAAATCAATCCATTATAGAATATTAAAATCCAAATCAACGTGGATAATACCCTTCAAAATGGGTTTGTAGGGTGTGATCATCTCTTCATCGAATGATCCCATAAAATAGCTAAAAGATCAACCTCATACCAATTCCACAACTCGACGGATTCATCGCCACCACGGTGGCGCCATGAAGTCGTCACCGTCGGATCCTCCTTCGAATCAAGATTCTCGGAGGTGGGAACATAATTGAAACTCGAGAATTCTTCCAGATTATAATTTTGAGGAGTCAGCAGACCAACCGCACTGCCGCGTAGGTCAGATCATTGCTTTCCGTGATTGTACTGAGGTGGAGACGAGGAACAATTAGGGCTTGGTAGAGAATATCGACATATCATTCGATCGTTAGAGAGAGAGAGTTGGGAGATGCTTCGCCGCGGCTCGAGAGCAATGGAGGCGGAAGCGCGAGGCTTGTTCGCGCGGCGGCGGCGGGGATGTTGCGAGGTGCCGTCTTTGGTCCAAAGTCTCTTGCATGACTTGCGTAAATGTCGAGGTGGGATTTGTTGTAGTTGTTGTAGTAGCAAAACTTCATTTTCGCCGAACCGCACTTCGGACAATCCGACGGCGGTTTCGAGAGGTCCGACGTGGCGGTTTGGCCGTAGTCGAAAGCTTGGTCGTCTGGGAACTGTTTAGTCATTATCAAAACCATGCGGTAAATCGGATGAAATTATGAAGAATTGTCGAATCTTTGTCGGATTGCGCATTTAAAATGGATGAAGTTTAGGTTTTATATATATGTGTGTGTAAAGAAGAGAGCATATTAAACCACGAGGAAAATATGGAATAGTGGGTTGTTGCAACTTACAAGGATAATATTATAACAAGGAAAGCACATAGTGAAATTGGGAGGAAGGTGGTGAGGAATTAGGATATTGTCATTTGATGTTACGTCACGCTTTCTATAGTTTGCTCAAAATTCCATGGATAAATTTAGGATAGTATTTGAGTTGTGCTAAATTCAACCGAGTCGATTTTATATTTTGAAAACAAAATTCCAAACAAAGCAAAATTTTCCAAATATCGAAAAATCAAGTTTTATAATTATTATTTATGATTGTATTAGACCTAAGAGAATTGTCATTTCATTTTTAATCCAATATGATTAGAATGTAGGAATTAAGATTAGAATTAAATAAAATTAATATTATATATGTGTATAGTCGGATTTTGATTTTGTTCGGCTTTAAAAAAGATCCAAATTGATATGAGAATCGATGTTATAAGAAAAATTCGTTATGGATCAAGAATCCAAAAACGATCCGGATTCAATATTTTATGTTTGATTTGGTTCGAGCAAATATTTTATTCACCCCTATACATGATATTTTAATATATTTGAGATAATATATTATTTATTAGTTTATATAGGGAGGATATTCTTATATTGTTTTAAATAACTTATTTTTTTATTGAATGCTTGATTTTCATGTATTGTCGGCATTAGAGTTGTCAAAATTGATTTGACTGGTCATGATTTTGTAAGCTTGGTCGTCATGAACCGATCATATTATGATCAAATTTGGCCTTTTTTTAATTCGATTATTTTGGACTAGGCCTGTCTGCAAAGTGGCTCTAATCAAGACTCTTATACATGAAGTATGAAACGTTATATTGCATGTAATGCCCATAAATTTTTGTTACATACTTAATGATCATGCCCTATATAATCATTTCGTATTTACATTAATATACATTTGTAATTGTTCAATACATCTCAATTGTGTATCACATGACGAAGCGCCTATTAAAGCAAATTGATCAGAAATACATTAAGTAATAATAAGAATATTTAGAAACACTCTTTGCATTATCTTTAATAAAGGCAAATTGTTTCACAAAAGGAATTTGCATAGTATGAAATGGAGAATGAAATGGAGAATGCAAATATTTTGTATACAGATTATATTTTATACTTGTGATCATAGAAAATTTTAATAAAGTGCGGACACGCTATTGTTAAAATGTTAATTTCAAATAATTTATTTTCTTTGAATAGGGATAATAGACTCATTCATGAGATGAAGATAACATCTCATTCACGAAAAAGAATTACTACTACTTATTTTTAAATGCTAAAAGCGGTAAACTAGAGTTGTACCTTCCGCTGGGGTGACTATTAGGGTGTTTGATATTCGGCACCGATATCCGATCCAAAATTTATCGGTATTGATACCGATTATCCGAAAATCGGATATACGGGTCGGGATCGAGTATTGCACATATATATTGTCGAGTGAATACCCGAATTATTTAATATAAATTCATTATATATATATTAAACAGATCTTAAAGAAAAAATCTAGAATCATCGATGAGGAAATCAATCCCACGACATGCTAGCATTGTAAAGTGCGAGTCCAATACCTAAAACCAATAGACCAAACTATCATTTTGAATATTGAAAGGTTAATTTTATAAATAATGGGTAATTAGGTATTCGAATACCTACTCGTAACCGAATCGGTATTCGATACTCGACTAAAAATCTGGTCGGACCGGTTTCATTTTTGTCAGAAATCGGGATCGGTTACCCGATTTTTTCGGATAGAATACCCGACCCATACCGAATAGTCACCCCTATATTCCGAATCGTTGATAATTTGAAAGATTTTAAATGGAAAAGAATTACATATATGACACATTGGAAACTGAAAAACAGAAGAAATCTTAATAAGTTTAAATTATAGTATAATTTATTATTGGAATAATAGTGTCAATGAGTTTGAAGGTGAAAACAAAAATTGAATTTTCTCACAGTTCTTTTTTATTTTTTTAGGGATTCTCGCAAAAAATTTATTAATTAAAACCGAAGCATGTAATACGAGGGGAAATAAATATGTTAGGAACGTAGGTGGTTGGTGATCCTTCTTTCCTCTATATTCGAATTATTTAATATAAGTAGTCTGTAGAATCGAATATATGTCGGATAAGGAATGTGAATTGGCAATAGATTGGTTTTAATGAGAATCATGCGTGTACACTTAATTATTTATTAATTATGTTTCACGGGCCACGAGAACTTTTTTTTTTTTTTTGTAAATCTGCTTTATTGTGCTTTCATTCTAGCATAGTAATAATTATAATACTCCCTACATCTCATTATTATTCATTCATTTTTTTTTTGTTATCTCATTATTATTGGTCCGTTCCAAAAAATGAAATAACTTTTAAACTAAAAGTATCTCGAATTTTGTATCACATATTAATTTATACACAAAACATAACTCTTATTAATCTACGTACAAAAAGAAAAGAGTCAACAATATCGGGACGGATGAAGTATATAATAGTGTTAGCCAACAAAACGTACATGATAATTGAGAATAAACTTACATACTGAAATTAATTATAAAGAATTTTTCAGTTTAAAATTTCTTTTGTCTATGACATTTTATATAGTTTCTTTTAAGTATATAACATATATGTTATATATATTTAGTAAGTTGAGTTTCAGTAGTATCTCGTTATTCAGATAGTATGGATATTACGTAATATACAATTTAGACAATATATTTTGAACATGTAGATACACCATAATTTGAATAGTGGCGATCAATTTTTCACTTATTTTTTTTTATAATTTTCAGGGGCAAAATAGAAAGGATAACAAAATAATATTTTCTTGATTTTTTACAACGGCAAAGAAGGATAGCGACGGGCTCATGTGGACAACATCGATAGCGAACATCGGTGATGATGGCAACAACAAGGAACAACATATTTTAAGGGAAAAAAGAAAAGATTTTGAGAAGAGAATTGAGGAATTTTGAGGAAAATGATAAGAGAATTTTAGAGAAGATTGAGGATCGAGAGAGGTAGCTATGGCGGTAGTTTATGGCGAAGTTCTCCATTAATCGGAGTAGGAGGTCAGAACACGAAGAAGAATGATGAAGAGTTTTGTTGTCGAAATGAAGCATGCATGCTGCAAACGTAAAAATGCATACCACAAAACGCAAACTTGCATACTATAAAATATAAACTTGTATATATTCTAAAAAAAATATGCAATTACAAAACAACAATATGCATACGACTAAACACATGCTACGAAACACAAATATGCATGCTTTAAAAGAGAAAATCACATGTTTTTAATTATCAATATCTCTTTTTATCTCTTATCCAATATACATAAACACTTTTCTTGTTGATAATTTGTTTTCTTTATTACAAATAATTTGTTTTATTTCGAATTATGAAATTAGAAATAATAGATCTAAATGTGAGAATAAAATTTGGATAATTAATCTCATTAATTTGGATAATTAATCTCATTCATACTTATATATTCAACATATACAGTTTTATGTTCAACGCATGTAGTTTTACATATAACAATATATATGTAGTTTCGGAAAAAATCAATTCACATGCTTTTGTGCTCAAACATATGCAAATTTATGCTCAAACTTATGCGCTTATTTTGAAACATACATGATTTGTGTTTTGTATCACGTAACAAATCAAATTACTAATATACTCTTACTGTAAAAAAAGTCAACGCTCAATGACTTAAAAAATCTTAACCATAAGATATTTGAGATGAATGAATACGGTTGAGTACCACATCCTTCTTAAAGTTTGAAACTATATGATCCCAACTCTATATCAATAATTTACATAATAAAATATAAGAAACAATATAATTTATATCCTAAATTATTGGAAGTGTAATAAAATACACGAAATATTTAAATACTAATAAAAATATACCGAACCATTGATAATTATAATAAAATACACAAAATATTTGAAAAACAATAAAAATTCTTCGTGGTTCGATTTTCAAAGACCAATTTCGAGATGTTACATCGGCCTCCAATATGAAATTTTCATTCTAATTATTTTAAAATAACATGATTCGAGTCTTTGGACGTGGTTGGAAATCGAACATCGAAATCAGATACATTTGTGACATCCCAAAAATAATTGTGAATTAATTTGGTGGAACGGATAGATAGAGTATAATATTAAACTTAATTCACGGACGCGTTTATGGATCTTTTCCAATAGACAACAAAATCTTTCACAGCTTCCTTTTTCCAACAAATGATCGCCACGATGAAGATGATCGAATATAGTCTGCATCTGCATTAATCGATTGTTAGAAGAAGAATCATGCTAAATGAATTGTTTTTATATTTCCGAGAAATATTGTCATAAATTTAAATATATTTATATTTCCAGAATTTACATATGATCAATATAGAGTAAATAACATATAGCATTCCAACGTTTTTAACTTTTTACGTCCATCTCCTAACGTAAATATAATAACAAATTAGATCATAACCTTTTATATATTTTTAACATCTGTGTTCAGATGACCGAAATAAGACCTAATTTGCCTATGTGACATATAGTTGGGACATGATTTGATTATGTGGCATGCATGCACAAAAATTATATATATATATATATATATGGATGGATCACGTGAGAATACAAATATTGATGAGAAATAAGAATGCGACATTTAACGATAAAGTTGTTGCACTAAATGTATAAATTTGTTGCATCAAATTTAACATATAAAGTGTAGCACTTAATACAAAGTTGTTGCACGTAATTTGGTGCAACAAATTTATACATTTAGTGCAACAACTTTATACGTTAAATGTTGCATTCTTATTTCTCACCAATATTTGCATTCACACACACACACACACACACACACATATATATATATGAGGTTCAAATAAGAACCAATTTTAAAGTGAGAACTAAGAACCACGAAAATTCTTTACTTAACAAAATGAATTTGTTATGAAAGTTAATGAATCATGGGGGAAAGTTATCAATCCAAAATTGAATTTTCACCTGTGGTTCGAATCCCATGAGAGGCGAAAATTCCATTTTTGGGATTCAAGAACTTTCACAAAGGATTCATCAAGTTTCACACCGAATTCATCATCTTTGCTCTCACATTCACAATAAAATAGTTTTTAAGTTAACCCTCCTATATATATATATATATATATATATATATATATATATATATATATATATACACACACACACACACACACAACATACTATTCCACTCAATCACCCCTTCCCCACACACAAACCCACCCCACACCAACCCGCCCGTCACCACCGCCGACGCCACCCGCTTGTCGAACCACGCCTCCTCACTGGGCGGCGCCATACACCTCCGCCGCCGTCGGAACCACTAGATACCACACTCGCACCGGATCGCACACACGACATAACACCACAAGGCGGGGCTTCAATCACCTCCTCCGGAGATGATGGCCACCAACGATGCCTCATTCGCTGGTGTCGGCCCGCACCCTTTCAATGACTCCACCTCGTGCAGCCGCACCCCTTCTTCCTCAACCTTCCGACTACGGCCACCGCGCCCCGACGAGCTTTTGCTCTTTGCACAGCAGAGCTTCAATGAGTCGTCCAAAGGTCGACCCGGCCATGGGAATGGAATTGCAATTGAAGTCATAGTAGCGACAATCAAAACCCCATCAAAGCTTTTGTCTTTCTTGATCGAGAGAGATAGATGTAGAAATCAAAGCCCCAATCAACACCAACAATCCTTCCACCACCACACGCAACCGTCGTAGCCTTTGCCTGTCGTGGTGGCACTCACCGCCGCCGCCGCCCTCTCGGAAGCGATTTTGTGATATTGGAGTTGATAATCAAATCGGGAAGGCATGTGTAAGAGAAAGCGAGAGAGAGAGGGAGATGGAAAATAAGAAGAGTAAGATCTGAGAGTTAGCTGTGATGAGTTGAAGCGAAAGAGAGAGAGAGAATAATAGTGAGAATTTTAATTCAAAATGGAAATGAAAAATTTGAGTTGGTAGCAGAAACGACACCATTTTGTTTTTCTTTTAGATTTTTTTTATTTTTGTGTAAATGACGTAGTTTTTCAATGCAAGTTAGACAAAATTGGTCCAATTCATCATCCGGACACAATTATGAACCCATTCAAAACATTAGAGTATGATTTGCCAATATACTTATGTTAGGACACGAACGTAAAAAGTCGTAAACATTGGGTGCTAAACGGTATTTACTCATATATCTATGTAAACTTGGAATGGAGTTTTTCTTCTGTCTTTTTTGAGGAAAAACCGCAGATTTTGTTCAACTATGATGGAATGGAGTTATATTAATAGTTGAGAAAGTAGCGGGGGCCCGCGGGCTTTTATATTTTTATGGCCGGGTCCGTCCGAAAAATATGAATCTCAAATCAACCCCGGGCGGACGAGTTTTTTTTAGATCATTTTTAATATATAAAATTAATATTTTAAATTTCAAAATAAAATAAAATTAAATACTTAATTAAAATCTCACAATTCTTTAACTTAAATAAAGAATCAGTGATAAGAACATTTTGAGCTTACCTATTCTTATGATAATGCTTCTTGTACATATTGACATATTTATGTATTCATGCAATGATGTTGTAATGCAATATAATTTTAATTATTTAATTTTAGAAGAAAAAAATTAGTAATTACAAATCAAAGATAAAATGATATTATTAAACGATAATCCCACTTTTATGCCTAAAATAATAGAAAAAATAAATAAATTATACAATATATATTTAAGATCAAAGATTCAATATAGTTTGTACATACTATAAAGTCATTAATCATCAGCCTATATATTTTTGGAAATCATTTTTCTTAGGAATGATTTATGAGGTTATTATTTTTTTTAGAATTTTGATGTGTTGCAATTCAAAAAAATTATTTTCCTGACTAGTATGTGAATTAGTAAGAAAAAATGCTACTATAAAAAATAAATAATTATATAAAATATAATTAATATTATTAAAAAATATAGATATTTATATAAATAATATTATAAATATATATATATATATATTAATATATCGGTGGGCTTTTTATTTAAAACCCCTTTGTTGGTCCGGCCTATAGGCCCGAGGTTTTTTGAGAGCTTTTTTAGGCCGATTTTTTCTACTTTAACTTTAAGTTCAAACCTTGGGTACCCGTGCGTCGGCTTTTGGTAGGGCTCATTTTGCCGACTCTAGTTATATTAGTCAATGAATACGAAATATTATGTAGTTATACATATAATTTGCAATAGTTTATAGTTTGGGAATACAAAATAATTTTGTAATGTGAATAAAACTCAATATTCTAAAATCGCCTGAGTGCCTAAAACGCTTTACAGAAATGCTGCAGCTAATTTACAGTGTCCAAATAATTTCCTTCCATGTAATGTAATTGTGATTCCGAAAATTTATCCTTTTTGAACAAATTATCAACCCAATTTATCGCCGCCGATGAACATGAGCAGAAATACAGCTGCTTCTGCAATTGATCTGATCTGGAGAAGACGAATTGCGGCTAAATCTTCGCCACAATACGGTAATTTTGTTCCAACATTCTCTTATTTCTGTACGAATTTCCATAATTTCAGTCGCAAAGATAAACCCTTTTCACCTAAGGTGCCTAGAATAGATTTTGGCCGTGTTCATGAATTGAACGATGCTGTTAACTTGTTTTGCGAAATGGTGAGAATGCGTCCGCAGCCTTCTGTCTCTGTTTACAACAAATTGTTGAGTGTTACTGCTAAGATGAAGCAGTATTCTTTTTCCCTTTATGTGTTCGACGAAATGCGTCGAATGGGTGCCCCCTTGAATGATTACACGATGAACATTGCAATTAATTGCTATTGTCGTCTGAAACGTGTGGACTATGGTTTTGCTGTAGTGGGCATATTCATAAAGAGCGGTTATGAACCAGATGTCACGACATTTGGCACTCTCATTAAAGGGCTGTTTCTTGATGAAAAGGTTGGCGACGCCATGAAATTGTTCAACAAGTTTCTGGGTTTGAAACTATGTAATCCTTGTAATTTTATGATTGTGGCCGTGATAGATGGGCTATGCAAAGCTGGACAGATCTTTGCAGCCCATGATTTACTATGTAGATTAGAAAGAAATGGGCGAAGACTCGATGCTTGGGCTTATAATGCATTAATTGACGGATTGTGCAAGAGTGGAATGGTGGATGATGCTTTCCATCTTCTATACAAGATGATTGACAAGGGCATTTCGCCTGATGTTGTCACATATAATTCGATGATTCAGGGTTGTGCGATGTTGGCAGATTGAAGGATGTTAAAGTTTTGGTGAATGAAATGGCGGTTCTAATGTACCTTTGGATGTCGTAACTTTCAATATATTAATTGATGCATATTGCAAGGATGGTAAGACGGAAGAGGCTGAGGATTTGTTAAAATTATGATGCAACAGAATATTTGTCCTAATATTGTCACTTATAATGCATTGATAGATGGGTTTTGTTTGAGAGGCGAAATGGATAAAGCCAAAGAAGTACTGGAGTCCATGGGAGAGAGGGGTCTTAAGCCTGATATTTTCAGCTATAACAACTTAATCAATGGATACTGCAAGAAGGGAAGATCAGATGAAGCCTGGCTTCTTTTTCTCAACATTCCTTGTAAAGGTTTGGTGCATGATACAACTACTTATAATACCATGATACATGGTTTCTTTAGTAAAAACAGATTTGCTGACGGCTGGAAGCTTTTCAAGGATATGGAAGCTCGAGGAATAAGTCCTAACTTGCATACTTATACTACATTGATGGATGCGTTGTGCAAGAATGGGAAGACTGATGAAGCTCTTTCATTACTACACACGATTGAAGGGAAGGGTGTTAATCCTAATATATTCACATATGGTGCGCTAATTAATGGATTATGCAAAAATGGAAAAGATGATGTTGCAAGAGATCTTTTCAATCAACTTCCTTCCAAAGGTTTGCAACCTAATGTTCGTATATACACGATGATCATTAATTCAGTTTGTCAAGTAGGGTCTGTGGAGGAGGCAAAACTTTTGCTTGTGGAGATGGAGAACTGTGGTTACCCGCCCAATAGCTTGACATACAATGTTATTGTGCGGCATTTGCTGAAGAAAATGAGCTTCAGAAGGCAATACCATTCCTGGAAGAAATGCATCAAAGAGAATTCTCAGCAGACTCTGCTACTTTCTTGATGCTAATTGATCGAGTGCAGGGACAAATGAAGACGATTTTCTTCTCAAACTGATGAAGAATGTTTTGCCCAAGGAAATTTTCAGGAGTTAACTCGAGCACTGTGGATGATCTGCATGATAGTTCTCCAAAGATTACCGACAACAGAGGTATTTATTAAAAGATATGTGCAGTTTTGGCGTGAACTAATTTTTTTACGCTGTTTTAGTAATTTTAATCTGTTTTAATTGACCCTAGAACTTTAAATAACTAGCTTTGGTGTTGAATTTATAGTTCCAAATCAATTGCATGATTTAATTATGCACCTTTTGACATATATGATATTTCAGAATTTTAAGTTGTGGATATAAGTAGTGGTTTAGGAAACTTTTGTCCAAATTTTCATTTAACACTTGTCTTGATTAGTTTTAAAGTACAAATTTGTTTTATAGCACCATCGACCTGTTTTGAGCGCATTTGTTAGTATTTTGGAATGAAATCCTAATTGGTTGCTGTCAATGAGGATTCATCTCTTTACTTTGCTGACTACAGATTCTACAGAAAACATGTCTGCCAACTATCAGCTCACTCTGCAAAATTCCACCGACTGAAAATAGATTTTCATTCCTTTCCCACCTCAAAATATAATTTTAGATATTTTCACATTCACTACAAATTTTTGGAGGTACTACTATATTGAAAATGTACGTTATGATTTTACTAACATTGTACTCGGCAACTATATTAAAAATACATGCACGCATCTATAGCTGTCAAATTCAGCCTGCTCGTTCCTGGCGGCTGATTTTGGATGCCAAAATTAGATCCGATCAATTTACGACCCCACCGAGCTGCCTGTTTGGTCCATAGGCTCAGCCCGTCCAATGAAATATTATCAAAAGCTATACAAGATAGCATCCCAATCATAAGAGTTATTGAGAAGTTGCAGAGGGCTAACTCTTGTATTTTCATCATCTCTTTAGGCGAGTGTTGCCACTAAGGCGAACATGAAGTTTTGTGCTTATGATTCGGACATAGCAACTGGCCTAGGTGTGGGGTCATTCTTGTTCCTTATGGTTTGTCAACTAATGATCATGGTTACAAGTAGGGGCCTATGCTGTGCGAGAGCTCTCCAACCCGGTCGTTCTAGGGTTTGGGCTATTGTGTTGTTCATCTCCTGCTGTTATGTTTCAGATCCGCTGGCAACTACTTGACATCTATACTTATTTTGCTAAAACGATTAACACAATGCTCGAAGAGTTCATTGAGCTCATGCATAAAGTGCTTGAACATTCATCAGTCACTCGATGTGGGATACAACTTATATTGTTTGCTCGTGATTTTCATGTTAGCCTTCAAGAAACACACACTTCCCTAACTTCTTCCACTGGCTACCCTTGATGCAGGGTGGCATTCTTCATTGCTGAGGTATGCTTGTTAGCTGGCTCTGTGAGAAACGCATACCACACCAAGTACAGGACATACTTGTCACCAAATCCTCCTTCATGTGAGACATTGAGAAAGGGAGTGTTTGGAGCCGGGGCAGCATTCATAGTCTTCACCGGCATACTCTCTCAGCTTTTCTATGTAACCTATTCCAAAACTGGCGACGATCTCTCCCCATGAGACGGGACACTGGCACAAGGATGGGATAGAGATGATCGCTTTCATGCTCAGACAAGCATCTCTGAATAAACTTGCAAAGATGAATTGAGAATGCACTAAAAAATGTATGTTTTGTTGCATATACGTGAAGTATGTTGGTCTTTGGTTTTGGACAGTGGCGTGTTTTATAAGGATAACTTTCATCTGTTAAAGAGTTGAAAAGTGTAGATTTGTATGTTGGTGATGTTTGCTATAGAACAACTTTACTTTCCTGTTTCTCTTTGATGAGGAATACCCACTACGAGCTTCGTAGCTTATTTGTATCCCCACTTCCACGACTCCCAATAATAGTAGTAGTAACAATCGATTCACATCCCCGTTTAAATTCCAACTGAGTAAACTGTTGGATATCAAACAAGAACCAATAGTTAAGAAAGTTGAAATTCTTAACAATCACAAATTTTCTCCAAAGCAACTTCAAGTCTAAATGATTCAGGTATGTCAAGGCGTAGGAATATATCAAACGATGTTTTCACATTTCAATATGAAAACTAAACGGTTACAACAATAACACGAGTTGAGCAACGAATACTTCATAATTTGCATCAACGTAGAGATGCTTCTTGAATACATAGAGTTGACAATCCTGTACAAATGTGCAGAGGCAAGGACAAATTACAACTAAACGGTATTGACTTTGTCTGCCAGGCATCGTAGTATGCATCCCAATCCTGCTCTTTCTGTAAGTTTTTCATGAATCTTTAGGCATTGGTCACATGTGGGACGATCCCCAGTAGATAAACCTCTATATAAGTACCTATCAATCACATAGATGGATTTCTTTACAATAAGATAAAACGGAATTTATGCAAAAAGAGAGATTAGGCGAGCAGAAGATCATCTCAAGGAAGACATACTCCAACAATTCATCATGAGACAATGTTCCAGGGCAGAAAACACAATTATAACATCTAAGATATCATCACAGTATGATCAGAGGCAGACATTCCATGATTACTATGTGCAGCATATGCACCTTAACTCCGGAACATCCATAAATGCATAAGACATGAAAAAGCAGTAAGCTCAAAAAAATTAAACATATATATATATTTGTGTGTGTGTGTGTGTGTATCATGCATCTAATCACAGCCTAGTAGTTAAGTTTCAGCCCAGCCACACATCCAAAGACATGTTATTTTCTCTATAAATTCTAGGGATGGCAATGGGTCGGCCTCACATAGGATATTACACTCACCACCTATTCCCATTATTATCTTTGTTTTTAGACATCCCCATCTTCATTTGGTATACCAACCAGAGGATTGGGAATTCACGCCTACCAAAATATCCTATTAGCAATACAACCTTGTGTTCTTTCATTAGTAAGTGTAATCATTTAGCAAATTCTTTAGGAAATAATTTAAATAAAATTCTAAAAATGTAAGGGAAAAGAAGATTAAGAATGAAAATTTAATAAATAACAATATAGTTTGTCCCAACACTGTTATCATAATAAAGTTAGTTATTTACATATAGGTGTTTTGTTATAAACAAATAGACAAATAAATAAATACCCATGCGCGCACGCACACACACACACACATACATAAATATATGGTGTACATGTAGGATTTGGGTAGGATAACCTTAGACCTATCCCCATCCTCATATCCAAAAATCTCTTTACTCGATTACCTACTTATTTAATCAGGTCCAAGAAGCTCCTATATACGTTCCTCTACTCTGGTAGAGCAATGGTTTTCTCCCCGGATTTGCGAAATTTTCCGCCCCCATTAAATTCTCAACCACCAAGTGATCTGATCACATGACTAATACAAAAGTTATCCAGCTTATAGATCCAGGTATGATAAAACCAACAAATGAGAACAAGGAGAGCTAATTCTTGTATAATATGTTTGGAACATAAAATGAACAAATTCCCAAACTTCTCTTCCTATATATATCAAGAACCACTATTTCAACTCATGCAATCACGCAGAGGATTTAGTATTCAAGAAGAATAACAATTAGAGATAAATTAGTAAGGCCTGAAATGCTGTCCTGTATAGTAAGACCCTAATGCTCGTGACCTCTATAATGACATTTGATCATAAAATATTGGCCGAAATAGCTCACAACATAACCCAACTTGGAGTCATTAAAACTTTGGTGATAGCCTAGCAGCTTCTAATATATAAAAGATGGATTGTTGCTTGTGGTTCTTTGATATTTGCAGCAGCCTACATAACATATTAGTCCCCTCTTAAAATACGATAAAATATTAAATTTTGACCTTCTCAGTTAACTTGCTTCATGATCTTGCAGTGGCTCCTCCAATCCTTCATTTAAGGAAATGGGATAATTTTTACAGAACATGTCAAATTATGTCCGGAAAGTGAGATGTAGACTTGCGAGAATTCTTTTCAAGATTCTTTAACCAAGCATCTTTGCACTTCCTTCCAAATGTGTTTTCCAGTTTGCAAACAAATACCCTCTTAAGGAAGTAAGTTTTTCATTACTGATTATCGCGGGGTTTTCTAGTATATACCATAGACTGCTATAAGGAAACCTTCTTCAATAGAGTGATATAAAAAATTAAGGAGTCCAGAGGCTGCTAAATGGTGGCTTATACTATGCTCCACTCTTGATCTTAACTCTGAGCACAACAATAAGAAGTCTTGAAACCTTTCTGTGAACTGAATATTTGGACAACACCACAGATCATGCGAAATCATTTTCTAGACCCCCAACATTTGTAATTCTTATCGGACTATCTTTAAGAATCAGTAAATACTGCTATTAGTTGTTTCCAACTTCCTGGACATTATGGAATATATCACTTGACCAAGCTAAGTCTTTCTAGATGAAATTTTGTTTAAAGGATCTGTAAAACAAAATAAAATACTTGGAGTTTTCTTCTCACTTGTGTATTAGTTGCAAAAGTTATTAAGTCCAAATATATGAATTCAAGGCCAACATTTAATGTCACTTTTGCATTTACGATAATTATTAGGATATGCACCCATTCCAATTTTACCATTACGTTTCCTTCTTCTTGATGCTTCCCTCTCAACTAGCAAAATAACTTTCCAGACATAATTTAACATCAACAGTCAAAGTTCTCTCCCCAAATTCTAGAACAAACACTAGCTTTAACCTTTAGACCAATTCTCCCAATCCTCCAAAATTCTAAACCCAAACAGATATTGTCAGAAGTTGAGCCAATCTTGAACCTTGAGAAAATGAAAATGATAAAAGTGGCAACAAAACGTTGCACATGTTAGCTGTGTAGTTAAAGTATGCCGTTCATAATGAGTTAGAATAGATATATCTGTACAACTATCCTCCAAATACACAAGCAATCAAAATAAATGTATTTAGAAGGCAAAGACACAGATTGACCTTCTAAGTCACAAGATAAAATCCCAATTACCAGAAGAGCTGGAAGGTCGAATTTAGAAGTCCCAACCAAACAACAACTCATATTTTTATCTTACAAGCACTCGTTTGAAACTAGTTCTGAACGAGCCAAATATGGTGAGCAATCCTTATGCAAAAATCTCCAAGGAGATACTGTCTATAACAACTCTCCATGAATTACTACTTATGATAATGGTAATTTGCATAATCTACGATGCAATATCAAGAAAGATACAATTTTCACAAAAACCTCCAAAACACACACAACACACGGCATAAGGGTGCTTGACTTACTTCATCAAAACGTCATAGTATTCAAGATCGAGAGCCGAGAACAAACTATCAACATCTTTTATCGCCATTATCGCCCTATGTACCACAATCCAGTTTGCAGACTTCAAAAGCCAAAAATCAACACTAATTTAGCTAAAATGAACGAATTCGATAATGCTAGAGAATCACACAAGAAAAGATTTTTATTTTTATCTTTTTGAGGGGAACAAGGATTGTATATAGTGAAATTGAGTGGTTAATTAATTCTGACCTTGCAACGCTCGTCGTTGGTCACGGGAGGCGACCCTTCGAGAGCCGTCTTCAAAGCTTCCACTGGTTTATACCTGAAATTAAAATCATTACTCACAAAACCACCAAAAAGGATTGCAAATTTTCTTCATCTATCAACAGAAAATCTGCAAAAGATTTTGGCCTACTGTTTGAGTAGGCTTTCGATCTTGCGAGATTTGTGCTCGATTCGTGTGATAATGGCTTCTGTATTATCTGTTTCCACAAATTCTGCCATTGTTTTTTGTCGGAAAAATTCTTCAGCTGCTGCTTTAGGATTTGATTTTGGCTAGTTGAAATTCGGTTGCATCATATCGGTTGCTCACTACTCACTAGAAAGTAGAAAGTGAAAGTCTTGTTTTTATTTTTAATGACTAATTGCTTTAAAATGCATAATTCTTTTTCTACATATATATAGATATAGAATTTTCATTTTTTTCTCCTAATATACAAATTTTATATTTATTGCATTTTCTCACAATTTGACTATGTTACTAAGCCAAAGGTGACGTGGCACGACAAATGCCTATGTAGATAATTCTGAATAATCAATAGCTTAGTATATACAAATTACTTTTGTTCGTTTTTTATTTTGGAGAGGTCATGAGAAAATTGCATAAATATTAAATTTGTGTATCTAGAGAAAAAAATTAAAAGTTTCTGTGTAAAATAAAAAATTGATAAAAAAATATTTATTTTAAAGCAAATTATTTTTTTCTGTCTGAATAAAATCGCTTTGCTTAAAATTGTATATTTTAGAATTGCTACTTTAAATTCAATAATAATACTTTTGCGACATGTAATATTTTATCACCTTTTTTATCATTTGAATACCAAAATTCTGCAGTAACGTTATTCCCTGAAGTTTTTTGGTGCCGATTTCCTAATATGGTATAAATATAACGTGTAACTATCAAAATAGTTTATCTAAAAGCACGATAATATTATCTAAGAAATGCAAAATTGATTAAATATAAGATATCCGTCTTTATTTAACAGATAATATCATAGATCTAATGACACAATACTATTAAAGAAACTTATTAAATAAATTTAGTATAAATATTAACAAATTGTTAGAACTCTCACAAATATAAAATATTATAAAAACTAATTTAGGCGAATACAAGTGTAAATAGGAATAAATGACCAAATTCATAACACACATGCAGTAAATATCCAAAATCATAAAAGATGCAATACATACCCATTTATTTGTTAATGGTCTAATTTACCCTTACTTTTTCGTTTCTTTTCTTACATTTCAGTCTGCATGTTTTACATATTTCAGTCTGTTCTTAGATTTCAGTAAAAATTCAATACGTTTTCTTGATTTCAGTGTGAATTGATAGTTGTATTTTTATTTTATTTTTGGAGTTAACGAAATATCATTGATTCAACAACTGAAAATATATTCATTAAAATTCGATCGGTTTTATACAAAATTCGATCGGTTTTATACAAATTCGATCGGTTTTTAACAAAATTCGATCGATTTTTTTGACAAAAATCGAAAATTAATAACCGATCGGTTTTATTGAAAAACCGATTGTTTTATGATGAATGAATTAATTTTGCATAAAATCGATCGGTTTTATGAAAACACCGATTGGTTTTATGCAAAATCATTCCAATTTATGATGAATGAATTAATTTTGCATAAAACCGATCGGTTTTATGAAAACACCGATTGGTTTTATGCAAAATCATTCCAATTTATATTTAAATTTAGTAAAATTAAATTATTAGAAAATTTAAATTTAAATTCAATTTAACCGATCGGTTTTTATAAAAAAAACCGGAGAATCAATTGATTCCCCATAAAACCGATCGGTTTTATGGAGAAACAATTGATTCCCCATAAAACCGATCGGTTTTTATGGACAATCAATTGATTCCCCATAAAAACCGATCGGTTTATAAAAAATAATTCAATTTATTTTTAAATTTAGTAAATTTAAATTATTTAAAATAAAATTTAAATTCAATTTGAAAATCATAAAATCGATTTTATGAAGAATGAATTGTTTTCATAAAGCCGATCGGTTTTATGAAAAACCGATCTTTATGAAAATCAATTCAATTTTTTTAAAATTTAGAAAATTTAAATTATTTAAAATAAAAATTAAATTTAATTTGAAAATCATAAAACTTATTTATCCGATCGGTTTGATGAAGAATCAATTGATTCTTCATCAAACCGATCGGTTTTTTCATAAAACCAATCGGTTTTATGAAGAATCAATTGATTCTTCATCAAACCGATCGGAAAAATCGATTTTTATAAAATTCAATTCAATTTATTTTTAAATTTATGAAATTTAAATTATTTGAAAAAAATTCAATTTGAAAATCATAAAACTTGATTTTCAAAAATCCGATCGGTTTTTATCGGTTTTAACGATCGGATTTTTATAAAAATCAATTCAATTTATTTTAAATTTAGGAAATTTAAATTATTTGAAAATAAAATTTAAATTGATTTAAAATCATAAAATGAATTGATTTTCATAAACCGATCGGTTTTATGAAAAACCGATCGTTTATGAAAAATCAATTCATTTTATTTTTAAATTTAGGAAATTTAAATTATTTGAAAATAAAAATTTAAATTCAATTTGAAAATCATAAAATGAATTGATTTTCGGTTTATGAAAAACCGATCGCTTTATGAAAAATCAATTCATTTTATTTTTAAATTTAGGAATTTAAATTATTTGAAAATAAAATTTAAATTCAATTTGAAACGATCGAAAAATCAATTTCAATTTATTTTTACTAATATATGGTTTGAAATATGATTCATTTTTATATTTACATCTTTATTGCGACTTTATTCACGTGAACTATTATTGATTGATGAGAAATTGTTACTAGTTCACTATTAATGTCAATCGATACACGATATGATTTGAGACTATGGAGACTATTCCACCATGTGAATCGGTACTATTTGATAATGAAATTACTAAGGGTGGAAATCGGTTCGGTTTCAGTTAACCGAACCGAAAATTCGGTTAACCGAAACCGAAAAATGCATATATATGCTTACCGATAACCGAACCGATCGGTTATTCGGTTATCCGAATAACCGATCGGTTCGGTTATCGGTTTTTTGGTTAAACCGATTTCCCCCCCTAAAACTAGAGAAATATATACATCTTGTCATCTTCCACTTTCAAGAGGCATTTGAAGTGGCAGTATCTAGAAAATAAAACTGAAAATTAGATTAAAAATAAATGCCCACACAAATGGTTTCGTGGCAGAGGGGGAAAATCCGAAAAAAGCAAAAAAATCGAAATTGAAGTGAGAATCGCCTTCAGCTTCCTCTTTGTGCTCAAAATCGTACCTTGACGGTAGCGCGCACGGTGGTCCGGGAGTTGGGTGGGGGACGGAGTCAGGTGGGGGATGCACGGTGGTCTGGCCATCTGGGAGTTGGGAATGGGGGCGCACGGTGGTCTGACCGTCTGGGAGTTGGGTAAGGGCGCACGGTGGTCTGGGAGTTGGTGCAGAGTGCGTGCGTGGGTGGCGAGCAAGCGGCGCACGGTGGCACGGTGGGTGGCGAGGCTACCGTCTAGGTTCCCACTTCCCACTCCCATTCCTTCCCCCCGACTCCCGAGCCTCTCTTTAGTCTTTTTGTTTTTAAATAATTAGAAAACTAATATATATATATATATATATATATATATATATATATATAATTATTTTTCGTTATCGGTATACCCATTCGCTTATCGGGTATACCGATAACCGAAATTTTAAATTTTCATGACCGAATACCGAACCGAATTTACCAAAATCGGTTATTCGGATAACCGAACTCCATAAATTCGGTTTGGTTTGGATATTAACCGATTTTCCAGTTCCAAATTTCCACCCCTAGAAATTACGCTGCATCACTTCTACTATCCACTACTATCTGACATACATTGATAATTGATATGAATTGATACTGTACTATCTGACATACACTCATAATTGATATGAATTGATACTGAACACTTTTATTGAACTTTCTCATCATTCATACATTTGAATTCATCGTTCAATAATTGAGTGAATTACAATCTATAAAAGAGCAATAAAATCAACATAAAACACAACATATATACAATTCGTTACCAAGACACACAAGCACACATACAATTTGATAGCAAGTGCAAGTGAAGGCATTTCGGGATCAACACAATTTGAGGTAATATATATGTTTTATTTTTAGTAATTTCAAATACGTTTGATATCCAGTTGGATTTTCATTTAGAAGAATCGATATTTACTTCATTTTTTATTTGTTATAGATGGAGAATTGGAAATTGATAAATGTCAAATACGGGATACTTGATGGGTGTATCTACCATGACGGCGTTGAGCATGTTCTTCAAATTCATAATCATCCATATTAAACCTCTTATACAAGATCACTCACTTGATGCGATCAAATTTTCTAAGCACAAATTTCCAATTATTTTATATATTTATGTCTCGATATGGTCGATTAGTAAAATCTCTATTGAGTACGCATAATCAATCGCTCAATTGTGCGAAAATGAATCATATCCTACGGTATATGTGGTTCACATCGTTACGAACGAAGTGTTTGGATCACAACAAGAACCCTACGTTCCTTCGCTCGATTTTCCTCACACTTCATCCTATAGAAATATTGCACTGTCACTCAAATTGATGAGTCGATCGAACAAATCCGAGGTTGGCGTCGTCGATTGGTTTGGTGATTCTTATATAGGAGATCAAAATTTTGCTTGTGTTCGGGAGCCACACAAGGAGAACCTACATTTGTAGTGCCACCCCAACCAGTACCGTTATTGAAAGTAATCGATTTAAAGTGGTTCGATTATAATCCGAGATCGAGACCGATTCGACGCAACGGAGGACGGCGACGCGAGGAAACGCTTATAAAATTTACGTTTCTTGATTTTGCAGTTGGATCCGTCGAGAAGGCGGATTGGAATATCGATATCGTTGATAAATCCCAGCCAATAATCCGGATGATGACATCCAGATCGATGCAAATGAACTAACCAATTGGTTAGTTCCGTTATTCCATCGACGCTCGCATCACTTGTGGCTCGTGATCCGCATCAACAAGGGAGGAGAATTGAGCCAAAATTTTATTACTACAAAGAAACAAGATCTATGTCTTCTTGTTGAATTTAGCATATCGCAGAGGCGAGAATATACAATCGGCGTTCGGACACAAAACGCGTTACATTTAGATCGCAAGCGCGACAACAGTGTATTTTTCAATTACGTGCCACGCGACATGGGACCGCCTGGGGAGTCCATAAATTTACTCCCGAGCATACATGCCACCGTGATTGGAGTCGAGTTGCTCCAGTTAAGGCACATGCAAAAGTGGTGGCCGCATTTTTTGCTAGGAAAATGCGAAACGATGGTGAAATAATGAAGCCAAAGTCCATTATGACGGAGCTGCAACGTGATTTTGGTATCCATATCAGCTACGATGTCGCACTACGAGCACGAAACACTGCAATTGAAATGATATACGGTAACCATGATGAATCATTTCGCTTAATGCCAAGTATCTCTATATGTTGCGCAAGCAAATCCGAGAACATTCACGATTTAGATGTAGGTCCGATGGCGATTCGAGCACTTATTTGTTGCTCTTGCATCGCCTATGAGGTATTTCTACTTTGGTCTAAGACCGATGATCGTAGTTGACTAACTCACCTAAAAGGTCGGAATAAATGTATTTTATTTCTTGCTATGACGAAGGATGCCAATGAGCAAGTTTTCCGTTGGCATATGGTGTTGGGCCTATTGAAAATGATGAATCGTGGATTTGGTTCCTCTCGGGTTCGCAGAGCGTTCGGTCCAAGAATTCCCTATTGATCCTCTCGAGGCATACATGTCTCCATAGCAAACGCTGTAAGTACTATATTTTCTGATGCTTTCCACGGCTTATGCTACTATCATCTGCTTGGTAAGATTAAGCATCATGGTGGCGATGTGGCGAGCATGTACCACAAAGCTGCATATGCATACCAAAGGCGAGAATATGAACATGCTATGTCCATTATAGAAAGCATGAGCCCCGCGATCTATCGAAGTTGATTAATGTTGGACCACATAGGTGGGCTCGATCACGTGTCCCGTAAGCCGTTACGCTTTCTTACATCGAATGCGGTGAGTCATTCAACAAGCGGTTGTTGTGGGTAAGACGTCTTCCAATTTTCTCGATGATCGAGCAATCGATTGATTATTGAGGATGGTTCACCGATAGACGCGGCAAGCCCAACGGTGAAGACACCTGAGTGAAGTGGCGACAAAAGCTTAGTGCGTAAATGGCAAAAGTCGTCATTACACTCGGAGGAGAATTGCGGATCGAAGGTACAAGATTGTCGATGGCGGCAGAACCTATGTGGTCGATCTTGAACAAAGCAAACATGCCCTGCAATGAATTTGATCTAGATGGCTTGCCGTGTTCACATGCGACGCCGCAATTGAGTATATTTTTATTTTGTTTATATATAATAAGTTTTACGCTTATAATATTAACTATGTCTTGTGTGATAGTGAATCGGAGAATCAATCTTAGATTATGTGGAGACCTATTACACGAAAGAAACTTTAGTGGAGACGTGCTCACCACGCTAATCCTCTTACAAACCTATGTGATTGGGTTGTACCAGAAGAAATAGCTCACGTGATTGTCATGCCAACTCTTGTGCAACGACAATCTGGACGTCCAAGATCGAGTCGAATTCCATCTGGGGGTGAGAGAGGCAGACGAAGACGCAATACTACCCAAGAAGGTGAATCATCGAGCAGCAGACGCCGAGCACCAAAAGATGTAGTCACTGTAGGGAGTTGGGACATATGAAAAGAAGGTGTCCACAACGTGTTGAGCTACAAGAAAGTGATTAATGTAATTTACTGTGATAAATTGTCATTATGTTTTAGATATGTAAAACTGGTTGAAATAATTAATTGAGATCCATTGAAATTTCAGATAGTAGTGGATAGTAGAAGTGATGCAGCGTAATTCCATTTGAAATAATTATTGAAGATTGAAATTTAAATTAAGATTGAAGATTAAGTCTAAATAATTAAGATTAAAATTAATAAATCTAAATACATGTTCAACCACAGTCTATATTACATGAGATGAAATTAAAAAAAATCTCTATGTTACTGTCTACTAGTCGATGCTCTTCCTCTTCCTCTCGGATTCTTGTATGGCTCACATAACTCAAATATATTTCCACCTATTTTATGTCTATATGCTACAATTGCATCACTAGACGTACCATGCTCGATACTCGGTGAACCAGAAATAAGACGTTCTACAGTCATGCACGCAAATGGACCATCATCAAATCGCCTTCCGGTCAAATATCTCGAAGGATCAGCTCGTGTAATAATCGCTTCATTGTTCCATGGTGGTATTCGTGGGAGTTATTCTCGAACCATCTAGTGAAGATCGAACCGCCGCAATAATCTATTCAGCACACGAAGTCCATCATCCTCGCATCCACTGATCCCGGTCCATCCGCCAAATACGCGAGTCAAACAAAGACGAATGACCGAGTGCATATCCACGCGACATATCACAAAACGCATCATCGACGCATGGGATGATGATCTATAAAATAAATATTTAGAGAAAATAAACAAGGAAAATTTCATTTTTTTCAACTTATTGTATTAAATAAGGTTACATGCGTGGCATCTAACCATGATGTATGACCGACAAAGCCGAGGACAACTCCAATCCAATGCGCTGGTGGCTGCCATACAGAAGCAATGCTCTCAGGGTTAATGATCAATGGTGCCTCACGCGTCGCCTTGAATGTAGGGACGAAAGCATTGCGTATACCTCGGACCATGAATTTTACGAAACATCTATTCAACATTGAAAATTAATTAATTCCGGATACTACACATATATAATATATATTGATTGTATTAAAGACACAATACTTACGAAAAATCGAGATCAAGGATGATTGTGTTATGAGAATCCACCCCATCCAATAAGTCGATCCGGTATCGAGTCTCGTCCTCAAATACATCATGAATAGATCGACCATCCGCAAAATTATTTTAGGGATACATATCAATATAAGTAGATGTACTTCAAAAACGAAGCATGTTGTATAAAACGTACTTACCCAACATCAAAGGCCTCTCGGCGTTTGATACACACGAACCATCGAACACAGAGTTGACGGTCGACTCGAACAACCACCACCGTGTCATTTCTCATCATCAACAAACGCGGTAGTTTATCAATACATCTTCGGATAATGGACGTGGGGCGGGCTATTCACATATGGTGACCTCATTGCGTAGAAGGTCTCGTGCCTGCTCATCTCTCCAAGCTTCCAACTACAAACATTTAAGCATATGAGTCGCTGTAAAATGAAAAACATAACAAATATAATGAAATATTATAAACTGCCAAATATGAGACTTAATAGTTACCTGTTGCTCCAACTGTTGCTGTATAGGCTCGAAAGTCTGCCTCACTACGTTCTGAGGCGTCAGATCACTAAATAGGTCCAGTCCCAGCATGGAATGATGAGATGCAGTTCCAGGACTGGAACCATGGATCTGGGGAGAGTAGCGAGAGGGGGTATCACTGGGCTGATGTAGGGCTGGCTCAGCCGGCTCAATATGTCCACTGTCTCGATGGACATCTGGACTGGGCTGCTGCTCCTGATCTTCATCTTGACTGGGCTGCTGCTCCCGATCTACATCTCGTCGTCGTTGTCGGATGGTGTGGGGCACGAGGTGGGGTGTAGACGTTTCAAGACTATGCGCAACCACATCGAGTCTTCTAAGAAACTTTCAAACCATTTCTTAATCTTAGGAATCCACTTATCTTCGATAGACTTCTCGATCGTTGCCGCCTCGCTCTTCACTCTCCCGAATATTTTCATGAATAGTTTCCTGGATTCAACGACGATCAACGGAACTAAGACGCCGCCCGTGGTGCTCACCTCCACTGCTCGATGAAGAAGAAGTTGGCTGCCTTGCACGTTTCCCCGTATCCCGTCTCTCAACAGATCGACGGCTATCCACATATTGGCCTTGCGGCTCCTCAGCAACCGCAATCTCAACAAACTCAGCCGACGATGTCCTCTGGCTGGGTCTTGAAGGTGGAGCCTCTACGTCCGGCTCATAACTCTCCATCACGGGGCGGGCGTGTCGACGAGTGAACCGCAATCCTTCTCTCAATGGGTTGCTCGGCCTCGTAGTGCACCCGAGTGGATAAGGGTATGAGACGGATTGCAAGTAAGAGGAGAAAAGTCTCCGCCTCGCCGGCCGTGATCTCAATAAAATAATTTTCCTACAATAATGCAATAAATTAAAACATATCAGTAAATCGAATAATAAATATATAACAACATGATATATATAATTTATAAATAAACTAGTAAACTAATATATTTAATACCTCTCGCTCAAACAGGGTCTGTAATCTAGCAACGTCAGGTCTACCTCGGAACGTCCACCTTCTGAATCTCGGATGCAAGCTGCCATTAACATTCTTTCCCGCTATACTGCCCAAGTCTGGTATGACCTCAAGCAACCAAACATATAACACCCAGGTGGGTCCGTAAAAATGGTACTTCCTAGTTGATTTACAATGCTTCAAATAGTACTTCAAAATCTGATATGAGTATGCACCCACTAAATCGCCAAAAGCATCCAAATCATCAACTAAGGCCCAAACCCAGTCAGCCAAGGTCTTCGAAGCATCATATGCAAACACCATGGCATAAAGCACTAGAACATGTGCAGCTCGAATGTATAAATGACCATCCTGGTCATTAATGTCAGCGTTGCAGAACCTATCTAATAGTTCTGCATCTGTCATTTGTCGGCCACGACAAAATGTCATGTAGACTTCACAATGTCGCAAGTCGTAATCTACGGATGTATCAAATGAAGACGACCCAAACCGCAGATACCACAAGCGCATAATCTCTAATAGAAAACAACGCGCCTTTCATTAATATAAAATAACATCTCGCTTACGCTCTATCTGATGGGAAACAGCATGGTGTATAACCATAGCGCACTTATTCCCTGGCTTATAATCTATGAAGTGACCAAAACATCCTCCTAAGAATCTATCGAGTAATGGTCGACCACCAACTTCAAGCAACCTCGTCTTAACATAATCTAAATATTCAACTCTATAATAAGTGGTATCATCAAGGTATATTAATTGTGTCGGTCTCAAAATATATGATCATGTTTTAAACAATAAATAATAAAAGAATAATTAATAAATAAATATGCAATAATTAATTAACATTAATAATTATCTAAATAAATTATCTAAACTAATACTCCAATAATTATAAATAACTAACATTAATAACATCTAAATAATTATAAATAACTAACATTAATAACACGAATTTAAACGAGATATCCTATCTAAACAAATTATCCAATACTTTAAATAATACAACGCAAATTATACAACAATTATCTAAACAAGGGAATTATCCAATAATAGAATCAACATTCCAATTAACAAAACAAAATTAACTAAACAAGACTAAATTAACAAAAAAATTAAACGAAACAATAACCATAACAATAAATAGTGACCTAAACAAATAAATACAACAAAATTAACAATAATAAATCTAAAAATAAATTAACAAAACCGTCCAAAATTATGTATATATGCAAAACCGGTTCAAATTATATATATAAAAAATCGATCGGTATTACATAATACCGATCGATTTTTTGCATAATATATATATTTCGCATAATTACATAATTATATCTAATTTATATCCAATTATCCAATGAAAATAATAATAAATCTAAACCGAATCCAACGAAACAATTTATATCTAATTATCTAAATTCCTAATAATTAATTATCTAATAATTATGCGAATCCAAGCAAACAATAATACTAAACATTATTAACAACGATAATAAATCTACGATAATAAATCTAAACAAAATAAATAACATAAACAACAATAAAATAAAAAAATGATCGAAATTATTTTTAATTGCATAAAACCAAAATAGCGATCGGTATTATCAAAATACCGGTCGAAATTATTCACAAAACCAAAATACCGATCGGTATTTTCAAAATACCGGTCGAATTTTTGGTTTGACCGGTCGAATTTGATAATACCGATCGGTATTTTGGTTTTATGAATAATTTCGACCGGTTTTATGCAATTAAAATAATTTCGACGCATTTTACCTAAATCAAAATTTAATCAACCTAAATAGATCAAAATTCGAATACTTACTTGTTGTTGTTGTTGAGACATAGCTGCTCCGGATTGAAGAATATAAAATGGAAAGTAACCGATTTCTTCTTTGTTATTGTTACCGGGGTCGACTGAAGGTAAGAAAAACAAAATTTGAAGATGTTGACAAGGGGTCGACTGAAGGAAAGAAAAAAAAATTGAAGATGTTGACAAATTTCGAAAATTTGAGGAAATTTCGTAAAACCGATCGAGACTTAGGTGGTTGTATGTGAATAAATAGCAAGGAGATATAAAACCGATCGAGTATGGTGGTTGTATATAAATAGCAAGTTGGAGAAGAGTGGTTGTGTGTGAATAAATATCAATTAATAGTTGATGAATTATTGGTGCAATTGGTCAACAAGATTCTTTGTTTCTTTTCCTCTTTTTCATCACTTTTTCATCTGTTTCTTTTGCTTTTTCAGTTGCTGCACGTGAAGGAAAGACATGTGTGGCAGAGGTCAATTGTTGCAGTTGTTGCAGCTTCTCAAAATTTGTTTGTTTTTTTCGATAGATGTGAATGGGTATATCCTACATGTTTTTATAATCGTGGATATATATTACATACAGTTTATGAGTTTGGGTAATTTAATTTCCATACAATATAAACTATTACCCTTCAATTAAGTATATAAAACAAATTTAAATGAAATATGGTTATTGCATAATAGTAGAATGATCCGACCTACCGGCTACCAGCTCGGCAGAAGGAGAAGGCCCATTTACTCCATATTGAGCCATATAATAATTTATTAAAAAAATGTAAAATCAACTCCAACTTTTTTTCAAAATATAATATATATGTTATATAATAATAAAATTCAAATTAGTATGTATAGTATAAGGAATTTCAGAACCAGTATTAAATTTGGATAAATCTGAAAAGCACAGCCATCAAAACCATGTCAGCTATTGCGCAATTTCTTAACAGTTCACAATCTTACAATTAATAATACAAAAATGCACACACCACTGCTACTCTATACATTGATACAAATAACAATATTCGTGTGTGTTGCCTAGTAGTAGAGTGGTTAATGCCCAAGGCTAAAGGTCTCGGGTTCGAGTCCACCATGACGCAGCCTTTAAAATTTTTTGTATTAATTGATAAAAAAAAAACAAATAACAATATTCATAGTTAAATCAATCCATTATAGAATATTAAAATCCAAATCAACGTGGATAATACCCTTCAAAAATAGGTTTGTAGGGTGTTATCATCTCTGCATCATAATGATCCCACAAATTAGCTAAAAGATCAACCTCATTCCAGTTCCACAACTCCGACGGATTCACCGCCGCCCACGGTGGCCCCGCGCGAGTCGTCACCGTCGATTCCTCCGTGGAATCAAGATTCTCGGCGGAGGTGGGAACATAATTGAAACTCGCGAATTCTTCTGTATTATAATTTTGAGGAGCTGCAGCACTAACCAGACCTCCTGCGTAGGTTGTACCATTGCTTTCCAGGATTGTACTCTGAGGTGGAGACGAGGAATGAATTAGGGCTTGGTAGAGAATATCAGACATATCATTCTGATCGTTAGAGAGAGAGAGAGAGAGAGTTGGGGAGATGCTTCGGCCGCGGCTCTGGAGCAGCGGAGGCGGAAGCGCGGTGTTTGTTACGGCGGCGGCGGCGGGGATGTTCTGGAGGGTGCCGCCTTTGGTCCAGTGTCTCTTGCATGACTTGCAGAAATGTCGAGGCTGGGATTTGTTGTAGTTGTTGTAGTAGCAGAACTTCGTTTTCGTCGAACCGCACCTCGGATAGTTCGACGGCGGCGGTTTCGAGAGGTCCGACGTGGCGGTTTGGCCGTAGTCGAAAGCTTGGTCGCCTGGGAACTGTTTAGTCATTATCAAAACCATGCGGCGAAATCGGATGAAATTATGAAGAATTGTTGTCGAATCTTTGTCGGATTGCAGACGAAAATGGATGAAGTTTAGGTTTTATATATATCTGTGTGTAAAGAAGAGAGCATATTAAACCACGAGGAAAATATGGAATAGTGGGTTGTTGCAACTTACAAGGATAATATTATAACAAGGAAAGCACATAGTGAAATTGGGAGGAAGGTGGTGAGGAATTAGGGTATTGTCATTTGATGTTACGTCACGTTTTCTATAGTTTGAATTCTATGCATGATGTCACGTTTTCTATAGTTTGCTAAAAAATTCCATGGATAAATTTAGGGATAGTATTTGGAGTTGTGCTAAATTCGAACCGAGTCGAATTTATATTTTTGAAAAACAAAATTCCAAACCAAAGCAAAATTTTCCAAAATATAGAAAAATCAAGTTTTATAATTATTATTTATGATTGTATATTAGACCTAAGAGAATTGTCATTTCATTTTTAATCCAATATGATTAGAATGTAGGAATTAAGATTAGAATTAAATAAAATTAATATTATATATCTGTATAGTCGGATTTTGATTTTGTTCGGCTTTAAAAAAAGATCCAAGCTGATATGAGAATCGATGTTATAAGAAAAAAATCCGTTATGGATCAAGAATCCAAAATAACGATCTGGATTCAATATTTTAGGTTTGATTTGGTTCGTTTATTCGGATTTCAGCAAATATTTTATTCACCCCTATGCATGATGATATTATAATATATTCGCGATAATATATTATTTATTAGTTTATATAGGGAGGATATTCTTATATTGTTTTAAATAACTTATTTTTTTATTGAATGCTTGATCTTCATGCATTGTCGGCATTAGAGTTGTCAAAATTGATTTGACTGGTCATGATTTTGTAAGCTTGGTCGTCATGAACCGATCATATTATGATCGAATTTGGCCTTTTTTTAATTCGATTATTTTGGACTAGGCCTGTCTGCAAAGTAGCTCTAATCAAGACTCTTATACATGAAGTATGAAACGTTATATTGCATGTAATGCCCATAAATTATTTGTTACATACTTAATTATCATGCCCTATATAATCATTTCGTATTTACATTAATATACATTTGTAATTGTTCAATACATCTAAATCTATATATATATTCATAATACCATTACGGATTAAAAGCATCACATTCATTTATGCGCGTATGTGGCACATTCTCTATCCTCTATTCCTATTTATCTCAAATTCTCATTTTCATATATTTTAATTTTTATTTATTTCACAAAGTATGCATAACTATATAGATTAATTATATTTCCATAAAAAACTACCTAAAATTATGGGTCATTGAATGATTGATTACTTTATAACCGAAAACTATGCTTATATTATTATATTGAATGAAATTTTGAATTATTTTTAAAAAAGAATGATATTATGACTATAGCTACATATTAGCGATTTTCAAATACAAAAAGAAGGTCGTATATACTATAAGTAACACAAACTAAATTGCAAATTATTAAATCAAGTTTAAGAATATATAAATAAATTTCTATGTGTGATATACGGATGACTTACTAGATTGAGTCTTGATCGACGGATCAGATTAATAGTTTCTTCAATTATTAATGTAAAAATAAATATTTTCTTCAATTTATTTTAGCTAAAATATTTTTAAATATATAGCAATCTTTGAAATTTTATTAATGCATGATAATCAATTATTGTAACAACTTATATTTTATTATTTAAATATTATATAAATTTAAACAAATTCGAATAATTACGAGATATTACTATACGGGAATGAGGTGTGAATGAGTAATAAAATAACTTTTTAATAGAATTTGAAACATGCACAAATATGAACATTTATTGACAAGCCTATAAGAAATTTTCTCCATTTTAATCATTTTTATTTAAATTATTAATATTTGTTGGGATTTGGGATCAAAACATGTTTTGGTTAAATCGCAAAACCAATTGAAACGATATATATATATATATATATATATATATATATATATATATATATATATATATATATATATTCTCGACGATAGTCATTCTTTTGTATATAATTAGCATTGTATGTAATTATTATTAAAAACACAATTAAGATGCGCTTACCCAACTTTAGGTTTATGCAATACAAAAATTTATTTTCATGTATGATATTGATATTATTTTATTTACATCAATTATTTTAACCACCTCCAAACTTATCAATATATATATATATATATATATATATATATATATATATATATATATATATCCTATATATATATATATATTATATAGTGGCATATATAAGATAAATTTTAATCAATTTATAATATTATTACATATTGGAGGCACAACCTTAATTAATGTGCATACGTTGCATTTTGTGCATTATCCATTCTTATATATCTTAATTATTTCTCATTATATTTTATGTTTTATTTATTTAATACTCTTAATTTAATATTTATTTATTTAATATTCTCATTATATTAATTATAAACGGGTCTAAATTTAATCAACATGTCCAAATGGAATTTTTTCTATTTTTTAATCTTTCGTGAACTTATTATCATGTCGTTAAACATTAATGTTTAAATTGGAATTGTGACAGATAACCAAGTATTGTAATAACTTAGATTTATAAATTAAAAGGGTTAGAAGTAATTAGTGGATATTACTATATGGTTGAGACAAGAGCAAGTAGTAAAATTAATTTTTAATCGTATTTGAGATAATATGAGTTTATCCATTATACATGATACGTTACGTATTGGAGACACTGTCTAATTTCATGTGCCTATATGGGATAAATGGAGCACTTGACTGAATATCTACATAAAATGAAATTTACATGTTTGGATAATTAGTAGGTATTAATATATGGACTTTGGACGAATACAAATAGTAAAATCACTTTATAATTAAATTTAGGACATGTACGGATAGATAAATTTTAAACGGGTCAGAACATTAATCAACATGCTTAAGTGGAATTTTCTCAATTTTTAATCTTTTGTAATTTATACTATTTATCGTAATGTTCGTATTTTTATTGAGACGGATAATTATTTATGTAACAATTTATATGTTTATGATTTAAATGGATTCGATTAATTAGCAGATATTATTATACGGATTTGAGATGATAACATGTTAGAAAATCACTTTTTAATTGAGTTTGAGTAGGGTGCTAATTATTTCGGTTTCGGTTAACCAAAATTAAAAATCACAAAATTTAAGCGTATGATGATTCGATTGGTTATTCGCCACACGATTAATCGACTCGGTTAGTCGAGTTAATCCATTACCGAAATTACAATATTAAAAATAATAATAATGATGTGTATATATATTAATTTCAAATATCTAATAATCAATTAAATTAATATTTAATAAACGAAATTAACCAAGTACAATAAAATAATTAATATGTATATATAAATATATATTTATATTAATTTCAAATGAATTAATTTTACATATTTAAAAATTAATTAGATATGTATATATGTTAATAAATTTCGGTTACTCAGTTATATCCGATAACCGAAATTATTTTGAATACTACACAAATACCCGAATAGAAACAGAAATAGTTGATTATTGGTTTATTTGATTTCGAAATCCGTAAAATCGATAAGCAAGCCTAGGTTTGAGAAATTATGAGTAAATACATTCTATATAATATGATTACATGTTGGAGACATCACCTTAATTCATATGTTTATGTGACATCTCCTATATTCTTATTTATCTTGGATAGTAATTATATAAATTCTTAAATTTATTTATTTTATACATCTCGAGATTTTCTTATTTTTCTCTTGATAATTCATCAACTGAAAACCTAAATAAATTGATATTATGTATTTGGGTAATTAGTTAATATACGAGTTTGAGACAGAAACCAATAGTAAAATTATTTTTTAATTGAATTTGAGACGGGTACGAATATATATATTCTAAACAAGTCTGAACATTAATTAACATACACAAGTGGAATTTCTCCACTTTTTAATTTTGTATTCTTTATACTATTATTATTAATGGTTACCTAATGTTCAAGTTTTTTATTGAGATGGATAACCAGTTAATATAATAACTATTTAAGCTATATGGGTTTAACACGAGAACTGTTGTGAGTACGAGAATATAGATTAACTTTCTAAACTTAATTATAAGTGGAAACAAGTCGAAGTAAACCATTATTAGCCTATTTTTGTATTATAATTTATTTGATTTCAAAAACTTCTTCTTATGAATTGTATAAATACATCACTTCGAAATAAAGTATCGATTTTTATTCTTTAAGTTTATACTTAAAACTTATAACTTATAACTTAAAATGGTTTTTCGTCGAAACTCGACGGGTTACATACTAGTTTTGTATAACATGAAGAAGCGTCTATTAACACAAATTGAATGTAAATACATTAAGTAATAATAAGAATATTTAGAAACACTCTTTGCATTATCTTGTAATAAAGTATAAATGTTTCTATCGTGACTGCGAGATGTTCAACTTTGTTGAAATGGCAAATTGTTTCGTCAATTCCTAAGTCAAAACTTAAAAGGAATCTGCATAGTATGAAATGGAGAATGCAAATATTTTGTATACAGTATTATATTATATACTTGTGATCATAGAAAAATTTAATAAAGTGTTGCGTCAGCCCACCGACACGCTATTATTAAAATGTTAATTTCAAATAATTGACAATAGACTACTTCATGAGATGAAGATAACATCTGATCCACGAAAAAAAGAATTACTACTACTTATTTTTAAATGCTAAAAGCGGGGAAACTAGAGTTGTACCTTCGGCAGACAAATTTCAACTGTTGATAATTTGAAAGATTTTAAATGGAAAAGAATTACATATATATAACACATTGGAAGGTGAAAAACTGAAGAAGTAGTCTTGATAAGTTTAAATTATAGTATAATTTATTATTGGAATAATAGTGTCAATGAATTTGAAGGTGAAAACAAAAATTGAATTTTCTCACAGTTCTTTTTTATTTTTATAGGGAGTCTCATAAAAATTTATTAATTAAAACCGAAGCATGTAATACGAGGGGAAATAAATATGTTAGGAACGTAGGTGGTTGGTGATCTTGACCTATTTATGTATTCATGCAATGATGTTGTAATGCAATATAATTTTAATTCTTTAATTTTATGAGAAAAAATTTTAATTACAAATCAAAGATAAAATGATATTATTAAACGATAATCTCATATTTATGCCTAAAATAATAGAAATAAATAAATAAATTATATAATATATATTTAAGATCAAAGATTCAATATAGTTTTTACATACTATAAGGTCATTAATCATCAGCTTATATATTTTTAGAAATCATTTTTCTTAAGAATTATTTTTAATGATTTATGAGATTATTATTTTTTTCAGAATTTTGATGTGTTGCAATTAAAAAAAAAATATTTTCCTGACCAGTATGTGAATTAGTAAGAAAATTATTATTATAAAAAATAAATAATTATATAAAATATAATTAACATTATTAAAAAATTATAGATATGTATATAAAATAATATTATAAATATGTATGTTTAATATATCGGGTGGGCTTTTTAGCCCAAAACCCCATACTTTTTGACCGTGCTCAGAGGCTCGAGGTTTTTTTGAATGAACTTTTAGGCCGATTTTTTTACTTAATTTTAAGCCCAAACCTTGGGTACCCCGTGCCGGCTTTTCGGGTCGGGTTCAATTTGATTCGGGCCTTAATTTTTAAGCCCAAACCTTGGGTACCCCGTGCCGGCTTTTTAGGTTGGGTTCATTTTGCCGACTCTAGTTATATTAGTCAATGAATACGAAATATTATGTAGCTATACATATAATTTGCAACAGTTTATACTTATAGTTTGGGAATACAAAATAATTTCGTAATGTGAATAAAACTCAATATTCTAAAATCGCCTGAGTGCCAAAAACGCTTTACAGAAATGCTGCAGCTAATTTACAGTGTCCAAATAATTTCCTTCCATGTAATTGTGATTCCGAAAATTTATCCTTTTTGAACAAATTATCAACCCAATTTATCGCCGCCGATGAACATAAGCAGAAATACAGCTGCTTCTGCAATAGATCTGATTTGTAGAAGACGAATTGAAGCTAAATCTTCGCCACAATACGGTAATTTTGTTCCAACATTCTCTTATTTCTGTACGAATTTCCATAATTTCGGTGATAAACCCTTTTCACCTAAGCTGACCAGAATAGATTTTGGCCGTGTTCATGAATTGAACGATGCTGTTAACTTGTTTTCCGAAATGGTGAGAATGCGTCCGCAGCCTTCTGTCTGTGTTTACAACAATTTTTTGAGTGTTACTGCTAAGATGAAGCAGTATTCTTTTTCCCTTTTTGTGTTCGACGAAATGCGTCGAATGGGTGCCCCCTTGAATGATTACACGATGAACATTGCAATTAATTGCTACTGTCGTCTGAAACGTGTGGACTATGGTTTTGCTGTAGTGGGCATATTCATACAGAGCGGTTATGAACCAGATGTCACGACATTTGGCACTCTCATTAAAGGGCTGTTTCTTGATGAAAAGGTTGGCGACGCCATGAAATTGTTCAACAAGTTTCTGGGTTTGAAACTATGTGATCCTGGTATTGTTATGATTGTGACCGTGATAGATGGGCTATGCAAAGCTGGACAGATCTTTGCAGCCCATGATTTACTATGTAGATTAGAAAGAAATGGGCGAAGACTCAATGCTTGGGCTTATAATGCATTAATTGACGGATTGTGCAAGAGTGGAATGGTGGATGATGCTTTCCATCTTCTATCCAAGATGATTGACAAGGGCATTTCGCCTGATATTGTCACATATAATTCGATGATTCAGGGTTGTGCGATGTTGGCAGATTGAAGGATGTTAAAGTTTTGGTGAATGAAATGGCGGTTCTAATGTACCTTTGGATGTCGTAACTTTCAATATATTAATTGATGCATATTGCAAGGATGGTAAGACGGAAGAGGCTGAGGATTTGTTAAAATTATGATGCAACAGAATATTTGTCCTAATATTGTCACTTATAATGCATTGATAGATGGGTTTTGTTTGAGAGGCGAAATGGATAAAGCCAAAGAAGTACTGGAGTCCATGGGAGAGAGGGTCTTAAGCCTGATATTTTCAGCTATAACACCTTAATGAATGGATACTGCAAGAAGGGAAGATCAGATGAAGCCTGGCTTCTTTTTCTCAACATTCCTTGTAAAGGTTTGGTGCATGATACAACTACTTATAATACCATGATACATGGTTTCTTTAGTAAAAACAGATTTGCTGACGGCTGGAAGCTTTTCAAGGATATGGAAGCTCGAGGAATAAGTCCTAACTTGCATACTTGTAGTACATTGATGGATGCGTTGTGCAAGAATGGGAAGACTGATGAAGCTCTTTCATTACTACACACGATTGAAGGGAAGGGTGTTAATCCTGATGTATACACATATGGTGCGCTAATTAATGGATTATGCAAAAATGGAAAAGATGATGTTGCAAGAGATCTTTTCAATCAACTTCCTTCCAAAGGTTTGCAACCTAATGTTCGTATATACACGATGATCATTAATTCAGTTTGTCAAGCAGGGTCTGTGGAGGAGGCAAAACTTTTGCTTGTAGAGATGGAGAACTGTGGTTACCCGCCCAATAGCGTGACATACAACGTTATTGTGCAGCATTTGCTGAAGAAAAATGAGCTTCACAAGGCAATACCATTCCTGGAAGAAATGCATCAAAGAGAATTCTCAGCAGACTCTGCTACTTTCTTGATGCTAATTGATCGAGTGCAGGGACAAATGAAGACGATTTTCTTCTCAAACTGATGAAGAATGTTTTCCCAAGGAAATTTTCAGGAGTTAACTCGAGCACCGTGGATGATCTGCATGATAGTTCTCCAAAGATTACCGACAACATATGTATTAATTCAAAGATATGTGCAGTTTTGGCGTGAACTAATTTTTTTTACGCTGTTTTAGTAATTTTAATCTGTTTTAAATGACCCTAGAGCTTTAAATAACTAGCTTTGGTGTTGAATTTATCGTTCCAAATCAGTTGCATGATTTAATTATGCACCTTTTGACATATATGATATTTCAGAATTTTGAAGTTGTGGATATAAGTAGTGGTTTAGGAAACTTTTGTCCAAATTTTCATTTAACACTTGTTTTTATTAGTTTCAAAGTACAAATTTGTTTTATAGCATCATCGACCTGTTTTGAGCGCATTTGTTAGTATTTTTGGAATGATATCCTAGTTGGTTGCTGTCAAGGAGGATTCATCTCGTACTTTGCTGACTATGAGGGTGTTTGGCTGAGCTTATAAGCTCCCCAAAATAGCTTGAAAAACAGTTTTTCAAACTGTTTTGGGGAGCTTATAAGCTCAGCCAAACACCCTCTATAGATTCTACAGAAAACTTGTCTGCCAACTATCAGCTCACTCTGCAAAATTCCACCGACTGAAAATAGACTTTCATTCCTTTCCCCACCTCAAAATATAATTTTAGATTTGGAACAAAGATATTCACATTCACTACAAATTTTTGGAGGTACTACTATATTGAAAATGTACGTTACGATTTTACTAACATTGTACTCGGCAACTATATCAAAAATACATGCACGCATCTATAGCTGTCAAATTCAGCCCGTTCGGTTCCTGGCGGCTGATTTTGGGATGACAAAAATTAGATCCGATCAATTTACGACCCCACCGAGCTGCCTGTTTGGTCCATAGGCTCAGCCCGTCCAATGAAATACTATCAAAAGCTATACAAGATAGTATCCCAATCATAAGAGTTATTGAGAAGTTGCAGAGGGCTAACTCTTGTATTTTCATCATCTCTTTAGGCGAGTGTTGCCACTAAGGCGAACATGAAGTTTTGTGCTTATGATTCGGACATAGCAACTGCCTAGGTGTGGGTCATTCTTGTTCCTTATGGTTTGTCAACTAATGATCATGGTTGCAAGTAGGGGCCTATGCTTGTGGGAGAGCTCTCCAACCCGGTCGTTCTAGGGTTTGTGCTATTGTGTTGTTCATCTCGTCTTTGTTATGTTTCGCATCCGGCAACTACTTGACATCTATCCTTATTTTGCTAAAGCGATTAACACAATGCTCAAGAGTTCATTGAGCTCATGCATAAAGTGCTTGAACATTCATCACCACTCGATGGGATACAACTTATATTGTTTGCTCGTGATTTTCATGTTAGCCCTCAAGAAACGCACACTTCCCTAACTTCTTCCATCGCTACCCTTGATGCGGTGGCATTCTTCATTGCCGAGGTATGCTTGTTAGCGGCTCTCCGTAAACGCATACCACACCAATTACAGGACATGTCACCAAATCCTCCTTCATGTGAGACGTTGAGAAAGGGAGTGTTTTGAGCAAGGCAAGATTCATAGTCTTCACCGCATACTCTCTCGCCTTTTCTATGTAACCTATTCCAAAATCGGCGACGCATCTCTCCCATGAGACGGGACACCGCATAAGGACGGGATAGAGATGATCGTTTCTGCTCGTTGACAAGCATCTCGAATAAACTTGCAAAGATGAATTGAGAACCGCACTAAAAAATGTATGTTTTGTTGCATATCGTGAAGTATGTTGGTCTTTGGTTAGAGAGAGAGTTGGGAGATGCTTGCCCGGGCTCGAGCGGCGGAGGCGAAGCGCGGGCGCTTGTTCCGCGGCGGCGGCGGCGGGATGTTGCGGAGGTGCGCCTTTGGGCGGTGTCTCTTGCATGACTTGCGAAATGTCGAGGCTGGCATTTGTTGTAGTTGTTGTAGTAGCGAACTGTTTTCGTCGAACCGCACTCTGGACATCCGACGGCGGCGGTTTCGAGAGGTCCGACGTGGCGGTTTGGCCGTAGTCCAAAGCTTGGTCGCCTGGGAACTGTTTAGTCATTATCAAAACCATGCGGCGAAATCGGATGAAATTATGAAGAATTGCTGTCGAATCTTTGTCGGATTGCAGACGAAAATGGATGAAGTTTAGGTTTTATATATATGTGTGTGTAAAGAAGAGAGCATATTAAACCACGAGGAAAATATGGAATAGTGGGTTGTTGCAACTTACAAGGATAATATCATAACAAGGAAAGCACATAGTGAAATTGGGAGGAAGGAGGTGATGAATTAGGATATTGTCATTTGATGTTACGTCACGTTTTCTATAGTTTGCTCAAAATTTCATGGATAAATTTAGGATAGTATTTGGAGTTGTGCTAAATTGAACCGAGTGGAATTTATATTTTGAAAACAAAATTCCAAACTAAAGCAAAATTTTCCAAATATCGAAAAATCAAGTTTTATAATTATTATTTATGATTGTATTAGACCTAAGAGAATTGTCATTTCATTTTAGTCCAATATGATTAGAATGTAGGAATTAAGATTAGAATTAAATAAAATTAATATTATATATGTGTATAGTCGGATTTTGATTTTGTTCGGCTTTAAAAAGATCCAAACCGATATGAGAATCGATGTTATAAGAAAAAATCCGTTATGGATCAAGAATCCAAAAACGATCTGGATTCAATATTTTATGTTTGATTTGGTTCGAGCAAATATTTTATTCACCCCTATGCATGATATTATAATATATTCGAGATAATATATTATTTATTAGTTTATATAGGGAGGATATTCTTATATTGTTTTAAATAACTTATTTTTTTATTGAATGCTTGATTTTCATGCATTGTCGGCATTAGAGTTGTCAAAATTGATTTGACTGGTCATGATTTTGTAAGCTTGGTCGTCATGAACCGATCATACTATGATCGAATTTGGCCTTTTTTTAATTCGATTATTTTGGACTAGGCCTGTCTGCAAAGTAGCTCTAATCAAGACTCTTATACATGAAGTATGAAACGTTATATTTCATGTAATGCCCATAAATTATTTGTTACATACTTAATGATCATGCCCTATATAATCATTTCGTATTTACATTAATATATATACATTTGTAATTGTTCAATACATCTCAATTGTGTATCACATGACGAAGCGTCTATTAAAGCAAATTGAATGTAAATACATTAAGTAATAATAAGAATATTTAGAAACACTCTTTGCATTATCTTGTAATAAAGGCAAATTGTTTCGTCAAAAGGAATTTGCATAGTATGAAATGGAGAATGCAAATATTTTGTATACAGTATTATATTTTATACTTGTGATCATAGAAAATTTTAATAAAGTGTTGCGTCAGCCCACCGACACGCTATTGTTAAAATGTTAATTTCAAATAATTTATTTTCTTTCAATAGGGACAATAGACTCATTCATGAGATGAAGATAACATCTGATCCACGAAAAAAAGAATTACTACTGCTTATTTTTAAATGCTAAAAGCGGGGAAACTAGAGTTGTACCTTCCGCTAGGGGCGACTATTAGGGTGTCGGATAATCGGGTATCCGATACCCGATCCGAAATTTATCGGGGATTGGATACCCGATTATCCGAAAATCGGATATACGGGTCGGGATCGGGTATTACACATTTATATTATCGGGTATCGGGTATTCCCGTTTGGTAAACTGGTATACCCGAATACCCGAATTATTTTATATAAATTCATTATATATATATTAAACAGGATCTTAAAGAAAAAAAATATAGAATCATCAGCCGAGGGGAGCCGAGGGGAGTCAATCCCACGACCTGCCAGCATTGTAAACTGCGAGTCCAAATACTTAAAACCAATAGACCAAACTATCATTTTGAATATTGAAAGGTTAATTTTATAAATAATGGGTAATTAGGGTATTGAATACCGACTCGATAATCGAATCGGGTATTCAGATACCGCACTAAAAAATCTGGTCGGGTCGGGTTTCATTTTGTCAGTAAAATCGGGTCTGCACGATTTTTCGGTAGAATACCCACCCATATCGAATAGTCACCCCTACCTTCCGCAGACAAATTTCAACTGTTGATAATTTAAAAGATTTTAAATGGAAAAGAATTACATATATAACACATTGGAAACTGAAAAACAGAAGAAGTCTTAATAAGTTTAAATTATAGTATAATTTATTATTGGAATAATAGTGTCGATGAGTTTGAAGGTGAAAACAAAAATTGAATTTTCTCACAGTTCTTTTTTATTTTTATAGGGATTCTGGAAAAAAATTTATTAATTAAAACCGAAGCATGTAATACGAGGGGAAATAAATAGGTTAGGAACGTAGGTGGTTGGTGATCCTTCTTTCCTCTATATTCGAATTATTTAATAAGTTGTCGGTAGAATCGAATATATGTCGGATAAGGAATGTGAATTGGCAATAGATTGGTTTTAATGAGAATCATGTGTGTACACTTAATTATTTATTAATTATGTTCACGGGCCACGAGGAGCATTTTTTTTTAATCTGCTTTATTGTGCTTTCATTATAGCATAGTAATAATTATAATACTCCTCATATCTCATTATTATTGATTCGTTTTTCTTTTTAGGTTGTCCCATTATTATTGGTCCGTTCCAAAAAATGAAATAACTTTTAAACTTAAAGTATCTCGAATTTCATATCACATATTACTTTATACACAAAACATAACTCTTATTAATCTACGTACAAAAAGAAAAGAGTCAACAATATCGGGACGGATGAAGTATATAATAGTGTTAGCCAACAAAACGTACATGATAACTTAGAATAAACTTACATACTGAAATTAATTATAAAGAATTTTTCAGTTTTAAATTTCTTTTGTCTATGACATTTTATATAGTTTCTTTTAAGTATATAACATATATGTTATATATATTTAGTGAGTTGAGTTTCAGTAGTATCTCATTATTCAGATAGTATGGATATTACGTAATATACAATTTAGATAATATATTTTGAACATGTAGATACACTATAATTTGAATAGTGACGATCAATTTTTCACTTATTTTTTTTTTATAATTTTCGCAAGGGGCAAAATAGAAAGGATAACAAAATAATATTTTTCATCGATTTTTTTACAACGGCGGTGAAGGATAGCGACGGGGCTGCGGTGGACAACATCGATAGCGAACATCGATGATGATGGCAACGACAAGGAACAACATAAATTAAGGGGGGAAAAAAGAAAAAGATTTTGAGAAGAGAATTGAGGAATTTTGAGGAAAAATGATAAGAGAATTTTTAGAGAAGATTGAGGGACCGAGAGAGGGTAGCTATGGCGGTAGTTTATGGCGAAGTTCTCCGTTAATCGGAGTAGGAGGCTGTAAAACGACGAAGAAGAATGATGAAGAGTTTTGCTGTCGAAATGAAGCATGCATGTTGCAAACGTAAAAATGCATACCACAAAACGCAAACTTGCATTCTATAAAATATAAACTTGTATATATTCTAAAAAAAATATGCAATTACAAAACAACAATATGCATGTGACTAAACACATGCTACGAAACACAAATATGCATTCTTTAAAAGAAGAAATCACATGTTTTTAATTATCAATATCTCTTTTTATCTCTTATCCAATATACATAAACATTTTTCTTGTTGATAATTTGTTTTCTTTATTATAAATAATTTGTTTTATTTTGAATTATGAAATTAGAAGTAATAGATCTAAATGTGAGAATAAAATTTGGATAAATTAATCTCATTCATATTTATATACTCAACATATACAGTTTTATGTTAAATGCATGTAGTTTTACATATAACAATATGCATGTAGTTTCTGAAAAAATCAATTCACATGCTTTTGTGCTCAAACATATACAAATTTGCGTTCAAACTTATGCAGTTTTCTATTTTGAAACATACATGATTTGTGTTTTTGTATCACGTAACAAATCAAATTACTAATATACTCTTACTGTAAAAAAATCAACGCTCAATGACTTAAAAAATCTTAACCATAAGATATTTGAGATGAATGAATACGATTGAGTACCACATCTTTCTTAAAGTTTTAAAACTATATGATCCCAACTGTAGGGACAACCCAATGGTTAAGGTGAGTTCCGTGGCGAGAGGTCACAGTTTCAACCCCACCAAACGCCTCTATGGGTTTGAGCTCACACACCTGGTTTTCAAGTGTGGTTTACCCGTCTGTGTGGTTTGCGAGCTATTGACAGACCGTGGGGTTTACCCAAGGCGCACCTAAGGTAGCGGTACCGGGTTCCCATGATATCAAAAAAAATAAAATAAAAATTACATAATAAAATATAAGAAACAATATAATTTATATCCTAAATTATTGGAAGTGTAATAAAATACACGAAATATTTAAATATTAATAAAAATATACCGAACCATTGATAATTATAATAAAATACACAAAATATTTGAAAAACAATAAAAATTCCCCGTGGTTTGATTTTCAACGACCAATTTCCGAGATGTTACATCGGCCTCCAATATGAAATTTTCATTCTAATTATTTTTAAAATAACATGATTCGAGTCTTTGGACGTGGTTGGAAATCGAACATCGGAAACTGTATTACATTTGTGATAACCCAAAAAATAATATTAAACTTAATTCCTGGGACGCGTTTATGGATCACCGCAGCTATTTTCCAATAGACAACAAAATCTTTCACAGTTTCCCCCTTTTCCAACAAATGATCGCCGTCGATGAAGATGATCAGATATATAGCTGCATCTGCATTAATCAGATTGTTAGAAGAAGTCGCGGCTAAATGAATTGTTTTTTATATTTCCGAGAAATGTTGTCATAAATTTAAATATCTTTATATTTCCAGAATTTACATATGATAAATATAGAGTAAATAACATATAGCATTCCAACGTTTTCAACTTTTTATGTTCATCTCCTAACGTAAATATAATAACAAATTAGATCATAACCTTTTATAGATTTTTAACATCCGTGTTCCGATTACCGAAATAAGACCTAATTTGCCTATGTGATATATAGTTGGGACATGATTTGATTATGTGGCATGCATGCACAAAAATTATATATATATATATATATAGGAGATGGATCACGTGAAAATAAAAATATTGATGAGAAATAAGAATGCAGCATTTAACGTATAAAGTTGTTGCACTAAATGTATAAATTTGTTGCATCAAATTTAACATATAAAGTGTAGCACTTAATATAAAGTTGTTGCACATAATTTGGTGCAACAAATTTATACATTCAGTGCAACAACTTTATACGTTAAATGTTGCATTCTTATTTCTCATCAATATTTGCATTCACACACACACACACACACACACATATATATATATAGAGAGAGAGAGAGAGGTTCAAATAAGAACCAATTTTAAAGTGAGAACGAAGAACCACGAAAATTCTTTACGAACAAAATGAATTTGTTATGAAAGTTAATGAATCTGCGGGGAAAGTTACTGAATTCAAAAATTCAGAATTTTGACACAGGGTTCGAATCCCATGAGAGGCGAAAAATCCATTTTTTTGGGATTCAGTAACTTTCACAGCGGATTCATCAAGTTTTACACTGAATTCATCATCTTTTGGTTCTCACGTTCTCATAATAAAAATGATTTTTACGTTAACCCTCATATATATATATATATATACACACACACACACAACACACTATTCCACTCAATCACCCCTTCCCCCACACACAAGCCCACCCCACACCAATCCGCCTCGTCACCGCCGTCGACGTCACCCGCGTTCTTGAACCACGCCTCCTCTCTCGAAGGCGGCGCCATACACTCCTCCTCCGCCGCCGGAACCACTAGATACCACACTCGCATCCGGATCGCACACACGACACGACACTCGCTGGGGCTTGAATCACAGCCTCCTCCAGGAGATGATGGCCACCAACGATGCCTCATTCGTTGGTGTCGACCGTACCTTGCATCGGCTCCACCTCGTGTGCAGCCTTCACCCCCTTCTTCCTCAACCTTCCGACTACGGCCACCGCGCCTCCGACGAGCTTTTACTCTTTGCCGCTGCAGAGCTTTAATGAGTCGTCCAATGCCGACCCCAGCCATGGGAATGGAATTGCGAATTGAAGTCATAGTAGCAGCAATCAAAACCCCCATCAAAGCTTTTGTCTTTCTTGATCGAGAGAGAGATAAATGTAGGAAATCAAAGCCCCAATCAACACCAACAATCCTTCCACCACCACACGCAACCGTCGTAGCCTTTGCTTGTCGTGGTGGCTCTCACCGCCGTCGCTGCCCTCTGGAAGCGATTTTGTGATATTGGAGTTGATAATCAAATCGGCAAGGCATGTGTAAGAGAAAGCGAGAGAGAGAGGAAAATGGAGAAAAGAAGAGTAAGACCTGAGAGTTAGCTGTGATGAGTTGAAGCGAAAGAGAGGGAGAGAATAATAGTGTGAATTTTAATTCAAAATGGAAATGAAAAAATTTGAGTTGGTAGCAGGAAACGACACCATTTTGTTTTTTCTTTTAGATTTTTTTTATTTTTGTGTAAATGACGTAGTTTTTCAGCGTGCAAGTTAGACAAAATTGGTCTGAACTCATCATCTGGACACAATTATGAACCCATTCAAAACATTAGAGTATGATTTGCCAATATACTTATGTTAGGACACGAACGTAAAAAATCGTAAACATTGGGTGCTAAACGGTACATATATCTATGTAAACTTGAATGGAGTTTTCTTTTATCTTTTTGAGGAAAACCGCATGATTTTGTTCAACTATGATGGAATGGAGTTATATTAATAGTCGACAAAGTAGCGGGTGGGTGGCCGACCCCAGAGAGCATGCTGCTTTTATATTTTGGTAGGGTCCGTTCGAAATTTTTCGGACCTAAAATATGAATCTCAAATCAACCCACAAGGACGAGTTTTTAGATCATTTTTAATATATAAAATTAATATTTTAAATTTCAAAATAAAATAAAATTAAATACTTAATTAAAATATCACAATTCTTTAACTTAAATAAAGAATCAGTGATAAGAATATTTTGAGCTTACCTATTCTTAAGATAATGCTTCTTGTACATCTTGACCTATTTATGTATTCATGCAATGATGTTGTAATGCAATATAATTTTAATTCTTTAATTTTAGGAGAAAAAATTAGTAATTACAAATTAAAGATAAAATGATATTATTAAACGATAATCCCACTTTTATGCCTAAAATAATAGAAAAAATAAATAAATCATACAATATATATTTAAGATCAAATATTCAATATAGTTTGTACATACTATAAAGTCATTAATCATCAGCCTATATATTTTTGGAAATCATTTTTCTTAGGAATGATTTTTGAATGATTTATGAGGTTATTATTATTTTCAGAATTTTGATGTGTTGCAATTCAAAAAAATTTATTTTCCTAACCGGTGTGTGAATTAGTATGAAAAATGCTACTATAAAAAATAAATAATTATATAAAATATAATTATCATTATTAAAAAATTATAGATATGTATATAAAATAATATTATAAATATGTATATTTAATATATCGGGTGGGCTTTTTAGCCCAAAATCCTGTGCTTTGTTGTCCAAGCCTCAGAGGTCCGAGGTTTTTTTAGCAGCTTTTAGGCCCGATTTTTTGGCCTTTAATTTTAAGCCCAAACCTTGGGTAGCCATGCCGCTTTTCGGGTCGGACTCATTTTGTCGACTCTAGTTATATTAGTCAATGAATACGAAATATTATGTAGCTATACATATAATTTGCAATAGTTTATAGTTTGGGAATACAAAATAATTTTGTAATGTGAATAAAACTCAATATTCTAAAATCGCCGAGTGCCTAAAACGCTTACGTAAATGTCGCACTAATTTACTGTTGTCCAAATAATTTCCTTCCATGTAATTGTGATTCAAAATTTATCCTTTTGAACAAATTATCAAACCCAATTTATCGTCACGATGAACATAAGCGTAAATACACCGCTTACGCCATAGATCCGATTTGTAGAAGGCAATTATGGCTAAATCTTCGCCACAATACGGTAATTTTGTTCCAACATTCTCTTATTTCATGCAATTTCCATAATTTCGGTGATAAACCCTTTTCACCTAAGTTGCTAGAATAGATTTTGGCCGTGTTCATGAATTGACGATCTTTGTTAACTTGTTTTCCGAAATGGTGAGAATCGTCCATGACCTTCTATCCGTGTTTACAACAAATTTTTGAGTGTTCTTTGCTAAGATGAAGCGAGATTCTTTTCCTTTTTGTGTTCGACGAAATGCGCCGAATGGGTGCCCTCGAATGATTACACGATGAACATTGCAATTAATTGCTACCGTCGTCTCAAACGTGTGGACTATGGTTTTGTCAGTAGTGGGCATATTCATAAAGAGCGGTTATGAACCGATGTCACGACATTTGGCACTCTCATTAAAGGGTCATTTCTTGATGAAAAGGTTGGCGACGCCATGAAATTGTTCAACAAGTTTACGGGTTTGAAACTATTTGATCCCGGTAATGTTATGATTGTGATCGTGATAGATGGGCTATGCAAAGTCGATGGATCTTTGCAGCCCATAATTTACTATGTAGATTAGAAAGAAATGGGCGAAGACTCAATGCTCGGGCTTATAGCGCATTAATCGACGGATTGTGCAAGAGTGGAATGGTGGATGATGCTTTCCATCTTCTATCCAAGATGATTGACAAGGGATTTCGCCTAATGTTGTCACATATAATTCGATGATTCGGGGTTGTGCGATGTTGGCGATTGAAGGATGTTAAAGTTTTGGTGAATGAAATGGCGGTTCTAATGTACCTTTGGATGTCGTAACTTTCAAGATATTAATTGATGCATATTGCAAGGATGGTAAGACGGAAGAGGTCGAGGATTTGTTAAAAATTATGATGCAACGTAATATTTGTCCTAATATTGTCACTTATAATGCATTGATAGATGGGTTTTGTTTGAGAGGCGAAATGGATAAAGCCAAAGAAATCTTGGAGTCCATGGGAGAGAGGGTCTTAAGCTAATATTGTCATCTATAACACCTTAATCAATGGATACTGCAAGAAGGAAGATCGATTAAGCCCGGCTTCTTTTTCTCAACATTCCTTGTAAAGGTTTGGTGCATGATACAACTACTTATAATACCATGATACATGGTTTCTTTAGTAAAACAGATTTTTGACTACTGAAGCTTTTCAAGGATATGGGCTCGAGGAATAAGTCCCGACTTGCATACTTATACTACATTGATGGATGCGTTGTGCAAGAATGGGAAGATCGATGAAGCTCTTTCATTACTACACACGATTGAAGGAAGGGTGTTAATCCCGATGTATTCACATATGGTGCGCTAATTAATGGATTATGCAAAATGGAAAAGATGATGTTGCAAGAGATCTTTTCAATCAACTTCCTTCCAAAGGTTTGCAACCTAATGTTCGTATATACACGATGATCATTTATTCGGTTTGTCAGTAGGTCTGTGGAGGAGGCAAAACTTTGCTTGTAGAGATGGAGAATTGTGGTTACCCGCCCGATAGCGTGACATACAACGTTATTGTGCAGCATTTGTCAAGAAAATGAGCTTCACAAGGCAATACCATTCTCGGAAGAAATGCATCAAAGAGAATTCTCACAGACTCGCTACTTTCTTGATGCTAATTGATCGAGTCTTGGACAAATGAAGACGATTTTCTTCTCAAGCGATGAAGAATGTTTTGCCTAAGGAAATTTTCGGAGTTAACTCGAGCACCGTGGATGATCTCGCATGGTAGTTCTCCAAATATTACCGACAAAATATGTAGGGAGAAGTTTATAAGTAACCAAAAGAAATAGTGGGAGGAGTTTTATATCCACACTCATAAAAACATGAGTTTTATAGCCATTTTGGCTTAAAAAGACAAAATTGTCCCTGGGCCCACCATTTAAAATAATAACTCTCCTATCTCCTCTCTCTCTCTGCTGAAAAAAATTGTTAATATCTCTCTCTCTCTCTCTCTGCCTAAATTATATTGGATCCTCTCCTCTCTCTCTCTCTGCCGAAAAGAATAAAGGAATTTGCCAAATTGAATGCTTTCTCTGCCACAAAATTGAATGGAATTAAATTAAAGTTGGTAAACATTAATTGTAAAAAAAAGGTTGGTAAACATTAATTTGAAAGAAACGCAGGTAGACATTGAATTCAAATCACAAACGAATTCATTTGTAACATTACAATTTCAAAGAGAGGAAGAGAGGCGAAAATAATTAATAGAAGAAATTGTTACCTGCGTTTTTTTCAATCAAACAGTGGAAATCGAGCATTGCTAGCTGGATTAAGGTAAATTAAATCCGTATTGAATTTTTTTTTACGTGTTCTTGAGTACACGGTTGTACACGGTTGATGATTTACAGCGTAAATATGTTTTTTTTAATACTTTTATGTTACTGGAATGATAAATTTCATGTTTTGAAGAAAACAAAAATGTGTTCTTGAGTACACGGTTGTACACGGTAGAAGTATTATGCATCACATATGTCATTTGTGTTGATTTTATGTTAATAAAGTGATTAATTTAATATTTAGGATCATTTAATAAGTTAAATTTAAAAATATGAGATGTTAACATCGAACAGGTATACGATGCTACGCTCTATAAGCGTGCACTGTACACGGTGCACAAAATTCAAACCGTGCACAAAATTCATCAGTGCACGGTCGTGAACCGTGCACGGTCGTGCACAAAGCACGATCGTGCACGGCTTATAAGCCGTGTATGGTCCGTGCACGGTGCAGACCATGCACGACCGTGCACGGTGCACGACCGTGCACGACCGTGCATGGCCGTGCATCCCGTGCACGGTCGTGCATGGCCGTGCATCCCGTGTACGACCGTGCATGGCCGTGCATCCTATGTATCCCGTGCATCCTATGTATATGACTGTTATCTTTTATATCTTATTTTGCAACAGATGTCTTGGCAACGTCTTATTATACGTCATGGTGGTAGTTGGGACAGAGCAGAGTATATAGGCGGCGACGAGGTTCTCGTATACATGATCAGAGAATGATTTCACGTGCTAATTTGCTAAGAGATTCATGAGCAAGTAGGCAACAATGGTGGATCGGATTATATGCTTTTCTATCGACGAGCGCTAGTGATGGAAGAAGAATAAAAGTATCGTTGGCCGACATCGATTTGTTCCGATTGATTGTGGAACAAAAGGATGATCCATTGTGTATGTGATTGAAAAGGCGATGCGCAACCACGGTACACACGAGACACCGATATTATATGGTTCACAACGATCTGACGCTTGCCCGAGTCTAATGCAAGATGTCTTGGTTCGACTATACACGAAGATGAGCCGTTGTCTTGAATGAGGAGGAAGACGAGTGGTGTATTCGGATGAAGAGGAAGACACGAACCGATCGTAGAGATATATGTGATTCATTGGCTCTGAATTTGGTGCTTGGATTCGACAACCGTGACATCTTGATAAGGTTATCGGACGGCAACTTCACTTCCGAACAAAGAAGATGATGGTGAGGCTCATGCTACAACTTCACGAACCGAGATGATGATACAGACGCATGAGTTACGCAACCGGGTTATTCCATTACTTGATTGTGACGATGCATTGCCATTAGATTGGGTTGAACCTTGTGGACCCCATACCGACCAATTATGCGTTGATTCGATATTTAAGACGAAAGATGACTTGGCGATAGCCGTGGGATTGTACCACTTGGAGAATCATGTAGAGTACGTGGTCGATCCACGACAGGTGTCTGCTAAGATTGTTGGCAAGTATTTTACACGGAAATTGGTCGATGAAGGTGTGTAATCGTCGAAAGAGATGATTGGAGAGATGCATCGACAATTTGGCATTGAGATGGATTACGACTTTGCTCTCCGAGCAAGAAACGCCGCTATAGAGATGACATATGGCGATTTCGAACGGTCCTATAAATTGCTTCCATCATATTTGCATCTGTTGAGAGAATCAAACCCCGGACACTATATGATATTGAGACGGCTCATGATGGCGAATTTTGATATTTGTTTCTTGCTCTTGGGCGGTGTTTGTATGCTTTCAAGCATTACCTACGGTCGGTCGTCGTTGTAGACGGGACTCATCTTAAGGAAAGAACAAATGAATTTGTTTTGTCATTTACGAAGGATGGAAATGAAGGAATCTTCCGATTGCTATTGGGTTAGGTCCGATTGAGGATGAAGAGTCATGGACTTGGTTTTATCTCGGTTGCGTTAGTGCATTGGTCATCCCGATGATCTCTTAGTTGTGTCTCGATCAACATAAGGGCATCGAAAAAGTCGTGGAGTCCGTGTATCCGAACGTCACACATGTGTTGTGCTTTTACCATTTGCGAAAGAATATGGCGAGATTTGGATCGCATGTTTGTCTGATTATCAAGTCACCGCATATGCCTATCGATCGAGGATTTCGAGAGATTTTTTTCTCACTGTGGATGTTCTAAAATCGACGACCCACCATCATCTACTTTCCATTGGCGAGCATAGGTGGTCTAGGTTGAAGTGTCCCGTCACGAAGATATAGTTTCATGACTTGAACGCGGCGAGAGTTTCAATAGTCGGTTGTTGTGGGCTCGACGCTCACCGCTTGCTCGTTGCTTGAGACTTTTCGATCTATTACGGAGAAATGGTTTGACGTACGACGAGCTAGTGCAGCAGCAAGGTCTGATGAGTTGACTGAAGTAGCCGCGTCGAAGCTACATGCCTCTGCCGAAAAGGGACATCGCTTGGTTGTTCGCTCAACGACGACACACATGTTTAAAGTCGAAGAGAAAACACATCATACGTGGTTGATTTGCGAATGGGACATGTGAATGTCGTGAGTTCGATTTGGACGAGATCCTTGTTGTCACGCTTGTCTTTGCTATTAGGTGCGATATTTATCTAAACGCGTCAAGTCCAACTCATATGTTGTGGTTAATTTATTTTGTGATTAATTTCTTTTTTAGGCGTGCTAGTTTACAAGTCACCGACTTTGTGGCTCGATATTATCGACGATCTGTTTTGCGGTGACTTATTCTTATCGAATTGGATCAGATCACATCCCGGTGCATGAATTGTACGGACTCAGTGTCGACTTACATTATTCGACCTCCAATCATCACACGTCGGTGGGCGTCCTAGATTGAGTAGGATGCAATCGGTTGTTGAGGGTTCGTCAAGATCACGTCGTCAAATATGCACACGTTGCAAGGGTCAAGGCCACAACAAACGCTCATGCACAGCATTTATTGCCATTAGTGATGAAACATGTGTGAAAAGGACACGACGTAGGAAAAAATGTAGTATTTGTCAGTGAAGAGCATACAAGGAATTTGTGTCCTCAACGGCCTCGTGAGTAAGGATATTTGTTATATGCAATGATATTCGTTGTTTTGGATTTTGTTGAATTATGTTGGATTCGATTGGATTGTTGTTGGTTTTGTTGGATTGTTGTTGATTTTGTTGGATTATGTTGGTTTTGTTGAATTAGGGGGATTCAGGTGAATTGTTGTTGGTTTTGTTGGTTTTGTTGGATTATGTTGGTTTTGTTGAATTAGGGGGATTCAGTTGGATTGTTGTTGGTTTTTGTTCGATTATGTTGGTTTTTGTTGGATTATGTTGGTTCAATTGGATTCACGAGGGTACACGGGCGTGCACGAGGGTACACGTCCGTGCACGATTGTGTGCCGTGCACGATCGCACACATGCACGGTCGTGCCGCGACGTGCACGATCGTGCGGCACGGGCGTGCACCGTGCGCCCGCACCGCACGGGGTACACGCCCGCACGATCGTGCACGCCGTGCCGCACCGTGTACCATGCCCGTGCAATCCCCTAATCCAACAAATTCGTTAATCAATCCAATTCAATCCCCTATTTGGTTAATTGCAAATTCGACAAAACTATTAAACTTACAAACTATATATACATGTAAAAAGACGGACAGCATAACCTCTAAAATATGGATAAGCCAACCTGCTCTCAGCAAATAGCCAACAACAAGCAATAGCCAACAACAAGCAATAGCCAAAGAGGTCACAGCCTCCACAACATATACATAGAGGTCACAGCCTCCAATACAAACAAAAATATCACTAACACAGATAAAAATTCTACAATATCCGTTATAAATACAAAAAAGTCAAGGAAACTAATCAAAAACGAGACAATGTCCATATCCTACGAGCTATCGTCAGACGTCAATCGTATGTAACGCCGACTATGATGTAACCTCCGAGGTATACCTGTGATGAGGCGATACATATAGAGGCATGCAAAGACACCGCAACTCACTGAGTCTTTCTGCCTGAACTGCTGATCATGGGGCACCTCCGCCAATGTCAGATGCTCCTTGTGGCGTCCTCAATGGATTGTTGTTCCAAAATCCAGCTACCCTCATCAGTCGAGGGAAAAGCCGAATAATGGGCAACATCTGGTAACGTCTCAACGCCTGAGAGTCAGGGTTGTACGACAGCGAGTCGTACACCTCAAGAGTCCACTCAACATTAGATATGCGAACTGTGACCCAGTGATTGCCCCCGGCGTTACAGATGGCTAGTATCTGCAACATTGATAATTTTAAAGTTTACATTCAATTGGATAGAAAAAAAATAGAAATGAGGTAATAAATTTACCGTATCAGCGCACAACCACGGTCTGCTATGCTCTGCATCGCTCCCTCGTACCATCGCTAACAAGTCATCGGGTACTTGCCATCGTGGATATGTGGTGTTTGATACCACCCTAAAGCCCATAGGATCATCTCGGATGAAGCGGGTGAACTCACGCAAAGCGCTTGCTGCATAAATGAATAAATTTAGTCAGGAATAATTTAAGGACATTTCAAACTCCATAAGGACATTTAGTCAGGATCATCTGGATTCAAACTTACATAAAATCCAATCGGTGCTACAACGCATCGAGCTTCATTGACCGAGGGCAATAATACATTGCCAGGATGATGTGGGTTGATTATTTTCCAATGTATATACAAAGTGTACAACTCCATAATCTAACACACATAAAAAAAGAACACCATTAATTGAATTATAAATATATAAACAAAATTTGAATAAATGTTGTAATAAAGTACCTCCCGTGAACTCGTAATCTGGGTCGGTGATATGATCGAGCAGTTTTGAGTCGTGACATCTTGATTCAAATTAGCCACGACAAAACATCCGGGCCCGCCGCTAAAGACCTCGAAGGCCCTTGGTCGCGCCGTGGGTACCATACTCACGGAGCTGCATGTGGGGTCTCCGATGCAAGATCATCCCCACCATCGACGATCCATCACCTCGTGCACGATCGGCTCTCGAGTTGCCGATCTCCGTGGTGGCGTGATTAGACTCTCGACGACCCGATCGTCGGTGGCTAGTCTTGGGCCCTCCTCGGATCGACCGCCGTGAAGCGGATCGTCGGTGGCTAATGTGAGGCACCTCCTCCGGATCGACCGCCGTGAAGCGGATCGTCGGTGGCTAATGTGGGCACCTCCTCGGATCGACCGCCGTGTAGCGGATCGTCGGTGGCTAGTCGCGGCCCTCCTCATCTTTGGGAGGCGGCGCCTCGATCGATATGCTCAAATAGCGGCGTAGCTCCCATGTGCGATATAGGGTACGAGATCTACGTCTCAAGATCTGCGCCAAGAACTCCGTCAATCGCCGAACACACGCCGAGCCACTCGAGCTCGAGGTCCTTCTCCGAATCGTCGTCCACAATGGCACGACGGACGCCTCGATCACGGCGAAATGGAGGCTAGTCTGGTCGAACACTCGGGCGTGTTCGCGGCACACGTGGTGCAGCTCGCGCCTCATGTTCACGACGCTCGATGCGATCGAGATGCGCCAGTCGACTCGGCTCAAAACCCGAGATGTATCTCCGCACTTCATCTTCCCGCCGCCGCCACTCGCCGCATGATCGGGACATGCTCTGCGCCACCTGCGGCACTCTCTCAAGCACGTGCACTGCGTGGGCATGCGGGCTCATCATGTGCGCCTCGGCATGCCGCCCGCAGCACAAACCGAATAGCCATCGGATCGCCTCGTATAGGCTCAAGTAGTATGCCTCGACAACTCGGTCTCGGCGGCTCCAGACACGATGACATAAACGCTACAAAAACACATACACATTATTGATTATAATGTATTTAATAAATATATAGCAAATACTAAACATGAGATTAAAATTACCTCGTCAAAAAATCCAATTATCTTTGGGTGGGGACTTCCATGTAGTCCACATCAAGCATCTCGAATCCGTATCTCACCGCTCTCGGCATCCACACATGCGTCCTAAGTCGGGATGGCCTCATACGACCAAATCAGTAAGGCCCAAACAGACCATAGAAATGGTACGTCTTCCTCAAGTCGCCACCTCGCTCGGGTGCCTCTTGACACATCAATCCCGTGACGAGGACACGGAATGAATAGGAGCCCCAAGGAAAACTCGCCACATATCAAAATCCTCACCAACGCCCAAACCCATGGCTCGATGGCTTCCCTATCGCGCGAAGGGCGATGAGGTAAGCTACTAATATGAAAGCCGCCTTCAGTAGTCTGCGGCATCATCACCCGATCGTTGTTTGATGAATCGGTGCGAGCTCAAATAGTAGTCCTCCCAGGCCGAAACAACCTATGGAACATCTTGGTCGGGAATCTCGTGCCTCAAGTTCGGATCAGGAAGACGGCCCAAAGCGCAATCCGAGACCGTGGCAAACTCAATCATCCCAAATCGATATCGGTTCCACATCGTGAAACCAAATCTCGAACTCCATAAAACTAGGATCCACAACTGTCGGGCCATCGATTGTGCGGCGCATTATTAGCGCTTTCCCTCTCCCGAGATGAAGAAGATGCCCAAAGCAGCTGCCTAAATCGTCGATACATCCGCCGCTCTGACATGTCCTCACCTCGGCTAATACATCAATTCGGATGTATTGGTTGATCGTCCGGCGTAGCTTTGCATATGCGATCGTAACCACCTATAACGAGGCGTAAATGCACAAGATTAATCGGTATACACTAAGCGAAGTTCTAACAACAGAATACACGTTCAAACCAACCGTAGTACGGTCTAACCGTGTACTCAATATCAGCACACGGTTGGGACCGTGTTCAAGAACCGTGTATGGTTCTTGATGCACGGTCCCAACTGTATCAGATCTTAAGTACACTGTTAGGACCGTGTACACCAAACGATCGTTATTTTCACGAATTTCAACAACATTGCAATCGATTTCAATTTATAAGTTTCTAAACACACAAACTATCGAAATTTCATCACTATCGTGTCATACATGAAAATCTATCGTGTCTTACATGAAAATTATCGTGTACATACTAAAATTCTATTTTAAATGCACGATTACTCACCGGAGGTCGTGGTGCTCCTAAATCGGTGCCAAGTTCATCGACCAGTAGAAGGTCGACGGCGTGCTTGTGTGCTGGCGGCGGTGGCCTCCCGGCGAAAGCTTCTTCCGCCGTGGAGGAGCTCTCCTTCGACCGCCGCTTGCTCGGCCGCATCCGGGAGTCTGTGGATCCAGATCCGTATCACTCATGTTGTGGGTTTTGCTTGTTCGTGAGAGAGTTCGGTTTTTTTTTCGAGAGTTCGGTTTTTTTTCACCGTAGCACAATGCGGTGAGGAGTTCAATTTTTTTTTCCGAGTTCGTCCGTGAGAGAGAGTCCGTGTCCGAGAGAGAGTGAGAGAGAGAGAGAGAGAGAGTCCGTGAGAGAGAGAGAGGCCGTGAGAGATAGAGAGACAGAGAGATAGAGAGTCCGTGAGAGAGAGAGAGAAAAAACCATTTTTTCTTACCTTTTTTTTTAATTTATTCCGGGATATTTTGGTCTTTTTAGTAAAATGGTTATAAACTCATGTTTTATGGATGAGCTATAAAACTTGTACTCCTATTTTGTTTGGCTACTTATATACATTAGCACAAATATGTATTTATTCAAAGATATGTGCAGTTTTGGCGTGAACTAATTTTTTTTACGCTGTTTTAGTAATTTTAATCTGTTTTAAATGACCCTAGAGCTTTAAATAACTAGCTTTGGTGTTGAATTTATCGTTCCAAATCAGTTGCATGATTTAATTATGCACCTTTTGACATATATGATATTTCTGAATTTTGAAGTTGTGGATATAAGTAGTGGTTTAGGAAACTTTTGTCCAAATTTTCATTTAACACTTGTCTTGATTAGTTTCAAAGTACAAATTTGTTTTATAGCATCATCAACCTGTTTTGAGCGCATTTGTTAGTATTTTGGAATGAAATCCTAATTGGTTGCTGTCAAGGAGGATTCATCTCGTACTTTCTTGACTATGAGGGTGTTTGGTGAAAACATAAAACCCAAAAGCAATTTTATAATTGTTTTCAAGCTTGAAAGCTGTTTTGGGGGCTTATAAGCATCAGCCAAACACCCTCTATAGATTCTACAGAAAACTTGTCTGCCAACTATCAGCTCACTCTGCAAAATCCACCGACTGAAAATAGACTTTCATTCCTTTCCCCACCTCAAAATATAATTTTAGATATTTTCACATTCACTACAAATTTTTGGAGGTACTACTATATTGAAAATGTACGTTACGATTTTACTAACATTGTACTCGGCAACTATGTCAAAAATGCCGTTCGGTTCCTGGCGGCTGATTTTGGGATGCCAAAAATTAGATCCGATCAATTTACGACCCCACCGTGCTGCCTATTTGGTCCATAGGCTCAGCCCGTCCAATGAAAAATAAACTATGTTTTGGTTTACTGGCGAAGCCAGATTGAAAAATCAGACCCGAGTGATTTCGATAGCTATACAACATGGATCATATATTTACATTTATAAATAAAAATTTATGTGAGACCCTAATATTTGGTATCTAAAACCACAAACTGACATATATCAGTGAAAATCTAAGAAAATAAAAGGTGACGAATAAAGTGATGCACTGCACCAAAAAGCATCGAAAAATATTTGTTCCACTCCAACACTTATTGCCCCTCTTCTCCAATCATATTTTATACATTTCATTTGTCCATAAAAAATTTGTATTATTTTTGATGCCACAAATTTTAATAAATTATAATAGATGTAAAGTGAGTGGAGAATGATTCTCTCATTATAAGTGTAAAATGATTTTTTTTAAAATAAGTGATAGATTGAGAATAAAAAATATGAGATTTATGTGGTGGCTATGTCCAACAAAAATGCAATTTTTTGGTGGCTAGAATGAAAAGAAATTAAATGTAATTTTTAGGAGATGTTTACTTTGTATGAATAGGTTGGATAAGTAAAATTAATCCAATCTAATCAAGTGTTTACTTTAAGGATTAATATTTGCGGATATCCCAAAGCCCGGGATTATTTTAATCATTTGAATTATTCTCCATTAATTTTAATCCAATCAATATAGGTAGGATTAAAATAATCCTCTAAGGTGGTGTTTACTTTGCATGATTAGGTTGGATAGATAAAATTAATCCAACTTAATCAAGTGTTTACTTTTAAGGATTAATATTTGAGGATATTCCAAAGCCCGGGATTATTTTAATCATTTGAATTGTTTTTCATTAATTTTAATCCAACCAATATAGGTAGGATTGAGATAATCATCCAAATAAATGGAGAATTATTTATCTCAATTTTAATCCTTCACTAATCCTTTGTAGTAAACAAAGGATTGATAGATAAATTTTATCTTATCATACATTTAATCCATCAAATAATCAATCATTCAAAATGCTAATCATGAAAAGTAAACACTCCCTAAATAAAAGCACATGTATTTATCCCAATTTTAATCCTTCACTAATACTTTGTAGTAAATAAATGATTGATAGATAAAAATTATCTTATCACACATTTAATCCATCAAATGCTCAATCTTTCAAAATGCTAATCATTGTTGGATAGATAAAATTAATCCAACATAATCAAATGTTTACTTTTAAGGATTAACATTTGAGGATATCTCAAAGCCCGAGATTATTTTAATCATTTGAATTGTTCTCCATTAATTTTAATTCAATCAATATAGATATGATTTAAATAATCCTCCAAATAAAAGGAGAGTTATTATCTCAATTTTAATCATTCATTAATCATTTGTAATAAACAAAGGATTGATAGATAAAAATTATCTTATTACACATTTAATCCATCAAATAATCAATCCTTCAAAATATTAATCATGAAAAGTAAACACTACCTTAGTGAACACGGAAAGTAGATATGGTCTTCTGTGCAGACGTCAGTATGTACGGATATTGATATTTTTATTAAATGCAAATGATACTCTTATTCAATATAAATGATACTCATTAATTACACAATAAAAATAAATGATATTTTTTTTTAATATAAGTGATATTTTTATCCCTAAATGGTAAGTATAGTTTTTGTGTTCTTTTTATACTTTGGACGAAAATCATATTATGATATACTCATATAAATACAAAGCAAAGCCGGCAAATGCACCCTTTCTGGAAAAATCACAGCTTCCAAAAAAGCTTCATTTCCACCAAAAACAACCACGCTTTTCAATTCTTGGGCCCTTTTTTGCCGCCCCCCGCTCAAAACACACCAAGATTTTCTCTATCATATTCATACCCCCCCTCTCTCTCTCTCTAGCTCTTGAGCTATGATATTGTTCCAGAAAAAATGATGGAGAAAATCATTGACAGTTTCTTGTCTGAGCTTCTTTGCCATTTGCAGAGAAGCAAGAAATCTTTCTACGCTTTGATTTCTCTCCTCTCTCTCTGCTTTCTAACCTACAATAGCGCCTCCATCTTCTGCAGACAAGTCCCCATCGCGCCAAAAACTTTGCCGGAGCCCGCCATCTTCTTGCCCGAAAATGTCGCCGGAAAATCAAGAAAGTTCTTCTCCCTCCCCTCCTCGGAAAACCCGCAGCCTTTTTCAGCGCCGAGAGAGAAAGCGACCGCAAAATTGAAATCCCATTTTCCCCTTTTGCACAAGAATCAAAATTTCGCAAAGAGAAGCGATGTGTTTCATCCAAAGAGAAGGAAAAGGCAGAAATTTGCAGAGGTGAAGCCGTTTGAAGTTAGAGTGAGAGAGTTCTTCAACGAGAATTCATGCGAATTTCGTTTTTTCATGACTTGGATCTCGTCGGCTGAGTCCTTTGGAGAGAGGGAGATGTTTGCCATAACCAGTTTGTTCAAAACGCATCCAAATGGATGCTTGATCATAGCCTCGAATTCATTCGATTTAAGAGTTGGGATGCAAATCTTGAAACCCTTATTGAGCAAGGGTTTCAAACTAACCTCAATTTCACCAGATTTTGAATTCTTGTTCAAGGGTACACCAGCAGAGCTATGGTACTACCAGTTGATGAAGGGGAATGTGAATCCCGGTGAGGTCTCATTAGGGCAAAATCTCTCGAATCTGCTAAGGTTGGGATTGCTGTACAGATTCGGCGGAATCTACTTAGACACTGATGTGATAATCTTGAAGAGTTTTGGCGATTTGAGGAATGTGATTGGTGCTCAAACTGCTGATGTTGAGACAGGAAATTGGAGCAGATTGAACAATGCTGTGATGATATTTGATGAGGGGCATCCTCTTGTGTTCAAGTTCATTCAGGAATTTGCTCTCACGTTTGATGGGAACAAGTGGGGCCACAATGGGCCCTACTTGGTGTCGAGGGTGGTGTCGAGGGTGAGCGGGCGGCCCGGGTACAACTTCACGGTGGTGCCGCCTATGGCGTTCTACCCCGTGGGTTGGAGTAGGGTCCGCGGCTTGTTTGAAGGGCCACAGAGCCTGAGCCACGCCAAGTGGCTGCTCGCGAAGCTCAGGCAGATCCGGAGCCAGAGCTTCGCTGTGCATCTGTGGAATAAGCAGAGCAGGGGGTTTGAGGTTGAGAAAGGGAGTGTGATCCAACACCTCATGTTCGATTATGGTGTTTGAATGAAGTGAATTAGATTTTTAGGACTATTTCTGGATTATCTCACTCCAGCTTTGTGAAAGGAACCATATATAGTGGAAAGTTTTTTTTTGTTGTTGTTGAGGAATTCTAGATCGGTTAGAGTCATATATAGGGTTCTTGTATGTGTTGTCTGAATTTGAAATGCAAAGTTCTCAGATTATGTCTTACTCTTGGCTTATTGAGTTGCTCATACATATGTTTTGACTTTTGATGCTGTGTTTGTATTTGAATCAAAGAGATAGTTGGAAAGTGGAAAATTGTTTGATGGAGATTTGAATAGAGGGTGGTTTAGTGCTTTTCCAGAGATGCAAACACTTATTCTTGCTTGACATAATGAGGTCAAATTATAATTGCTTTATGCAATTTGCTATAAAGCAATAGTTGTGTGTGTGTTGGCCTAGTGGAAGTGGTAGAGTGGTTAATGCCCGAGGCCAAAGGTCTCGGGTTCGAGTCCACCTCGCGAGCCTGGCCGCGAGGCATCCTCCTCGTCTCGGCCATCCTCCATTCTCTCGGCTGGGCGCGTGCACCTACTTGCCTCGCTGCCACACCTCGCGGTCGCTAGGTGTGGTCGCGTCACACATAAAATCGTCGCGGGCACGCCTCGCCTCACCGGGAGTGCTCGCGTGCCATGGCCTTTCCTCGCCAGGCTTGGTGTTTCCATGGTGACCTAGCGATCGCTAGGCGGTCATGAGCCTTCGTCTCATCTTGCGACAGATGCGCGCCGCTCGTGCTTGATGGCTCATGGTTCGCTAGCGGCCGCAAGGCGGTCGCTAGGCCTCATTTCGCCTCGTCTCGCTGATTCTTCGCTCCATGCTTGGTTTTCAACTTATAAGCTTACAAAACACTAAAACGGACCCAAGAGCGAAGATCTTCCAAAAATATATAAAAGCATTGAGATCAAAGACATAAACGCATTATCGATCTAAAATCATCTTTAGAAATCAACAATAAACGTGTAAAATGCGCGTTTATCAACACAGCCTTTAAAAATTTCTACATTAAATTGACAAAAAAAAAATATGCACAGTTGAATATCAGCAACTCATTCACAAAGGCCCCGAACATATGTGAAATTACTAACTTGGTCATTCATTATTTACCAAAATTGCAAACAAAGCATACTTGGGTAAGGAAAAAAGTGCCCATGTAAGTTATCATCTTATTTTTTGTTACCAAGACTTTTTTATTGAATTTGATTCTTTCTAAAACCAAGCACGAAAAATAAGAATAAAATTGAGAAACAACTGCCACAAATTTTGGCATTTATGAATGGTGAGTGAGAGACTTTTATGAGCTTTCACTATCGTCATATTGTGGCCTCCTTTCCATGCATGTGATCTCTTTAACATCTTTATCTTTCTTGCAACAAATTGTAACATTTTTGTGAAGATTAGCCTCTTAGAGTGATTAGGTAAGTCATGCTGGGTTAATGTAAGTGGAAGGTAAGAAGTGATTAGAAGATGATGACCACGTTTGTGCAACCTAACCGATGTAAACTTCATGATCCACTTAATTTGAACCTTACAATATAGATTTATTTCATAAACATTTATGTAAGGTTGTCTCACTATGTGACGTGTCAATATATGGATCCAAATTCATATCTCAATAATGTATTTATAGTTACAAATATACGGTTAGATATTATTTCGAGTCCAAATCTTGATTCATCTCATAGTGAGACGAGACACACAAGACTCTCTATTTAGTTTTGTTTGAGTAAGTTGAAAAAAAATGCAATATTCCTTTATGGCATTTTTGTGGTGGATGAATATTATATTGAGAAAAATATAATTGTTATATTATTAACTTTTTTATATGCGCAAATGGACATATGTTCCATGTGGTTCATACTTGTATCAAACAAACAACCTTTTTACCCTTTTGCATTTGCTTTACAAAATGGTTAAAATTTAGTAATTAGACAAGGCTTACCCGGCCCGGCCCAGCCCACTAAAAATGGAGCCTAATTGGGTGGAATTTGGACTATTTGGGCCCTTATGTTTTTTTTTTTTTTTAATTTTAGTCTGTTGAGCACTAATAAATGATTTCATCATGGACTATTTGGGTAAATGATAATACAACAGACTCTCCTAGCAACTTGGGTTAATGATAATACAACAGACTATTTGGCACTAATAAATTATTTCATCATGGACTAAAGGGTCAAGCAAGCACAGCCAGTCATGGTGGGCAAAAACCATTACAACTCAAAGAAAAATTTTGCCGTTTGAACATTAAAAAAATATATTTGAAAAATAACTATATAACAATTTTGCTACTGATTCACGACGTGGCTAGGAAATAAAAAGTTATTTGAATTACAACACAACAAAATTTTGAGAAAAAAAAATCTCATAAATCATTTCAAAATAATTCATAGTAGAACTCATACCAAAAAGTATAGCGGTTAATGACTTTATAGTATGTCAACACTATTTTGAACTCTTAATGTTAAGTATATACGATTATAATTAATTTTATTTTTTTATATTAGTTTAAAAGTGTCGGTATGTTTTTGGTTAATAATGTCATTTACTTTTGATAGTTTAATTACTGATTTTCTTCCCCTTAAATTAAGAAATTAAAATTATACTACTTTAAACTACCATTGTCATAACAGACAAATATGCCCAAAATATAATTACAAGAAGCATTATCGGAAGAAATACACATGAATAATGATTTGTAGTTGATTCTTTCTTTAAATTAAGGGGTTCTATGATTATAATTTAGTATTAATAATAAAATAATATTTTTTATTGTAATCTACTTTTCATATATGATTATAGAGTAACTTCTTATTTTATAAAATATTAAACTTAAAGAAGTTTGGTGCGGGCACAATTACTAGTTAGCTATATTGATTGAATTGTATCGCAAATAAATTTCGATTCATACATGAATTAGGCAAATAATATACGCCAATAACTCTTATATTTTATTCGCTCGACAAAGTTCAGAAGTGATGTTAAAATTTTAAAATTAATATCAAGATGATATTTTCATTGGCTCATTGCAGCGTTTTAAAAGGTAAGTAAAAATTATTATACACAAATTATGTTATTTGTCAAAATTAACTGATTAATACATATATGATATGTCTACTTTGCTCGACAGGTTAGTGATTTGTAAGGACAAAATAGAAATTATATATATAGAGAGAGAGAGGGGTTTAAAATAAGAATTATTTTTAATGTGAGAACTAAGAACCACGAAAATTTGATATAAACAAAATGAATTCACTATGAAGGTTAATGCATCCGTTGAAAAAGTTATTGAATGCAAAAATGGTTATTTTTAAGTGTACATCTACATTATAATTTATACATTGAATCTGAAGCATATTGATTTATCAAGGTTGATATTTGTCCTCATGTTTATACTATAAAGATTGTCTACATTATAATCACTCCCTATAAGGATTGATATTTATCCTCATGTTTATATATGGACGCTTAAGATTAAATGCACAAATTATGACGCAGATGTACAAATGCACAATTATATGCATAAATGTACATATAACTGATTAAGATGTACACTTAAAAATAACCATTAGATTTTCAAATCTAATGCACATGATTTGTTATCATTTATGTATGTTAAGGACTGTATGTACATAAGCCAATATATATATATATATATATATATGGGTTGGTTATGGTGAGAAAGCTTCTTAATGTACAAAATAAGAATAGTAGCACATCTTTCATATTTGTGTAGCACAATCAGAATTACTATATTGCACATGTTAGTTTAACACATATTTCATCCATTCGTAGCACATATGCTAAATATATTAGTTTAGCACATCTTTCATTCAACAGATAGTACGGAAGAGTTATAGTGTTGCACAATAATCCGTGTAGCACACAAAACACAAAACCGTAGCACACCGAAAATTAAATCTCAACCATTGATATAGCAAATCAAATGCCCAGATTCATTCCTATTTCCTACCAAATTATCCATTCATACCTGATACATCTCCGATTATATATATATATATATATATATATAGGGGAGGATTAACGTGAGAACCATTTTTATTGTGATAACGTGAGAACCAAAAGCGATGAATTCACGGTGAAAATTGATGAATCCGTTGGGAAAATTATCAATCCAAAAATAGAATTTTCCCCTCATGGGATTCGAACCGGTGAAAAATTTGAATTTTGAATTCATTAACTTTATCAACGGATTCATCAACTTTCATAACTAATTCATTTGGTTCTTAGTTTTAGGATAAGAATGGTTCTTATTTTGAACCAAACTCTATATATATATATATATATATATATATATATATATATATATCAAACCCGATAAATCAATATGGAAGCTTGATTCAATGCACAAATTATGACGCAGATACACAAATTATGATTATATGCGAAATATGCATATAACTAACTTAGATGCATATTTAAAATAACCATTAGATTTTAAATCTAATCGATATAATTTGTTCTCGTTTATGTATGTTAAAGATTGCATATACATGAACTAATTTCTATCAAACCCACTAGTTATATAATTAAATTAGTGAACATTAGGAATTGGTCGGCTTATTTGGAGGAAATAACAGGCCTGGTTTACCTAGCACAAAGGAGCATAATAAACCATTTTGGTTTTCATAACTTACACAACTAGCATGCCTCCTATGCCATGCACGAGTATTATACTCTCTGTCATTATTATTGTTGGGCTTTTCCTTTTTGGTCTCATTAAATTGGTTCGTTTCAAAAATGAAACAATTTTACACTAAAAAGACTTAATTTTTGTCACACACCATTTTACACATAAAATACAATTCTCCTTAATCTACGCAAAAAAGAAATGAGCCATGATTCATAGGACGGAGGAGTATTTTTAAATTTGTAGCATTGTGTATATGAATATTTATTATTTATATAACAAATATAAAGAGATTTTTCTACAATTATTGCACGAATTTTGATCCTGCACTGACTTCTTGGTAATTTAATTTTATTTGTTCTTACAAACATAGTTCACTTAACAGTCCGTCTCAAATTTTGGCCAATTAACGATCATCGGAACCTGATAAAAAGAATATACACATAAAATTTTCCATGTCATCTCTCCCTCCTCTATTCTCATTCTCTTGCATGACTCTGTTGAGAAGATATCATATGGCTAAAAAAAATTTGTTTTGAATGTTCTTATGTATCAAAACACACTTATCACAAATAACATGTTTACAATTTTTTTCAAGAAATATACATGTTGTTTAATAAATAACAAAAGTTAATTTTATAATTAAAATAAAATATTAACATTAAAAATTAAACTTATGTATTTAAAACCATATTTAACAAATAAAATAAAAATAATTAAATTAGTCATGCAATATATAAAGGATTAATATATATATAATTGTAACTTGTTTATATTATATTAATATTTTAAATACTATATATCGTACTAAAATTCTTGATGTGATGTTTAATTCAAATTGTATATTGTATATATTTTTATGAACAAAATCATATGATTTTGAAAAGAATTAAGGAATAAGAAAGAGAAATGAGATCAGAAGAAAATTGTTGAATGATAAATGGACATGAAAATCAACTTAACTTTTGATAAATGAATAATATTACAATTAATATAGGAAGTTTAGGCAGAAAAATAGTGTGGAGAAATGATTTTGGTTTAATATATGTATAGATAATTAAAACTTCAACCCCAGATAATGAGAAATCATTTAATTAAATAGGTTAAATACATGACATGACCAAAAACCATGATTTTCGCCTATAATGGTTCTTTGATCTTTTTATGTGTCCTTATCTGGAATTCGTAGTCACTAATCACGATAATTAACTTGTTGCAAGTTTCAAAATAAGAAGAAAGGAAAATCCTCATAATAAATTGAAAGTTAAAAACCATTGCATTTTAACCTGCTGGATCAGTTGGTCCAAATTTTTAAGAGTACTCGTGTGTGAGACTGTCATACATGCGAAAACTGAATCAAGATTCAAATTCAAACACCAACACCAACAAAATTACTACTATACCATTAGATATGGATTTGGATCTAAATATTGGCCCGTAAGACGATCTTACATAGTTTGTATTTTACCAGAGGTTTCTAATGAATAAAAACAGCAATTTACGCTACAAATTATGAATTAATATTGATTATCAATTCATTACAACAAAAAGGACCAAAACTTTTTTACAAATCAAAGAGCAAGTTTGGTTACTCGAGTATTACTGTCAAGCTCGAACTGGGAGAGAATGACTATAAAAATAAACCTGTCTTGGTGCTTCATCAGCGTAGATGGTATAATTTGCCACATTCATGGCATCTTGCATGATTCTATTACTTCAAGAACAGCAGAGTGCGTCTCCGATGAGATCACATTCAGCGTCAGATGGAATTCCTGCACAAAATCAGAACAGTTCATCAAGAGCGACTACTAACGAATATATGATGCAGGTCTTCATGCAACAATCTAGAACTACGTCGAGAGCAATGAGCTACAATATGGCAAGAATCGATCATTAGATTCATATTTAAACTTCGTGTACATCCAAGAGCTCAACTCCAGTGAGCTACTTCGCTACTTCAGATCAACTTTACCTATCAAGAAGTTGTCAATCATCTATGTTATGTTTTGTTATTTATTGTGTTTCACTTTGTCAATGCAAGCCATGTATACATTTATGATGTGAAACGTGAGTGTAACACACCATAATCCCTCACCCATCTCCCCTAATATGTAGATGAATAGCAATGTTTAGCTACAATGGCAGCACTATCCCATTGAGACTTTCTACTGAGACATGCAAGACTCAGTCTAATAGCAAACTAGCATGCTAGTATACGGAAAATTGATTATTAGAAAGATTTGACACACCAGCCCACCAATGCTTCGATAGAATTCATTTTCAGTGACTGAATAAACTAGAAGATTGTATGTACAATGATAAATTAACATCTTCATGGCCAACAAGAATCTTGATGCGACAAACTGAAACAAAAGATGCTTTTTTTCCTCGTAGCATTGTGCATATGCAGTGAATTACTTGTGTCAAGATTTCATGAAAATGCATACCACAAATCTCTCCAACACGGAACAAGAATTTTCAAGTTGCGACTGGGAAGGCGTTCTGCAATGGTGTTGCGTACTTTCTTGCTGGTAATAGGCAAAGGCATAGGAAAAATAATTCGTAAGTAAACAGATTATGGTGTTATAAAAAATATACAGGCCATAAGAGTATATCTACCTTTCCATCGAAAGAAAAGCAAGAAGAAGAGCAGCATAAGCTTCTACAATCATTTTCTCAGCTTCCTTCTCTCCCTGTAATATGGATTCTTCATCCTCCTGCAAGAAATAGAACAAAAAGGAATTGCATTACGCACTAATTTATAACTACAAGTGATGACTAAATGTCAATCTTCAAATCATATCTTTAAATAGACAATTTCGTTCGCATCTCTCTCACACAGACCTTGTACAAGTATATCTTGAAACACGAGTATAACATGCTTCCATCTTGAGATGAAGCATTGTGAAATCAAAAAAGGTAGAAAATACTAACTCGTTAAATCTTCTGAATTCTGAACAATATTGTGCAGTCATATCATATATATAAATGAATCCTACTTCCACCTTTCCATGTAACCGTAAACATCAAATCAAGAGTTTCTAACAGTGGATTAGGTGAACTTTAGAGTACTAAGAGTAGTAGAACAAATTTCTCACCCAGGACAAACATTTTTGCTCTCCATCAGCATCATCAGTGCCTCGATTGGCCAAAAAGATTGAGCACAGAATTGGAATCATATTGCTTTGTTTCTTCAAGTCCAGACCTACAAGGCGGGGTAGTGAAACACTAGCTGCTGCAAGCCGAGATCTGCAAGGCAATGCACCAGAATGGAATGTAATTTCTTATTTAAAATTTTTATGAGGTAAATTAGGATCAAAAGCCAAAATAGCATGACGGAATCAGAACGTGCGTCGCCTAATTTTATTTTTTTAAAGAAAATGCAAAATTAATCTATAAGAAAGAAGACGGGTATAACTGAAAAAACTTACCTGTTGCCACCATCCTTCTCCACCAAATTCACAAGCAAGCCCAAAATTGCGACAAGAAAATCTAGCTCTTGGTCAGTGAGAGGTGTATTGCTACAATGGTAGATTGTGAGGCTTGATTTAGATGGCAAACTACCATTCCTCTTGTGACTTGAGCGTGGCAAGGTAGGCTAAATGCTGGAAAATGACCAGCAATCAGAGAAGACAATATTTCTAAACCCCACATCTTGCAATTTGCCGACAGCCCTCAGGGTTGTCATTGGATAAGTTCATAAGAACCTGAAAAATGATGATAATGCATCATACAACAGCTCCGAGATGTTTGATGCAGGGAGACAAATCAAGTTCAAGGAAGATTATAATATGATCAGCTTAAGGATGACTGCTGTTAGTCCTAAACATTCAGATCAGCATACATGTAGAGGAAGCAAACAACACCATCTTTGAAATATATAACGAGAAGAGAATTATCAACATTCTTCTCAGCTAAGTGAAACGGTTAGATCCATCACACCATGTCAACAGAGACTGAACATAGACAAATTCACCACTATAATAAAATTTTAAATACCTTAATAGCTGTAAGAAGACAATCTGCCAAGAGGTTGGACTTATCTTCATCACCAACCGGAGAACAAGAGGTCTCCTGGGAATGATGATATTCCACATTGTTTGATTCTTGTTGGCTTACTGGTAAAATTCACTTGTATCTTTATATCCAACCATAGTTGCCCTACCATCTCGAGATAAAGACTTAGTCATACTTTCAGATCGTGATTCCCACTTTGAGGGTTCAGAATCATCGTCATGAAATACAAAAGATCTGAACTATCCTCTGTAATCCCAGGGTTGGTAAACCTTGGCTTTCTGTTTGAGCACCAGATTCCACTCCAGAATCATCTCTACTTACATGTGTTGCATGATCCAAATTATGAGATGTTCCATTGCATGATCCTTCTTGAGAAGATTCAACTCTCCATTTTTGTGAAGAAGCCTGAGTGGCTTCCACACTCGAGTAAGTAGACCTTGGCTGACCAGATACCATGCGTGGATCACACTGATCAAAGCTTTCATAAGAAGTCCGGTCAATGCTACTATGCCCTCCTGAATGGCTGATTCCATAAGAAATAAAACTTCGGAGCAAGGAAACACCTATACAGCAATTAAATATCGATCAGATGACAGAAAAGAAGTCTTCGTTGTACATCTAATTAGCACTAACAAGTTCTTCAACGAAATAATACTAGTCAACATAAGAACCAGATGAGGAAAAGAAACTTTATCACATCCCACTCAAATAACAAACGAAAGGACCAAACAATATAATTTCATGGCCACCCTAACCTGCACAAGATACCTGAGAGAATTTTAATGACACTCAAAATGAGCTTTGTGAAAGATCTTGGAGCTTGGTGGCCACCAAAGCTGCCTTTCATCCCAAGCAAATGGCACTGAAATGCATAATCAACTTTAGAGATAGGTGTTCAGACAATATGGCAGGGGGGAACCACCATATTAATTTACTTAAAAAGTTAAAACTAAAAAAACGTTTGAAGTATGGTACAGAACCTGATACCTGATTATCATTGCTGAGGAATGTAGCATTTTCCATGATTTTTAGACATTTCACAAGCAGCACTAAACTTTCTAGCCCAGAAATATTTTTCGGTTCCAGGGCAAAAGAAGGACTTGTCTCCAACCATTCCTGCGCGATAAGTAAGCATCAGAAAAAATAACCCTAATAGAAGAACAAAAGAGAATGAAGCAATGTTTATCATACTTTGTATAATAACCTCAATAGAATTCAAAGAAGATGTATCACGTTCAGCATAATTAAGGATATGATTACAATATTCCAAAGTCATCACCAACCACAGTATATATCCAAACAAAGCGAAATACACATCCTAGACCAAGATGGTGTTATGTATCACACTACACACGAAACAAAAAGAATAATACACACAATACAGGCCACAGAAGAACTGTAAGCTCCAATATGACATATAGGTCCACAAATCACAAGTCCTAACATTGCAAAGTACATATTTTCAATTTCCACTAAGATAGCCTCCTAAAGTAAGCAAAAAGGTTATCTCCGGACTTTCAGGCTGATCCATTTAATTCAAAGTCCCGAGATACATTTCTTTTCCAGTTAAAGTGAGCCAGGTGGCCTAGAACTTCTGTGCTTGAATTTCAATAACCAACCAATATTATTCTGAAATGCTGAAATGAAGCAAATTATGAAAGCAAGATCCAGGTACCTAGGAGAAGCAAGAAGAGAAAAGATGTAAGCAGATAAAAAACAGATCCGCGATCTCCTTGGCTTATGGGTTCTTTTTCTTCTTCATTTCGAGGCTTTTTATTCGATGCTATCAACAAATTGATCTTTTTCTTTTCATTAATATTTTTACTACTATTTAAATTTAAAAGAAGTAATTTGCTTGGTATAAACCAAGGTTTCATTTTATATGCCTTATAAAGTAGCACAAATTCCGGTATAGATTCTAAGAGACTATGCAAAGTTAGGTATTAGATAAGACATGGTGATCTTTACATAGCAGCTAACTTTAAGCTCTCAAGTGGTGCTTAGAAGTAGAGGTTGTTACATTGACTCATAGTTACACCTTCATCCCGAGCAATCAAGATTAAGCAACAGCTCGTTAACAGTCTACAAGACCAATTAATTTTTGAACTCTCTTTACCAGCCAGTACCTTAAGCTTCCATTTGTGCTCTGAATTTGAATCTTGAGTCATTGATCATGAATAATTGTTAACATGATTATTTTCTTAATGTGAAACCTACTAGAGCGACAAACGACAACTGAACACAAGTACATACTTAAGGTTATAATATCAAACAAAGAAAGACATACAGGCTCACACCTCCATCACAGAGTGACATTTCCTTGCCACTTCAAACACTGCATCAAGTCCCCCAAACTCTCTGAGTTTCTTCTTGAAGTTGCTCCTAGCCCTCTGTAAAGTTCTAGAAGTGTCTGAGAACAAAGAATGCAGAAAGCAGGAGAAAGAATTAGATGAATAAACCAAAATCAGAGGATAAAAATAAAGCAGTACAAAATCATTCATATCAAAAATAAGAAAAACATACCTACTTTTAGTTGTTGGACTATTGCCCAAAAAGATTTATTTAGTTGGTTGAACAAAACAAAGGATTTATTTATCGAAAGAAGCAAGCAAAAGGTAACTGTATTTCTAACTAAAATAAATACAAAACGAAAAAGGGAAATTCACTGATGCACGACTCTGAGAAATGAGGTTTCAAAAGGTAAATTTCTATTCACTGCAATCACTCAATATAGGGAAGGTCGAAGGAGGAATGAGAAACACACTAAACAAGTATCATAAACAAAAGTAATAATGAAAATAGGAGATAATTATTTTGAGGGCTGAATACCACACAATTATCAAATTTTATAGAGAAGATCTCTGAAACGAAAGTCAGACAGAGATATGGTCTCCAAAACCAATAGCAGGAACAAAAGATAGCATGTAAAATTATTAAACAGAAGCCATTACACTGGCAAGAAATTAAATAAATAACTTATTATTATTATTATTATCATATTTGTTGTCATTATTATTATTATTATTATTATTATTATACAATTACAATGATAAATGAGCTAACCTTCAAAACCTTCAATAGTTATACTGGACGAGCAAGCTTTTTCAATTGTAAGCAAACTAATCCATTTAGGGTTGAGCTCAGGCTCTTGCTTTTCTCCATCAATATTATCTACCGGCTTCATTTCCTTGCAATCAACAAGGATCTCCCTGACCATGAGCATAATCTCAGTAGAGGTGGAATCTGATTCCTTGGCTGAATTTTGTGAGGAACCAACATTCTTATACAAGCCCAGAAGCTTGCTGCCAATGGGCTGTGACTTCTCCTTGGAAGCAGCTGATGGAAGTGGTCTCAATAATTTTATTAGAAAGCGAACGCTACTCGGTGAGTACAAAAGATGCTCATCTTCTCCCTGAAACAAGGAGAATTTATAAAAATACATTTATGAGGGAGCTGAAGAGCGTGCAATATGATTTTCAAAAATTTAATAATTACAATGAAGAAAAAGAACGAAAGAAGGTAAAGAAGAATAAGTACAGAGTGCAGCATAATGTATAGTTGAGATCACTCACATCACAAGTCAAAAGGTAAAATAGAGCAGCAGCAGCAAGGTTGCTTGGTGTGTCATCAACACTGATTCCGAGAATAGCATCACTCATTTTCTGGCAATCCTATGAAAGATATCACCAGTTACAGAGTGAAACAACGACGATAGATATCACCAATTAACTTCCAAACAGGAGAAAATATTCAGAACTCTAACCTACTTACATATCTCCTTCAATTGGGTTATCCAACAGACCAGCACATATTGTTCTAAAGCAATTCAGCCTCTGATCCTCAACTGAAATTACAACTACGCATGCTTTTGTTCCTTGTTCAAGAAAAATAAAACCTACAACTACATGTCTGAGGGCATTTTTTTACTATGTAATTACTAGAAAATCAGAAACTCAGGTACAGAAAGGAAAACCATCACAAGCAGTAGCAAACCATTCAATGGATTCACCAGAAGTTCATTGTCTCATTCAGTCATCTAGTCTAACCCAAAAAAGAATTATCTGCTACATCCCCATTATCCATGTCAGATATATCATTTACAAGGGAAGAGGATACATAATTTCCATTTAAAGGGGAAGATTAGCAACAAATGAGTTCCATTCAGAATAATTAACAGAAAATACATGGGTCAATAACATTTTCATTTTATAAGAAAATGAGTGTCAGATAAAACTAAGATGCAGAAATACAAATATTACAGATGGAATCCACAAGCATAGTTGCAAAATCAATTACAGTTCCTGAATTCTCAAAGAAATTATTAACATAACATCACTATAAAAAATCAGAAATATTGAATACTTCAGTATTTAAATGGATCATGAAAATGCATACTCCCCTTCCACATTTTTTCTGTGTCCTAATGACAGATCACATATGATCATCCCCAACTAACAGATCATACAATAAAAAATTAGACCAAGAGAAAAGTTAAAACTACGTACTTGCTATTCATGTATCTTTATAAAGACAACAATGACCAAAATCGGAAGATTAAAAATAAATACCCGTGAGTCCACAAAAGCCGCCTCTGTCGCAATGTTCTGCAAATTGATAACAATGATAAAAGACTTTCCCTTCTAGTTCTCACCGGTTGTCCCTTCTTTAATCCATCTAATGCAAAGTTCACCTCCTCAATATGTTCTGTTGTCTCCCCAAACTCTTGAGTCTCAATGGATGTATCAGTAAGCTCTATATAACCTGCGTCTGTCTCCCTTGCTTCCCTCTTCTTCTTCTTTTCCTTCTCAAGAGACCCCTTTTTTCCCCTATCCTTCTTCTGTGATTTCACAGAAACTTCAGCAAGATTCACGCTCAGTCCATTCCACACATGCTTTCTTGACTGTGGAATCCCCAAATCCTGAGATGAACTTCTCCCAAATATATCAGAACCAACAGTCTTGCACTTCTTCAATTTCCATAAATCCACATCTTCGGAAAAATCAAAAACCCCAATGTCCGTGCCCTTTCTTTGAGGCAGAGCCACAATTTTCTCCAACTCCTCTGATGAATGGTACTCATAAGGATCGTAATCGGCTTTCTTGAGTTTCTTTGATTTCTGGAAATCGACATCCTCTGAAAAATCAAATACCCCACGCTTCCTGCCCTTTTTCTGCAGTGGAACCACAATTCCCTCCAACTCCTCAGATGAATTACACTCGAAAGGATCAAAATCCGCTATCTCGAGCTTCTTCGATTTCTGAAATCCACATCTTCTGAAAAATCAAAACCCCACTCTCCCTGCCCTTTCTCTGCGGCGGAGCCACAATTCCCTTCAACTCCTCCGATGAATTAGACTCGAAAGGATCAAAATCAGCTATCTTGAGCTTCTTCGATTTCTGAAATCCACATCTTCTGAAAATCAAAACCTCAAGCCCCTGCGAACCTTCTGTCGAGCATGAACCATATGGCTCGGAATCGACATCAATCACCTCCGCTTTCTTCGAATTCCTAAAACCACCTTCTCGATCATCGTTCGTACTTGAGAGCGAAAATCGCCTCGTCTCTTGAGATGAACTCACGCTACACGGATCAGACCAATGGCGGCGACTGGATTCCAATTGCGGAAACCTAAAACGGCGCAATTCTCGCGACGAGGAATCGGAAACGCCGTCGTTGGAGCTATTCGCCGCGGAGAATTTCCGGCTCATGCCTCTCTATTCCGTCAGCTGCACCCTCTGGAAAACGTAAGCTTTTATAATCATCAAGAGGCAGCTCTTACGCTCCTCACGCAACCAATTCGTTATTCAATCGGTCAAAATTAGGATTCTACACCCCTCTGAAGAAATTGAACCAGTCGAGGCGAGGAGAAGGGGTTTTGCAGGTAGAATTTGGGTCAAATTTGTAGGTTGAAAATGAGGGGGTAGGGTTCAATTAGCAGAGTTTGGTGTAGTTTGAGAGCATAGTGATGACATCATAGTCGTTCGGGTGTTATCGAATGAGATTTTCAGCAGTCGATTCGTCCAACTGTTTTTCTTACAGCACTTTCATTAGTTTATCCAAATTTCTCATTCTCTTTTGCAGACTTTGGAATTTAATTTCACGTTAGTTTTTCAGTATTTTATATGTTCGCAAAAATAAGGTTATTACTCGACATCAGATTTTATATTGAGAAAAACTTGGTAGTTCCGCCTCACCGTGAGTTCATCCTTATTTTTGTTATAATAATTATATATTAATTATGGTAAGTAAGTATAATTAGATTTTATTAATTTATAATTAAATTTACTAATTTTTAATTATAATTTTTAATTCAAAATTAGAATTTATTAATTCATAATTATGATTTATTAATTCATAATTAAGGTTTATTAATTCATAATTAAGGTTTATTAATTCAAAATTAGGGTTTATTAATTCAATTATGGTTTATTATTCAAAATTAGGATTTATTATTCAAAATTAGGGTTCATTATTTTCAATTAGGGTTTATTAATTCAAAATTAGGGTTTATTAATTCCAAATATGATCTATTAATTCAAAATTAAGGTTTATTAATTCAAAATTAAGATTTATTAATTTAAAATTATTATTTATTAATTTACAAATAAATTTTATTAAACTAATTAATTTTAATTTTAATTCATTTTATTAATTAATTAGGATTAATTAACTAACGTAATTAATTAATTAATTAATTGGGGGTCTCACCTTGTCATGCAAGAGACCACCCCTTTATATTAAACGACAAGTGTAGTACTGTTTACAATTCGCATCCGGCATAGTGGTGAGTATTTGGTCGGTTCGATTGAAAATCGAACCGAAAGTCCAAAATCGAACTAATTGGATTATTTAAAAATTTCAATTAAATCGATCAAACTTTTTTTCAAAGCGATTCAAATCGAATTTAATTTTAAACTTTTGTTTCAATTCGGTTTTTGTTAACCGAAATTCTAATTCTTCGCCTCAATAAACCGATCATCAAAATTAATCCGAAAAAGATAAAACCATAAATTTGACATTTCAATAATCTAACATTAAATTCAACAACATTCCTAACATAAATCCAACTATAAAACACTGACAACAATAAATTAATATTGAGATAAATTAATCATTCTGCAACATTTAGATATAACACTTTATAAAATAATTTTTTTAGAAATATTTAAATCATATCATATTTATTATAATTAAATATGATTAATCCCACTAACTTTTAAATTTAATATTGATACCGTTTAGTTTAATCTATATGTGTCCATAATTTTAAATAATTTAATATAATATATATATATATATATATATATATATATATATATATATATATATATATATAGACTGATTAATTAAAACTTGGTTCGGTTTAAAGCGAAATTTAAATGCTAAACCGAACCGATCCGAAAATTTTGATTTTCAATATTTGCATCCAAACCGAAATTGAAGTCGTTAAAATCGATTCAAACCGACCAAATTGTAACGATTCGATTCGGATTCGGTTTTGCTCACCCGTATGTGGGCATGTCCAAAGCAGACAACTAAGAAAATGATTTGAGAAAGTAACAAGCCAAAAAAATTGGTGGCGACAAAAGGTGTTAATATAAAAAAAATCAAATAATAGTAAATAAGGTTAATATATATAAAATTTAAGGGAGAGCAAAATTTATCGGTCCAGTTAAATGCTAAAAATAAAAAATAAAAAATAGTATATCAATTAATTGATTATCCAATGACTAATCATGAAAAAATAATTTTGTTTGTAATGCAAAATTAATAATTTAGAAAAGTACAAGTAACAATTTCAAACATAAAAGATAAAAAAATTTATAATTTCAAATAATTAAATAATCTCAAACAGTAATCATCTAATCTTCTTAAACTAATCATCGAGTCATCTCCAATTGATTATGGACCTATGATGAATCATCACGGGTCAAAACGGATGATCTTCTTCTACAAAAACAAACGAACAAAAATACGTTGCAAAATATAGCAAAGATATATAAGTTAATTACTAAAAAATGGGTGAGAACAGGTTTACATAAGTCCATTAATTCTATTTAATATATAATTAATATTTAATTTATGGGAATCGGGTCGGTTTGTTAACCTTAGTCTTTTATAATTAAAATCGAATCTATATCCCAATTATTTTTTTTATCATAATCGATTGATTCAAACAACCACCTTTCCAATATGACTTGTTGATTAGTTCGATATTTGGATTTTTTATCTCGCCTCTATTATAAGTTGGTTGGGAGGTGTTGTGTTCCCCTTAGCACCCATGATTCCATGTGTAGTCACGTCTTGACGGTAGGGGTGTGTATCGGTCGGTCGGTTCGATCGGCCGACCGAAATTATTAAAATCAAAAATCGAATCGAAAATATTTTTTTTAAACCGAACCGATTTATAATTTTCGGATCGATCAAAAACCGAACCAAAAAACCGACCGAAACATATTATATATATATATATATATATATATTTAAATACACATATTTTAATCATAATTATTTAATTAAAATATTAATTAATTGTTATATAAAATATATAAATATATAAATATAAAAAAATAATATTTTCGTTTCGGTTCGGTTACCGTCCGAACCTAAAATATAAAACCGAAAACCGATTTTAATTGAAAATTTGAACCGAATCGAAAACCGACTTTTTCAAAAACCGAACCGACCGAAATTGATCGGCTCGATCGATTTTTTCGATTTGATTCGGTTCGTGCACACCCCTACTTGACGTACTTCACCCCGTTTGATAAGAATAAACTAATTAGGTTGTCCAACATAAATTTATGTGACTAAAGTTATATTTTACATATTATGTAAGATTAGGAAACTGATAATATTATGCATATTATTATTTTGTTTGTTGGGGTTAGCGCAACTTCTATTTTCGCATGTCGAGTTGCTTCGAGTGGCTGGGGGAGTAACTCGGTGACCAATATTTATTCTCAGGCGCCATAATTATATGTTTATTATTTGAATTTGTCTTGCATTGGTTTCAAAACTGAAATTTTATCAAATTTTATAACGGTTCATATTGCTTAATTCAGAGATAAATATTAGTGAAACTGTTAGTGTAATCAATGGTAGTAAAAGTATTACAATTAGAGTAGTACATAGAAAAAAAATATAATATGATTATCCAATTCGATGATAATACACTTATGTTTGGGAGTCTAATCTAGGAGAATATTCTACCTTACACAATAAAACTCGCACTTACGATGCCTAATGAATTTCTCAAACTTCCACATGGGATAAATTATTAGTCGTGCATAAGCCACACACAAATTAGACGCGAATAATGTATGCTCATCATCCAACCCATATTCTGAAGAGTTAACAACTATTTTACAAGTGAATACAATCAATTACTATGATTCTACACTCATAAGTCATAACAATATAGTGCAGTCAGGGAAATTCATTCACAAGCCATTACTGAAGTTGTGAGCAACACTAACTAAACAAAATACTCAAGGCAACTAGTGCCTTTACACGTTCATAGATATATGGTTCACTTACAAAATCTTATATTTCTTCAAATCTTGTCTTGTTGAATTATTTTCTTGCTAGATAAAATATAAGAATCCAACCTTACATAGGAAGCATATTCAAGATATATATCAAATGATCTTTATATTACGTTCAAATATATCTATTGGAGGATCTGCAAGATATCATTTCCTTCTTAGAGTACTCTTCATATATAGAAACTTATTTATATAGTTCATGCTGAAACTTGTGTCACTCACGGAGTCATTAGCACGTAGAATGCACAATATATTATATGGTCTACATAATGATAAATATAATATCTTACCTATACACTTAGGCAAACATTCAATTAGTTTGAAATACTAACATTTTAAAATCATGTACTTTGAGCAAGTAAGATGCAACCTTCTCAGGGAAAAAATAGATGTCATAATCTAAATTTCAAGTTGCTTTTAGAGGATGTTTGGTGAGCTTATAAACTCTCAACAGTTTATTAAGCTTAAAAAAGCGACTTATAATTTGTTTTATAAACTTATAAGCTCACCAAACACACTCTTAATCGTGAAGAAGGAACTCAATGATCAAATCTTCACCAAATTATTTCTCATGCGCAATGAACTCTTATTTAATATAGTAACTTGTTTGTCGGCATTACAAGAGAATGAAATTTTTTAAAAGAAAAACATTTATAATGCACATCAACCGACCTTCTATTAAGTACTTCATCCGTCATATTTAAAGTGTCTAATTTTTTAAGCATGAGTATTTAGGAGAAATATATAAAATAGTTAAAATGTTAAAAGTGGGTATGATCCATACTTTTAAAGGGATAATAATTACTTTCTAAAATGGAATATGATATTTGTAATGGAAAACCAAAAAGAAAACGAGACATTTTAAATGAGACGAGATAGAGTATTATTTAATATTTTATTTTATAGAATAAACTATAGTTAAACATTAATTAATCCCTATCATTTTACTATTAGACGTGCACGGTTTTACGAACCATGGGCCGACCTAGGCCCGACCTAAAGTCAACAGTTCGGGCCGGACCGGCGGTCAACTGCCTGAACCGAACCGTGAGCTAGGGCTAGGCCGGGCTCGGTTCAAATCGGCCGGAATCGACGGTTAACCGCCGGTCCGAACCGTGAGCTTTGATTGGAACCGCGGTCCGGTTATAGCCGTTGGAACCGTGGGCTAGGGCGAACCGGCGGGCCTAGGGCTGAGGCCGAACCGGCGGGCTTTAGAGCCGTTGGGCCGGCGGTCCGACCCTAAACCGCGGTTCCAACGGCTAAAAACGGCTAGAAAGCGGCTATATTCTAATTTCACCCCAAAATCACTCCTATAAATATATCCATCATCCTAACTCTATCCTCACTTCAATCTCTCATTTCTCAACCTTAATTCACTCATTTACATCTAATTTTCAAGCTTTCAAGCTCTCATTCTCACTCTCAAACTCAATCTCTCAAGTTCTCAAGCTCTCTCAATCTCTCATTCTTATTCTAAACTCTCAAACTTTCTCACTTCATCAATCATCATGTCTTTCTTTAAACGATTAAACAAGGGAAAGGAAAGGCCGCGATGAAGGAGCTCCAGTGAGGAGGAAACATTCCAACTCAACGTTCACGAAGGGCCTTAGCGGCGGAGGAAATCTCAAGGCAAGTTGCGAAGGTTACAAGTCAAGAAGATGCTCGATTTTATGAAATGGTGCATCGAATGGAAAGAAGTCCCAATTTCGGTGGCGTGGCTCGAGCGACCAAGGCGACGATGAAGAAGGCAACGAAGAAGCGGCGAAGAATATGGCGACTTTGACCAAGATACGCGCCACAACCACCAAAATCAAAGGAACTTAAGTCCGACGTTTTGTGAAGCACTTTAGTACGTAAATTTTCGTTTCTTACAAATTAGTTTCACAATTTTAATTTCATGTTCATAGTTCTTACAATATCTTGTTATATTTTCTTTAGAAAAGTGGAAGTCTTAGGCGAAGCACCTCTTCCCGACGATCGAAAGAGATACGTTGCTTATTGCAACTATTGCACGAAAACCTACAAATGGATCGAGAAGGAGGTTACGGAACGCTCAATAGGCACATGGAGGTTCTCATCCTCATGAGTATGGAATATCAACGAACCAAGCTCAAATTAAAACCCTTCTCAATATTCTACAACGGTGCGTCCACTTTATTTAAATTTGATAAGGGAAAATATGAAGATGCGATGGCTAGATATTGTGCTATGGAAAACTCCCTTTAATTATGCCGATAGAGTTACGTATGAAGAATGTTATAAAGAGGACTTGGTCCTAATGCATGCAAAGTTAGTAAGTATTATGCTTAAGAAGATTAGGAGACAATGCGTGGAAAAACATGATTTAAAGAAATATTTGGTTCGTTTAGGTCATAAAGTTTCTATTTGTGCCGATGTTTGGACGGATGCTTATAATAAGAATTCTTATATGGGTATTACTTGTCATTGGATTGATTCGAAATGGGTTATGCAAAACGTTTAATTGCTTTTCGAGAGTTTGAAGAGCCTCATAATGCTTTAGGTATTGCTAATATTATAATTGGTGTGTTAAATGAGTATTCTTTGATTAATAAAATTTTTCCGTTGGTTTTGATAATGCTTGCAAACACCGCTAGTATTCCTCAACTTATTGAAGCATGCGCCTTCTTTGAAGGAAAATACTTTCATTCTAGATGCATTTGTCATATTTTAAATTTATGTGTTCAAGATGCACTTAGTATTTTCAAGAATCCGTTAGTCCTATTAGAGATGCTATCAAATGTTTGCATGTTTCAAAACTTATGGAAGAAATGGCAAAAATATTGTCGTATAAAAATATTGCTTATACATGTTTCAAATTGGATGTTTCATCGTTGGAATTCTACTTATGAAATGCTTAATAGTACTATTTCATATAAGGGTCATTTATGTGATTTTTAGAAAAGAGTTTACATCTATTCAATTACATCTTAATGAGTCTCATTGGGATGCTTGCATGGATTTATATCGATTGTTAAAGGTATTTCATGGTGCAACGAAACAATTATCGGGAGTTTATTATTGCACTTAGTTATGGTTTTAGAACATTGCATGCATATTGCCATGTCTTTTCGTAGTTGTTTTAGTAAACCATCTTTATGTGGTGTAATTTATTTTATGGTTCAAAAGTGGCTAAAATATTTTAGGAGATACCTACAATTTTTTGCTTGCTAAGTGTTTAGATCCTAAATGGAAATATGATGGTACTTGTCAAATGCTTAATGTTTATTATGATGCTTTTAGGAAAATGGATTTTCAAGGTGCTAGTATAGAAGGAGAAATAGTTTTTTGATCTCCGGATGTAGATCAAATCAAATATAATCTTGAAAAGAATTTAAGAAATCTTTTCAAGAATATAGGTCGAAATATGGTAGTGATGATGATATTCAAACTCCACCTCCTTCTTCTATGATGTCTACGATTAATTTTCCTTTTGATATGAATGAGTTTGATCCTTTGGTGCAACAAATGACTTGATGTACCAAAATAGAACATTGAAAGGCCGAGAGGACAAGGTAATAGTGAATTAGATATATATTTGCAAACTCCTTTTGTCTTTGGTGTTGAAGATAGCGGTCCTCGATCGATGTCTTGAAGTGGTGGTCGAAGAAAGAGGAGTACCCAACCCTCTCAATCATGGCAAAGGAGTTATTTGTCGTCCGGCATCCATCAGATCCGTTGAACAAGCATTTAGCATTGGAGGACTAATGCTTGATCAAAGAAGAAGCAACATGAAGCCGTGAACATTGAAGCTACAATGTTGCTCGATGATTGGTGTAGGGCGACCTTAGAGCTCAAGAACCACAATGGGAAGATGGTAGCAGGCGAAGACGAGGCCTTCACCGAAACGGATCGATCGGAATCGGGTGCGGAGGCGGAGTAGAGCATTTAGAAATTAAAAGAACTACATGGACTTTGATTCATATAATTATGAGGATATGTAGGCAACTCAATTTTAGAAATTAAATTGAGCTCAAGTCCTTTATTATTATTATTTTTCATCCCTATGTAAAAGTCATAAATGGATTTATGTAATTTTACTCATCATTTATTAAAAATGCAAAGTGTTGACACATATTTTATATTTATCGTATTTTAACAAATGCAAAGTATTTACAAGTTCAAATATAAAAAAATCACTTACAAATTTAAAAATATTTACAAGTTTAGTAGTTTACAAATTTTACAACTTTAAAATATTTACAAGTTTATTAAGCTTTAGACTTAAAAGTTAAAAGTTAAAACTTAAAAGTTTGTTAAAATCTTGGACTTTGATACTTGTTGCATATTTGATTGAATTTTCAGAAAAATTGAGATAGAATTGGAGATTTTACCCTTCATAAGAGTTGAAGTATATCGCGATCGAGTTCGTGAGCGTAAGCGGATCGAAAATCGGAGCTCGGACGAGAGAAGCGGATCGATCAAAATCGGCTGCGAAACAGTGACAACCATGGGCCGGCCTAAACCGCATTCGAGCCGACAGGACCATGACGCTCAGCTCACCCTAAACCGCCGACTAGTTTGTAGGGCCGGGCTAGGGCCGTCACATTTGGAACCGCCGGACATGGGCCCGACCCTAAACCGGCGGTTCCGGCCCTAAACATGTCTATTTACTATGTCATGTGATTAATGGAAAACAATCAAAACAGGAAGAGATAAGAAAGGAGATGGTGAAAAGAATTCCCCCGCAATTACATATCTCGAAAAAGCTCAAAATTATTTTGTGAAATTGTGAACATTTAATACATTTTCTTGAATACTTTCTTAATTGTATAGGATATTTAGGATTTCTTCAAACTTTATTTAAACACAAAAACTTCATACATTCGTCCGTATTGTGTGCAAGCACAAAAATATCATTTATTATTTAAAAAAAATCATTTACATTAAAAAAATTATTATTTATTTTTTATCCTATATTTTTAAAAATACTATTTATATTAAAAATCTTATTTATACTAAAAATATCATAATCTATTTACGATCAGATATACACGAGATCATCTCTTATTATTTAAATCTCTAAGACGACATACAAGTACTCAGTCAAAATTAAGAAAACTTTAAAATTGATTAAAATTTTAAAAGAAAATGCTAAATGAAAACCTAACAAAAGGTAATATCATCACCTAGGTAATTCCGAGAAAGTAGTGTAAAAAGCCGAACCCAACAAATAAAGCGTCGACAGCACGAGGAGAGAGAGAGAGAGAGAGAGAGAGAGAGAGAGAGCACCCTCTATAAACTTTTCGAATCTAGGGTTTTCTTTTGAGTCGTCACGCACAGTCCTACACCTAAAATCTCAAAATCTGATCTAAATTTCACAAAATCAGAATTTCAACCATCGTTGCAGGCCAAAATTCGTTGTCCAAATCTTGATCTGTAAACCCTAATATTTCAGTTATTCATTTCCACTGCCAATTTCTTTACCAATCGATCTATAAATCTGGAAAGGAAAACAGACAGATGAATATACAGCTAAAGGAGAAAGGGTATTTGGTTGATTGATCTATTGAAATATTGAAAAAAAATCTCCAAAATTGCCGACATTGTGAAATTGGGGGAAATTGACTGAAAGAAATTCGATTTATTTTTCATTATACATTTCTCTGTTTTTCCATTTTTAAAGATTAATTTTGGGTGAGTAGATGTTATGGAAAAACTGGTGGTGGTGTATGAAGGCAAAGGTTGGTGGAAGGGGATGAGTTGCAGCTGCAAGACAGGGCCGCCGGATTATTTAAGGCGGAGGAGATTCGGGAGATTCGCGTCTCCATTTCTCGCCGCCGAGTGAGCGGTGTCCGCCACTAGCCGTGCTACATACCGTAAACTCAGCCGGAATATGCTTCAAACTGGAATCTACGGCAAAGAATGTGGAATCGCCGCTTTCTGTTATGCACGCCACCTGCCTCAGACAGAACAAGGTATTGCCCAACAACAAGTACAGAAAACTTCAAAGCTGACTGGAAAAAACAAAATTAAAACACGCTCTGATTTAATTCAGTTAATGAATAAAGTCTTATCTATAAATATTTGACAATTAAAGGACCCCTAATGGCTAATTTTTCTATATTGATATAATATAAACATTTATAGGCAAGATTGATGTTGAGATAATATATTTCTCTACACATAACATTTCAATTTTGGGATCACATAGACCATAAGACACAAAGTTGTCAGTTTTTGGAGTATTAAAGTTCTGACACAGAAATGTACAGATTTTCTGGAATTAGACTTTGATTCAGATAAACTGGATTGACTTTGGTAAAAGATATGGTATCTGAACACATGAGCAAGGACCAAGAATTCAATCTCTAAATTTAATTATATGGATTGATTTCATTATCTGAATTCTAATGGCAAATTGAATCTAATTCAGGACAGTAATCTAATATTTTATATGATGCCAATAGCATCATTTGGTAGTTTCTAGGGTTTGATCATGTGAATTTGGGCGACTATAACAGGTTCAATTATATTTTGAATTCTCATTGTAATCTACTTGCGTAGGAGTTCGGGCCCAAAATTTCTCATTCCCATTTTTAGAAACTGATAAATTCTGGAGAATTATTTGATATTGCCTACTACATTTTTTTTTGAACTGGAAGTTCTACTTCTAGTCAGAGGCTTGCCTGTCTTGTCTGCTCTGCTTCTAAATAATGGCTATCATTTGAGAACAAACTGTCTGTTTTGTTTTCTTAACTTAATTTTGTGTATGCCTTTAAATTATCTGGATCTATTTTCTTTTACAATAGAACATGGTAATTTTGGTTCCCAAACTTATCCTCACATTGTCACGTATGAGGTTAATGTGTCATTTTCAATGACAGAGGTGCCCTATTTTGCATTTCATGTGCCGAGGGCTACACAATTTTTTATTGCAATGTTTCTCCTCTTATTTTGACTATTTTGATTTTCAGACAGCGGTAGCATCAATTGGAACAGAGGAGATCCATTTGGTTGCCATGCATTCAAGAAATTATGCACAGACACCTTGTTTTTGGGGGTTCAATGTGGCAACAAGTTTATACAATTCTTGCCTTGCTATGCTAAATCTCAGATGTCTTGGCATTGTATTTGATCTTGATGAAACATTGATAGTTGCAAATACATTGCGTTCATTTGAGGATAGGATAGATTCACTGCAGCGAAAAATAAGTTGCGAGACTGATCCACAGCGTATTGCTAGCATACTAGCAGAGGTTAAACGCTATCAGGATGATAAATATATTTTGAAGCAATATGCAGAAAGTGATCAGGTAATAGACAATGGGAAGGTAATAAGGTCAGAGTCTGAGGTGGTTCTGGCTTTGTCAGACAATCAACAAACTATTGTTCGTCCACTAATCCGACTACAAGATAGAAATGTCGTTCTTACTCGTATTAATCCACTGGTAAATACTCTGTGCCTCCTTGTTCCACCTTTTTGGTCTTAGTTCTTGTAAGCCTTATATATTGTCTCAGTGCTGGAATTTGTTTCAATTTTCTGGCCTTAATGCAAGGGGTCCATTTTTTGTGCCTCTTTTCCCTGTTAGTAGGGAGTAAGTGCAGCAGCACTGTCTTTCAAGAATTTTTTTAGTGAAAGACTCTTTCAACTGCTACAGATACGCGATACAAGTGTTCTTGTGAGATTAAGACCTGCATGGGAGGATCTTAAAACCTACTTGATTGCTAAAGGCCGAAAGCGCTTTGAGGTTTTTGTTTGCACTATGGCAGAAAAAGACTATGCCTTAGAAATGTGGAGACTTCTTGATCCTGGATCGAATTTGATTAACCCAAGGGAGCTTTTGGACCGCATTGTGTGTGTCAAGTCTGGTAAGGCCAGAGAAACTGTAGCCTTAACATCAAGTTTCAATGAGATTCATCTATGTTGATATGGCTATCCATTTGACCTGTGCACAGGTTGTAAGAAGTCACTGTTCCATGTTTTCAAGATGGAAACTGCCATCCTAAGATGGCCTTGTAATTGATGACCGTCTAAAAGTGTGGGATGAGCAAGATCAACAGAGAGTGCATGTTGTTCCTGCATTTACACCCTACTTTGCACCTCAAGCTGAAGTAATAAAGTTTTACTGAAACTTTTCTTCCCAACAAGTGACCTAGTGCTTTGCTAACTTGGTTTGAAACTTATCACCTGCAGGCCAACAACACTATCCCTGTGCTCTGCGTGGCAAGAAATGTAGCCTGCAATGTCAGAGGTGGTTTTTAAGTAAGTTTCTCTTGTTTGGTTTGTTTTCTAAGATTTGCTTACTATTCCTTCTATAGGATTTGACTCAATATGTTGTACAGAGAGTTTGATGACGGCGTAATGCAAAGAGTTTCTGAGGTTGCATATGAAGATGATATCAATCACTTGCCTTCTGTACCTGATGTGGGCAACTACTTGGTTTCGAGGTAGGTTATCTTACAAGACATAGATTGAATGCTTTCTTTGGTTTTATATAGCCCCATACCCCAACCCTCCAAGATACATCATCTATGTTTATATATATTTGCAGGTATTGTATATGTTTACCATTATTCTTGTTCAAATTCTTGTACCAATGAAAGATATGTTTATTTACATATTCCAATTCTAAGTACCGGAGAGTATAACATTATATTAACACCAATAGCCCGTAAAGTCTAAGATGTAAGTATTCCAGTTTCCAGCTTCAAGGAATTATATCCTCCAGAAGACTTGCATTTTCTTAAAGTATAATATACTCAAAACCAAGCTGCAGAATGCCTATTTTCTATTGTTGAATTAAATTTTGATTTCAAGATTAACCAGCTTGTTTGAGGCTTATTAAAATATACGTGCTGAGCAGCATATACTTTTCTTTTAATGCTTAGGATGATCCATTGGCTTCTAATGGCAACAAGGATTCAGTTGGTTTTGATGGAATAGCAGATGCTGAGGTGGAAAGGAGATTGAAGGTGAAATGTCTCTTTTTAGGAAATAAGCTATTTCTTATTTCATTTTATTTTTTGATTGTCCAGATCTTGAGCTTTCTAATGTACTCACTGTTGGAAAATAATTACTTTTACTATCATATTTAATTTTTGTGGGTTGGGAGTGGAGGTAAAATACATAAGTCTCTGGCCATATTACTTCTCGCTGTTTGCACTTCTGTTTCTGTTGGCCACTTCTTATGGATGTAGATATGTTTAGTTGACCTCGAGTCAATATCTCTTTAAATCTGACAGTTATAAACTTTCAGGAGGCAAGTTCAGCTTCTTCAACTGCTCCTAATGCAATGATGAATTTAGACCCAAGAATAACCTCAGCTCTCCAGTTCACCGCACCTTCAACGTCTTTTGCTGTTCATCCACCAACTATACAAGGGCCAGCAATGCCTTTGCCGAGTAAGCAATTACCTCAGGTTGCAAAAATGTTTAGAACACCATCCGCTGGACCTGGGCCAGCAGAAAAGACATTGCATAGTTCTCCTGCAAGAGAAGAAGGTGAGGTACCAGAATCTGAATTGGATCCTGATACTAGGAGGAGACTACTCATTTTGCAACATGGTCAAGACATGAGAGAACCACCTCAGATTGAAACACAGTTTCCTGTGAGGCCGCCTGGGCAGGTACCCATGCCAAGAGTTCATCCACAAGGTTGGTTTCCTGTTGAAGAGGAGATGACCCTGAGACAATTGAACCGGGTGTCACCACCTCTGGAGTTCAATGCCGAGGCTCTTCCAATTGATAATAATCGGGCTCATAAGTCAAACCTCCATGAAGTGCAAACTTCCATCCCACCTGCCAGGTTTCGTGAGAACCAGAGGCTGCCAAAGGAGGTAATTGGTTTCTCTTTCATCCTTCCTTATGCCTTTATGGACAGTACAGAAATCTGAATGACTTTCAAAGGTGATGAGTAAACTGATTTGATATAGCATGTCACACACATGCAGGAATTCCCACAACAAGACCATTTAAGATTGAATGGACCATTGCCTGATTTTCGTTCTATTTCTGGTAAGTCCTTGTCCTCAGAAAAGAAAACTAGAATAGATACTGCAGATTTAGTAACACATTCACAAAAATTCTCCAATAAACCAGGCATTTGGCAGAAAGCTTTCATTTGAAGTTTTCAGCATGGGCAAAAACATGGAATATGACCACCCCACCCTACAGCGAAATGTGGTGTTATAGTTTCAGTCATTTGTTAGCTTGACCAGGATTTTCTTCAGTTTGACTTTGTACCAGTTAATCCATCTAGCTAAGTGACTGTCACTATACTGAATTTCATGTAGCCTTTGTAATGAAATTTCAGTGTCATGTTCTTTTACTGGGTTTATGTGGTTGAGTAACTTTCTCCTTTCTCTGTTTCCTCAAGGAGGTCGAGAAAGGGAAAATATTAAAACACTTGCATAAAATATTACTCCCTCCATCCCGCTCTAAGAGGCTCATTGCTCACGGAATTGAGACACTTTTGTTGTGTAAAATTATTCCTTTTGGGTATGGGCCACTTAGAGTGGGACAACCCAAAGCGGAATCTGAGCCACTTAGAGCTGGAAGAGGAGTAAATCAGATTAATTTTCTTTATTTACTGTATCTTGTTGAAGTCTTGTACTTCCATGTAAAATAACTTGTGACCATGTCTAATATTTTCATCAGTAAGACTCATCATGACGTGATAGCATCTATCTATCTATCAACATGAGTCTCTGTTGGAACCAAAAGTTGATATATTCTCCATCTCTTTAAAGAAACATCATTCTTTCACTTCTTGTAAATGCACAAATATATTTTAATGATCAGAGTTTTATTCATTTATTTCCATATGAGGCATCATTAGATTTTTGTAATAGGCTTTATGTTGGAATCTATTGCCATTACGTGTAATTAAAACAATTGGATTGCAGATATATACTCCTTGAAATAGAGTATGTAAATGATGTCCTATTACACATGGTTCTATTGGTTTTGGTGAGATTGATAAAATTGTAGTTTAAACCAGTTACTTGTTTTAACTGTATTCAACAGAAGCAGTTCTAGTAACACATGTTATGATTTTCAAGGTGAGGATAGTCCTGTGGCTCAATTGTCTTCAGCAAACAAGGATCTTTATCTTGAAGCTGGACAAATTGATCCATCAAGTTCAACTTCTGCTGGAATTTTACAGGACATTGCTTTTAAGTCTGGGACAAAGGTGAAACGTCTCTTGATCCTTTGTTTTGTTTTGTGGTCCAAACTCTCATTTTGGTAGATGGTTGTCTCAATTATCTGTAGGTGGAGTTCAAGCAAGCTTTAGTATCAAGCACAGAACTGCAATTCTCTGTGGAGGTGAGATTCAAACTAATAGTTGACATTGTTTGTCACCTCTTGCTCCTGAAGATATCAATTGGAAACTGAAAATCAGGACGGCTGTTCATATTAGCGCCTCTCCCCCCGGCTTCTTTCTGTATATATTTATATGGCTATGTACCTAATTATCCATTAATCTGTTCGTCTATGTCTTTCTTGCAAATTCTACTCTCTCTCTCTCTCTCTCTCTCTCTCTCTTGCTCTGTGGTGAAGTCGAATGAGCTTGTAATATCTGTGGTCTTCTGCAGGTTTTCTTTGCAGGTCAGAAGATTGGCGAAGGAATTGGTAGAACAAGAAGGGAAGCACAATTTCAGGCTGCGGAAGGATCTCTATTCAATTTGGCTGGTAACATTCCCATTGTTGGCTCCTTATAAGTAGAAATAAATTTGGTGTTTTAATTTCTTTTTGAATTTTACATCTGTTTAACATTTAATGGGGAAAATGAATTCATAGACGCATGCTAAATTATTGCCCTTGAAAAATATATGAAAAATGAGGAAGGCGTGGGACACTGAACCTTAGTGTTCGTTCTGATGAACATGCTTTTATTTCTGCTTGTGGGTAGTAAATATTTTGACATTTAGCAGCAGTGTATTTGGGTCTTTAAGTTAAAAACAAGAATTGCTCCTTTATAACTTTGACAAAGCTTTTCTCTGACTAAAGAGAATCAAAGATTTTAGTTGCTTTGTTGTGCATTTTATTATGAAAAATGATGTTTCTATGCCTAACTTCCAGAAAATTTGCATATATTAAGAGCAGAGACTCATTTGAAGCTTGGTAATTTTTTGATGAGTTATGGCCCTTAGGTAAATCAGGGATTGCCGGATCAATACAGGGAAGTATATACTAGTTCAATTGAATTTATTGAGAATATATATAGCTTGGCATACTCAAACTTGCAATATATAGAGAGTGCATGCTTTCTTTTTTACTAAAGTTTTGATTTCCAAACTTAGGCTGGACTGAATTCTTAGATCACATTTTGAAATGTGGATTGCTTACATATATGGAATGCAATTCAGTCTTTAGCTTAATAATTGGATGCTAAACTCATAGGGTGCTTTTGATGGCATAACTGTCATATTTGGGCAATTGCAAATGAGTTGTTGCAATAGATTAAAAACGGAATTTCAGAAATTTAGTTTCTGATGAAACATTAAGGATTTGTAAAACACCTGCAGAAGGCGGATGTTTTTATTGCTCTCTTTTCTTTGTTTAGTTTTGGGGTGGGGGCAGGGATGGGGATCAAAACCCGGTCTCCCACCCTTACAGGTGTGAGGAATACCGCAATGCTACATACTTGTGGTAGATGTTTTATAATTCTTTTGCACTTAGTGTTTCATCTCTTGCTATTTTTTGGTAAGGGACTTAGAACTCGGGTACTAACTCTTGGGGTGGGGGCAGGGATGGGGTAACTTGTCTGTAAAAGTGGGCTTATCAATCCTTGAATACTTTGGAGTTATTTGTTGGACTTATCAGAAACTTCAGTTTGCAATTTAAGGTCAAAGACTGTTATAGATTTTGGCTGATGGGATGCTTACTAGAGTTCTGCAAACCTTTTTCTTAGATAAATACTTGTTCCAGCTTAATCATGATTCAAGCAACATGCCTGGAGATGGGATTAGTTTTGGTAAACTGAAAGACAATGATCTCATTGACAATGTGAGTTCTCGTGAGGCTACACCCTCAAGAGCATCAGTGTCACCAAGGATTCGAGACCTGAAAATTGAGGCCACCAAGAAGTCAACAAACTCAACATCTGCTCTTAAAGAATTAGTAAGCATAAGAAGTGTAACACATGTCTTATGGTGATCATGAAGTTTACATAATATACCTTTTTGTCTCAATTCTTCAGTGCAAGATGGAAGGCCTTAGTGTAGCTTATCAAACTCAACCTCAGTTTTCAGCTCATTGGGGCCAGAGAAACGAAGTGTATGCCGAGGTTGGAATTTTTTATTTTTTTTTTCTAGTCAATGAATGCATAAGAAAATCTCTTACTCTTATTCTTGAAATATACAGCTTCCTCTTATATTTTAAATGTTTATTTTGTCATCATTCAGTACCTAAAACACCCAGTCCTCTTAACCTTTCCAAAGTCAAGTATGTCACAATATAATCTCTTGTGTATTAAATTTTATGCTATTTTAGACTGCCTGAAAGCTTATATGCTTGTATAAGCATATTCCTGGAGTTGCTGATTTGCATGCTTTGAATTTTGTTTATCATTTAAATTTTGAATTAGTCAGATGTGGTGTCAACTAAGCTCCCTCATTTCTCCGACTCCTGGAGATCTTAGGTGCCTTGATTCTGATTTTCAAACTGTCTTCCTTGTTGGTCTCAACTGCTTTTTGGTGCGCCAGTGTAAATATGCTTAATTGTGCTGTTTGAACAAAGCTCCTTGTGGTTTTCAGTATTCAGAGATTTTAAGGTTGAACTAAAAGTTTTTAGTCATGGATTATTTGGAAGGTGTGGCTTGATCTGGATTATCTATATCTTTTTTTATTTTGTTTATGTGGCTGTTATTAGATTGGATCTTTTAAGAAGTCTTCCTCTACTCAAAAATAGGAGGTGGTGAAAACAGATATGTGATTCCTTCTATATTCTCATATCTTTTGTCAATTTAGGTCGAAATTGATGGGCAAGTATTGGGCAAGGAATTGGGTTAACATGGGATGAAGCTAAATCTAAGGTATTCTGTTTTTCTCAAATCTCATGTCTTGTATATTCATAGTTATATATTTAAACTTAGATTTGTTATCCTAGTGGACTCCTATGTGTTCAGTATTGGATTTTGCAGATTTTTAATCTGGAAACCGTTTCTTCATTGATTTAATTTGAAAACCATATCATGTAGGCTGCAGAGAAAGCTCTTGTTGCTGTAAAATCCATGTTCAGTCAGTATTCTCACAAACGGCAGGGTTCTCCAAGGTGAACTCATTTGCTTCTTGAGGATGCTAGATTGTCCTTGCCTATTTGGGCTATATTTGAGAATTATCATAAGTTGTAGATAGGTTTATTTAGGTAAAATTTGGTTCTGTGAGACATGTATTTGCATTGTTGATGCTGCATCCCTGTTCTCTGTCAATAGAAACTGTGTGCCTGCTTAGTTGCTTTGTAGTTTGTGCTTCTAGCTTCACCCAATCTGTCCTTAGGGTATGCATGTTGCTTAGTGCAGATCTATGCAGGAGATGTCTAGTAAGAGGCTGAAACTGGAACCTTCACGAGTTCTGCAACGGATGCCATCATCCGGCCGCCCCCCAAAGAATGCTCCTCCTATCCCGTGAAACCTCTGCTCCACTATTCTGCCTTTCTCACAATAGTGCAGTGCCAAAATCTGCAACATGATGGGGAATTCCATAAACGGCTGCGATTGAACTGCCACTGCCAACTTTGCACGGCCCTTGTGTCTGGCTAACGGCTAGACTTTGCAGAAGTTGACCATTCCTTTCTGTCTTAGTTCTGAACTTTGTTGCTTAATCAACAGTTCGCCACTTGGAATTGAGAGTTTGTCTTTTTTGTCTACTTTGGCCGTTACATGCAATTTTCTACTAGAGATGGCTAATGTGATGATGCATGCTGCAAGAACTGCGTAGGTCGGTCGAGGCGCAGGCAGGCGGAATGGGCGAGCATTGATCGTATGTGGCACTGATGAAGTAAGCGCAGCTGTACGAGGGCGTTGCTAACTTGACTTTAACCATCTTTCGTAGATTCTGCAATTTTGTGGCGGAATTATAAAGAAATGTATGAGTTTAGAAGGTAATACGTAAAGAGCTGGTAATTACAGCTTCACTCTGTTATATTCTTATAACTATATTGTTTTATGTGAAAGCCAATGAATAGCAGTTGTGCATCGGAAAGCTGAAGTGATTTATCTACAATCAAGGTTGAGGCATTTTTCTAATGTATCCGTATTTGATTTGTTCTTCTGTATTATGTATTTTATGAAGATGCTATGTTTCTGAGTTGGGTTTCTCTCGCCTGTTATAATGAAATTTCCGAGTTTAATATAAATTGGAAGGAATAACAAGAGCACAACAAAATGTTCTTCTGTTAAAATTCAGAGAACCAGAGGTATACTTAAAATTGAATTTGTGAGGTAAAATGGTTCAAATAAAAATTGAAGAGTCAAAATGACCAAATTTGAAACTGCAAGATGTTCGGAAATGGATGGTATGTCGAGATAAGGCCACCATAATAAAGTTGTAAAACCATTTGTTTTTGTTCTTGCTGATTATAGGTAACGGTGTAGATAAATTTGTGGTTTCAATTTATGTTAAAAGTAGGATTTTCCTAGAGTAAATGTGTATTTTGTAAGTCATTGTATATAAAATAAAAATTTAGTGATTGAAAGCCTCTCCATCTCTTTACACGCAGAAAGAAAACAAAGTTATTGTTCGCAGGGACGATACGATGGTTAAGGTGGATTCGCATGGTCGAGAGGTCATGGTTGAACCCACCAAACACCTCTATGGGTTTGAGCGCATCACTGGTTTTTCAAGTGTGGTTTATCGGTCTGTGTGGTTTGCGGCTATTGCACGGGGCCGTGGGATTTACCCAACTTGCACAAGATACCGCTACGGTTCCCCATAATATAAAAAAGAAAAAAGAAAACAAAGTTACTGTGTAGACTTAAGTAGCGTGCGTAAAAATATATATTCATATTAATGAAGCCTTTATCAAAGAGTAAGGGGCAAAGGGCAATGATGAGACTCTGTGATGATTAATAAATTATTCTAGAACATATTGGTCTTCAAATTAAAACTTGTTAGATAATTTGTACTATAACAATGTCATAGATGATAGATGGTTAATGATGATTTCCTCTGACCATTGTTTTCTTTCTAAATCCCTTTAATTTCTTTTTGAAATCAAAATCTCCTTATTTCATTAATCACACTTGTTTAAGGGTTGAGTTGGTCTCCCGTGCGCTCTGTCGTACCGTGCATGCATATGAGACCATGCAATTAATCAACGATAGTTTTTCAGTAATAACCGGCGATGGTTTTTAGAACTAAACAGTGCACGCGCATATGAGTTTTTTTCTTAAGGATTACCAAATTTTTCAACTGCGTTTTTATCTTTCGTATCTATATAGATGTTACACTGCCACACGTATTTTTTGGCGAATTTTGTCCACCAAACATATTAAATATGCTAAACATTTATATAGCTTATATTCATTAGAATTTCGTCATATTAGTACTCGATAAATTAATAACATTTCTAAGACAATATTTTTTCTGGTTCTGATTTGGGCTGAATATGTGTATTAATTTATCGATTATTAAATATTTCATTAAAATAATTAAATTTCATGATCCCGATAATATTAATTTCTAGGGGTTCTACTATATTAAATTGTATATTGATTATTGTGTTAATGGGATTTAATTATGCAAAACCTATCTATCGTTTCCTTCTAAACTGTGGTAAATCATATTTAAAAAATTGCATGAAGACTAGTCTTTTACCAAATTGAATACATTATTTTACTGGATAAAAGAATTATCACTTAAGTAAAATTCAAGTCGCCTGTTTTCATTTCTTCTTAATACCCAACACTCGGTAGGTCACGACAAATAATGGTACTAATAAATAACAAAATGAACCTTTTTCTTATATAGATACAATTGAATATATCTAAAAAGATGAACAATATATCATTTATAAAAGAATTATTTCTTTTACAAAATTTGGCCCCCCAAAAGTTTATAACAAAATTTTGGGATATTGAATATTTTATTTTTTTGAAGGAATATTTATATTAATATAAGAGGATATATAAAATTTTGGGCCCCTAAAATGATGGGCCCTGGGCGGTCGCCCATGCTCGCCCGCCCTCAGGGACGCCCTGCCAACACTTTCAAAATACAATCCTCCAAAACCAATAAACCATGTCGTCCAATTTAAACAAAAAGAAATGTGAAACTGAAACGCCATCGTATGTCATGACGCGGACGCAGTTGATTTACGTGTCAAAACGCTCCATATCATTTTTCGACCACCAAAAATAATTGATGTTGTCGAATTTACTATATTTAGAAAAGTGATATCTTAATTGAAACAAATTAAAATTTGTATTCAAATTACAAATTAGTTCAAAGATGGTGTATTATTTAAAACCTTTTGAAAATCTTAAAATCGGGCAAGAATATGATATTTATCCTTATAATCTTACTGATAATTGAAAGAAGATATAATCATAATCATATAATTAGCATTTTGAAAGATTGATTATTTGATGGATTAAATGTGTGATAAAATAATTTTTATCTATCAATCTTTTGTTCACTACAAAGGATTAATGAAGGATTAAAATTGGGATAAATAATTATCTCTTTATTTGGAGGATTATTTCAATCCTACTTATATTAGTTGAATTAAAATTAATGAAAAATAATTTAAATGATTAAAATAATCCCGAGCTTTGGAATATCCTCAAATATTAATCCTTAAAAGTAAACACTTAATTATGTTGGATTAATTTTATCTATCCAACCTAATCATGTAAAGTAAACACCACCTAAATGTATACACATATTAATAATATAAAAACCTTAGATGAGTGGCCATAAAGCAAAGGCAAAAGTGATAGTAACAGCATTAGAAAAACAGTAATTTTTTAGTCTTCGCATCAAAATGTAGACACGTCATTTCAACCCGCACATTAAAAAAAATGTGTATACATACACATTTACATACAAATATATATTGACACAAATCACAGACAAGCCATTGTATTTTGCAGCTAGAAGCCTAAAAAAGAGCGAAGAAAATCGAAAACTTGGGGAGAGAAAATTCTCAGCGTCTGTTTAGAGACAGAGAGAGAGATGGCATCCTTCGACGAGGCAGCTCCTCCATTTGACTACGAAGGACACACCAGCTACGCCGATAATTATTCCGCCTTCTCCTCCACCGACGCCCCGCCCTACTCCGGCTCCGCCTTCACGCCGGAATACTCGGAGTCCGAGCAAGTTCCAGTACACCAGCCCAACACCTCCGATCCATTCGGTTCGAGTCGAATGCCGAGCCTTTCGAGCACGACGCTTCGGTTCCGGTCTCGAACGGCAACGGGAGCTCGCCGTACGACCTCGGCGGGGACTCCGAAGGCATATTCACGTCGGACGGACCGATCCTTCCGCCTCCTAACGAGATGCAGGAAGAAGGATTCGCTCTTCGCGAATGGCGGAGGTGAGGTTCCTGAACTTCAATCTGTAGTTAGTTTTTTGTTTTCTGCTCGGATACATCGTTGGATCTGCTTCTTAGTGCTTGATTAGGGCTGCGGTGAAGTTGATTTAAGCTTGTTAGTTCTCGTTATTACTGATTTCATGGAGATCTCTTGCTGGATTGTAGTTGGATCGTTAGGAACGGTGAGCGAAAATGGTTATATAATTATTAAGTTTTGGAGAAAAAATATATAAGAGAAGTTTTATGGGCATAATTTATTTGCGTCAAATGGATCTTAGGAAAAGGATAATCTATTTGATTTGCTGATGGACATGGTTTAACTTGGATAGTATATACAAATCATCCCTATATTTCAGCACATATGTAGATTCAGTTTCTCAAACCTATTATAGCTCTCTGCAACCTTCTCGCTACTAGATCTATTGGTTGGGGCCATATAGGAAGAATCAAGATGTAATCAGGCAGCTTATATCGATCTAGATGAGAACAACTTGACAATTTGATTTTCGGAGGAAACACAAAATCACATAAATCCAATATTATTAGCCTGTCAACTTGATTTAAATGTTTTATATTAGTTGACATGAGCTTATGCAGTGTGACATCTGTGGTAATCGAAGAATAGGTAAGTGAAAGTAAATGGGGATATTCACATATTGTTTTAGATAACATTCATAAAGATAGATTATCTAGGCAGTCACTTCAGTTTATTACTTATTAGATCATATTAAATATGAAGTCTTTGGGATACCCTGGTTTCATACTAAATTAGTGGTGACTGGTGTCCAGCTAGCTCTGAAAAATAACTTCGATTGGACATTGTTTCTGAACAGAATCCACTTGGTGGGTGTCAACAAGATTCTAAATCACACTTAAGTAATTTGTTCCTAAATCTTAATTGCTTCCATATCCATTGTCCCATTTTGATGGTCTTATTACTCATATAAATGTGTGGTTTGACTTACTAAAATAGAGAACATGAAGGGTTTGGATCGGTTAATTCTCCATATAAAGAAATATTTTGGGTATAGCATCTTCGTTTCATGTGAAAATTGATAATCACATACATTACAATGTGACCAAGTATGTTAATTTTTATGAAAGATTTATCATTTGGACATAAACAGAGACAATTGCCCCATTTTGAGTTAATTGGATGTTGGTTGTTTGCTTTTCTTGGGTCCATGATTAATGATGAAAAGCTTGCCATACAAGAACGTCTTATCACGAAACCAGAAGGCTTTTATGGGTGTAGTTGGAAACATGCAAAATAAAATGGAAATGAAACTGAGCAGTGAGCACCTAGCTGCCCTAGCATACTGCATTATGCCTTAAGAAATTTTTCTTTGGGCTCGGCCAAATTAAATGATTAAAGCAATTGGATCTACTGATAAGGAAAAATTATCATCATGGTTTCTGCTTGCAGGCTAAACACCATTCGTCTGGAAGAGAAGGAAAAGAAGGAAAAGAGATGCGGAACCAAATTATCATAGAAGGCGAAGAGTATATAAAAGCTTTCTATGAGAAGACGAAGCTTAATGTGAAACTAACAAGAGCAGTAATCGAGAGAAAGAGAGGTTTGAGATTTCGTACCTTGAGCCTTGATGATAGTCATTTTAGTTATAAGAATATAATTGCAACCTTTACCCTGATGCATCTATTTATATTTTTGAAAACAGTTATCCCTAGCCAGTCAAGAGAAATTCCACAAAGAGGCTGACACACACTACTGGAAATCCATAGCAGAGCTCGTCCCAAACAAGTGGCCCACATCGAGAAGAGAGGAAAGAAGAAGGATCAAGATAAGAAGCCATCCATCACAGTCGTGCAAGGCCCCAAACCCGGCAAACCAACTGACCTCTCAAGGATGCGTGGAATATTGGTGAAGCTGAAACATAATCCCCCGCCACACATGCTTCCACCACCTCCGCCTGCTCCGGCTAAGGACGGGAAAGACGGCAAGGATGGGAAGAACAAGAAAGATGTAAAAGAAACGATCGAGAAACCAACTTCAGCTAAAGATGCTGCGGGGGAGTCCGCTCCTAACGGTGCTGCTGCTGCTGCTGCTGCTGCTCAAGCATCGGAAGAACCTGCAGCTCCTGCTGACCCAGCCGAGTAGCTGATGCTGCCGAGTTTTTCACTGCATGCTGTTTGGCACCATGATTCCAGAAATTCCTCTTTTATATTAAATTCGCAATTTATTCATCTTTTATGTTTGCCTTTTTTTTTTTGAATCAGACGAACCAAAGAAACTATGGCTGGGCGAAGCAGTAGTGTTTTGTTGATCTTAAACTATAGTCAGATAATTCTTGTTTGTGTAGTGTAATTGTATGGACATATTTTGTCGTTGTAATTTTACTTATTCTGCCTTGTTTTTTTTCTTCTTCATGATTTTGGTAGCTGTTGACGCCATACATGCATTCAGAAAATATATTGCCACAAATAAGATACGCCTGTACACAAATCAAGCTATTTTGAGCTCGATTCAAAAATGCTTGTTCGAAATCGATCATTTAGTAAACATGTTCAACTCGAGACCTGCAACATGTTCAAGCTTGAGTCTACCAACATTATCATTATATACTTATTTGTAGTAAACAAAAATAATATAAAATGTGATATATATATATATATATATATATATATATATATATATATATATATATATATATGACTATTGAATTTTTGGCGAACCGAGTTTTGAGTTATTGACAAGCCGAGCCCAAGCCTGCCAGTATTTGGCTAGGCTCGGCTAGTTATAGCCCTTCTCATAAAGGAACATGAAAACCTTGGGACACATTTATATCCGTGAGTCGAGATGTATTCATATCCGACTCGATACTCAATTCAAGCCCATATAGTCGCATGCTTAATTTTGAAAAGAGCAGTTGCGAAATAACGAATTAACATATATTGGTTCAATTTACAAAATCCACACAACAAAGCGTCCCGTGTACAAAGCAAATACAAAGTGTTCCAACCTCCAATGCCCCAGAAATCAGAACCACCAAATAACCCCAAGATTTGAGCATTCCTATTTTATACCCAAATACGCAAGAGAAGGTGTATTGAAAGAAGTGGAATCAACCTCATCTTGGGGTTACCTGAGTGATTGTGGAGGAAAAGAGTTCATCTGATAACTGGCTGAAGTGCCGGGTAATTTATCCTTTGCTGATCTGCCACTAAGACTAGCGAATCATCGAAGAAACCTGGAGGTGTGAGTTCGTTTTCGTTGAGTCGAACATTTCTTGAGAGCATCTCAATAACCTGGCTCATCAATGGCCTTCTGCTCGCGGCTGCTTGGGTGCAGAAGAGGCAACTTTCACGTACCTCAGAACCTCATTCTCTGGAAATTCTTCCAGTTCAGGGTCGACCAGATCGAGCAGTTTCCTTTCTTGATAAAGCTCCCATGCCTATCGAGCATTACGTTGAAATAGGAAGTATAACAGTTCACATAATAAAGAGGAAACATATTAGCAGGCACCAGGCAGAAGTAAAAGAAAGAACTAAAATATAGAGATTTATGAAGTTCCATCACATAAATCAGATATGTAAGGAGCATATTTCACAAGAAACATTCATAAGGTACAGAGAGGTTTTGAAATGAATCGCGTACCCATTCAGCTAGCAACTTTCGAACGCCTCCATGATCAGCATTCACCCAAGTTCGGCCACTTACAACTTCGAGTGTTAGAATCCCGTAGCTATAGATGTCAGCCTTCACTGTCAAATGACCGCCTAATGCATATTCAGGAGCTAGGTAACCTCTGTAAGGCAGAAACCAAAGGGAAAAGTTAGTCTACCAAAAATAAAAATAAAATAAAAATAAAAAGGAACCAAAGGTAGCATAGAAGACCAGTTTGTGCCATAGTTTTTGCATATGGAAACATTATGAAATGTTACAAAAGGGACATACATTGTTCCTGCTATTTTTGTGGTAATGTGGGATATACTGTCTGGGAAAAGTTTAGCCAACCCAAAATCTCCAATTTTTGGTTGGAAGTCCGCGTCCAAAAGTATATTGCTACCTTTGATGTCTCTATGCACAATGCGAGGCACAAGTTGTTCGTGAAGGAATGCAAGCCCTCTGGCAGTGCCCAAGCAGATGGTAGACCTTCTTCCCCAATCAAGTTTTATGGATCTCCTTGGACCTGCGATGTTTGAAAGCTTACTTTGTATGGGCATAGAAAATTTCAATTGCTTCAATTTCCAGAACTTATGGACCAAAATACCTAGTAATGCACGATCAATGCTGTTATTTTCTAAATATTCATACACCAAAATCTGGTCACGTCCATGTACACAGCACCCAAGTAACTGAACTAGATTTGGATGTTTGACATTAGAAATAGTCTCAATCTCTGTTAAAACTCACGCTCTCCCTGCTTTGACTCAGCAGAGAGCATCTTCACTGCAACTACCATTCCATTTTTGAGAATTCCCTATACAAAACCAGTGTTAACAGTTGACAGAAACCAAGCAATAAGATACTGAAAATAAATCTACTTACTCTAATCAGGTCAGTGGGCCCAAATTATAAACAATGTAAACTTCTAGTGAACTTAATAGATAATATTAAAGTATTTTGATTGGCAGAATTAATTCAGATGCCCACATAATTAAAAAGAAATATAAAAAATAAAAACTTTCTTGAGCCAGTCAAATAGTTGTTACTTTCCGGATGCATGCTTTTCTAATATCTTTCATGTTCTTAGGTACAAGTGTTTCTGAAAATTAGATGAATCTGTGAGAACTTCCTGATTAAGCTCCTTCACCTTTAGTTAAAGGTGATGCTATTAGACAGACAAATTTGAAACCTATAAGTGGGTTCAAGAATTCATGAAACAGAAGAAAACTTGTTGCATCTGGAGCTTATTTATTTATCTTCAAAATTAAAGCTTTCAGCTGTTCAAGCTTCATCCTCTCCTATATAAACATACCAAGAGAGGAGGGAGACTAGATGTTAAAATCTAATGATAAGTAGTACCTGGAGAAAGTAATAATCAGAAATAACAGGTTAAGTTGCTAATGAGGAGGAAAAGGAGATGCAGAATTTTGTAATACCTTGTAAACTATACCAAAACCTCCTCGCCCTATTTTGTTACTCCGATTAAAGTTATTTGTTGCTGCTTGTAGTTCATCGAATGGGAAAGTTCTCGTCTTTGTGACAGTGACTGCTGTTTAGAGAAAAAATCACAAGTTGTAAAGAAAGAAAGAAAACAAGAGAAAAGTAAAATTATACTGGAAAAAAAGCTGAAAGGAAATAAGGCATCATAACTAAACGATCATGACAAAACTGTCTCTTTTCTTATACCAATGAATATCTGGAAGTCTCTGTTTCTCAATTAGGTTAGCAGATGCAGTTACAACTAGTTTAGAGAGATGCATTTTTGACAATCTAACTCTGTTTCTAGACCTAAAAGGCTAAAACCCTTGTTCAAATAAGAGATATATATATATATATATATGATGCTGTGGCAACCGCCAAAGATAATGGTTAATACTTCAATGATCTGAAGCATCAGCATCCATATTTAGGAATGATCATGAATTCACTTGTTTTGAATGGCTTTCAAATTTCTAATGGCATACTGAGGTGAGAACACGCCAAAAGCATGCCAAAAGCAGAATAGCCTATTGGACCAGTTACGACATAATGAAACATAAGATAAAAACAAAGACTGAATTGATCGAGAACTTTAAAGAATATGATTATATGAATCAATTCCACAAGGACTCCACCAAGCAGTAGTATGCTGAAGCAGTTACCTTCTTGATCTTGTTCGGAATTACGAATATGTTTATTGCTGTTTTTCCGGAGCACGGTTGACGTACCAAAGCATCCACAGCTCATGTTTTCAGTCACCTACAAATATAACTACTCCAGATCCAACAAAAACGTCTCTCAATTTGGAGAGAAGCTGATCAAGTTGTTTCCATTAGCTACCCCCTGCTTTTCCTATTCGCATTTCTGCATGGATCAACTTTTCATGCCTGTCCACAATTATGATACAACTATAACATGCAACTCACGTATAAGGGCAAATACAAACCACAATTTTGTTCATTTCTGATAGCAAGAACCATCTTTGCCCTTTAAAAGACATAATACAATATCACTGCACCATAATTCTAAAAGAAAAATAGAGCAACCATACGTGTTTAAAACATTCCAAAATACCAGCCACAGCATGCTCTTCCAGGCAAATAATACTATTATTTTCTCGAGAGTAAGATCGGTCGTTTCAGTTTTAGAAACATGACAATTTCATAATCATGATCCAAATGCAGGGGTTGATCGCTCTCTCTCTCTCTCACACGCGCGCGCGCGCGATTAAACTTTCAGGCGCTCGATAAGTAACACGACATAATTTACTCCAGCTACAGAGAATCTCAAACAGGAACAATTTGTTTCAACGAAACCAAGGAAATTATTTTGATCAAGAAATCATTACAAAAACTCTCGATCGCGCACGAGCACGCACTCAGTATCCCAAGTATCAAGTAGGCGGAATTTCATCATTAAAATACGAATTCTTCCAATGCAATCCATAATCTCAACCAGGTAAACTCCTACCCCCCAAAAAAAAAAACAAAAAACAGAAGAAGCCATCCGTAGTTGTAGAAGACAAAATCATCTACATTCGAGATATAAATCATCCAAATCACAATCCGAGCAAAATTTCACACAATTCCAGAATGCATAACAAATTAATATCAAAAGCAACCAGGAAAAAGCAAACGAATTACATAACCAATTCTGCTGAAACAAAAACGACGATCGCCACTCACAAATCAATCGGCGCCGTCAGCATACAGCGAGGAAGCAACAGCGTGCGCCGCGGCGGAGAGGATCGGCAAGAGAGCTTGGAAAACAAGCGTGTGGATGCGTGTGTAATGCGAAGAAGAAGGAGTCAGTAGTCATGGCTGGCGCGGAAGCTTGGATGTCCAACCCTTTTTTTTTGCGTGAAATCTCGACAGCGATGTCGAGCTGTGTCTTTTCCCCTTCTCCTTCTGGGGCCTACAGTTGCCCAATGTCATTTTCCACGAGCTTTTCTATTTCATTTTTATTTCACCACTCTTGACTTGTACATAAATATGAAATCAATTTAAATATTGCCTACTTAGGGCTGTTTGATAACTTTGATTTAAAGAATGTTTTCAAATATGGATTTTCTTTTCAAGTTTAGCGTTAAAATAACTAAGTATATCGAGTGGGCTCCAGCTATGAAATTCGAAATATAAGAATTTTTCTTTACAAAAAAATAATATTTCGATTTTTCGGGTTGGAATTAATTTTATTCCGAAGCATTCGAATGCCTTTGCCCTACATCCAAAGCTCGCAAATGGGCGTATCAGGCCGGGCAGGCCTGAGTTCATCGGACTTTTCCTAGAAATCGAGTCGGGTCGGGCCGAAAATCTATCTGATCGGAAAAAATGAGGCAGATCTAAAATTGCATTGGAGTTCGGACTCTGCAATCAAACTTCTTCCCAGCCATAGCTCGCTTCAAAGGCCGGAGTAGACCGAGATTTTGAGCTGTGACTTCTTTGAGGTGGAGAACATAGAGAATTTTCCGATGAGCCTATCGAGATCGGGCTTCATAAGGTGGAACGTCGCCGCCAGAGCTTGAGAATTGGCATCAGGGAAGCTGTTGTTTTATGATGAAATTTAGGACACGATGACTATCTCTCTCTATCTCTCTCCCCATCTCTCTCCGAGCAGCTAGCTTTGGTTGCAACTTTTATCCTGATTTTTCTTAGATCTGTCATTTTATCGAATGCTATAAATGCTTGGGTTTTCAGCTCTCTCTCTCTCTCTCTCTCTGCGGGTAGCTAGCTCTGATTGAAATTACAATTTTTTTAACTTACGTGGATGTAGACGTGGATTCTCCAGCGAGCCACGTTAAGATATGGACGCCGAAAACTTTACGGGGACATAAGTATTTTAATAACAAGATGCTCAAGTTGGAACACTAAAAGTGAAAAGATGTGTGTGTGTGTGTTGGCTGTGGTAGAGTGGTTAATCTTGCGAGAAGGTCTCGAGTTCGAGTCAATTGTGTGACCTTTAAAATTCTGATAATTGACGCAAAAAAAAAAAAAAAAGTGAAAAGATCAAAACATTGCGATATTAATTGTTATTTACTCTTTTTTATATGGATTCTCCAACAAGCTACGTTACCATAGGGACGTTGGAAACTTTACGGATGATATTAAATGAAAAATATGAAACGTGAAGTATTTTAATATTAATATGGTAGATTAGGACACTAACTAAAAAATATCTGTTTACCTAAATAATATTATTAATTAGAGGCGAGACTTTATCCTACTACGAAAGCATGAGTTTGACTAATTAAAGACAAAAGTCATCAAGCCACGAGTTAATTAACTATTTTGGGCAAAAAAGATTTAAATAACTAAAGGGTGCCCAACTTATATACCCAACTTATATCCCCAACTTATTAACTAAAGGGTGCCCAACTTATATACCCAACTTTTAAAAATTAAGTACACCCCATATCCAATCTAAAAATTAACTACACCCCATACCCAAACCTATTAAAAAATTATATTTTTGTTCAAAAACAGTCAAAATTTGCAGAAATTTGCAGACGTCTTCGACGTCTTCTCACATGGAATCTGATTCCCTTTTTTTCTGTGATAACATTAACGCCTCTTGACAATTGACAACCCACATTCACGCATTCACAACCATTTCACATTTTTCTTCGTCAAAAAATTTGAAACACTCTTGTGAATTTCGATTTCAAATTTCTTCTCGCAATTTTCTTCATTTCCATTCTCATTCTCATTCCGTGTGAATTTCAATTTCTATTTCCATTCTCATTCCGTGAATTTCGAAAGATAAGACACCGTGAAGAACAAGAGGTAATTCTCATTTTAGGCCAAAATCATACATGTTTATTGTTGTTTCGCAAAATTGAAGTTTCGGTCGGAGAATTCGTTGTTTCGGTCGACCGGAGACAGCGATTTGACCGAAACTTCAATTCGACGGAAACAACAAATTAATTCGAAATTGAATTAATTTGTTGTTTCGGTCGACCAATAATTTCCGGTCGAGGAAGGCTTCTTTCGGTCGACGAAAACAACGATGCCTTCCTCGATCGAAACTTCAATTTCGACGGAACAACAAATTAATTCAATTTCTTGAATTAATTTATTGTTCCGATCGAAAATAAGTTCCTATTGAGAATTTATGTTTCCGGTCAAAATTTATGTTTCGGTCAATGATTTATGTTTCGGTCAAAATTTATGTTTCGGTCAATGATTAATTAATTTATTTATGTTTCTGTCAAAATTTATTTATGTTTCTGTCAAAATTTATTTATGTTTCAGTCAAAATTTAATTAATTTAATAAAACTCCATAAACATATTAAATTCCATCAATTGATTTATGTTTTCGGTCAATGAAAATTAATTAAATTTTGACCGAAACATATTAAATAATTGAGATTTCGGAAACATATCATTTCGAATCATGCGACCGAAACATATTAAATAAATGAATGGAGATTGACCGAAACATATTAAATGAATGGAGATTGATTTGAAACATATTAAATAAATGAATGGAAACATATTAAATTCCATTCCAGAATCATGCGATAGGAATTAAACATGTCATTCATTTATGTTTAGGTCAAAATTTAATTAATTTTCTTTGACTAAATGAATGGATGAAATTTAATATGTTTCCGGGTTTTATTAATCCATTCGTTTCTCGATCATTTCTTGATTTCTGAGGTTGTTAACAAACAAAATATTATTGTTTTGTCGGTGGCGTGTCATGATCAAATCGAAACTAATTGATGGACTATAGATATATATTAAAAAAGCGAATGAGTATCTGATGTATCAATTTTTCAAATGGTTATGTCGCATACATACTTTTACAAAAGTGTGTCTTGTATATTTTCCTAAATAAAATTTAGTCATTTAATTGATTACATCACCAATGAACAGTCAGAAGCCAAAGAATTTCCACCCTAGAAGACAATATCGATTACTAGAGAATTGACGAGAAAATATTCTCAGGCGGAAATACGTGGTAGCGGATTAGGGTAATATAACGTGGAAGTATTGGAACTTCAAATATCTTTGTCATAATGTGATCAAATACAGTACGGTCCTATTAAATCAATATTAATTTTTATATACTAAAGAATAGTAGGCAATTTGTAGTGTACCATCAAGTCATAGTCAATTTGCACCAAGCACCACTCATCGGAATTTCACATTTTTATACATGATTTTTTTATTTTATTTTTTATCATATCTCATATATTTTTTATATGAACATTTTCAAATATTATCCCAACGCAGGTGGAATACGAAAATTGTCGCAACATTTCTACAGTAACAAATTTTGTAGTCGAACTTTTTATGATTGTACAAGAATAGATATATAATGTGTCGTGATATAATAATACTCCCTCTGTCCCGTCGAATATGGATCATTTATTTTTCGATACAGTTATTTAGAATAATTATATAAAGTGGTTAAAATGATAAAAAGTAAGTTGGATCGTATCTTTTAAAGAGATAATTATTTATTAAAAAGAAAATGAACCAAGTTGAATGGGACAGCCCGAAAATATGACCCTACCTACTTTTTATAATCGTTTTCGGATGGACAAAGGGAAATTTTTTTAGATAATCCATATATTGGTCTCATCAATTTTATAAATTAACAATTCTTAAGTATTGCAAGTGTGAATGTTATGATAATTTGTTGAAATATGAATATATTAGTATATTTTTTTAATAATATAAGTGAATTTCTAAGTGCGTTAAAAATTATGGTTTCAAGTCTTCAATTGCAATAAAAAATATGAAAAAATGTTTCCGTTTTCATTACTTCTTTTCACATGATTGGTTCTAACGGTGTTGAATATTTTTCATTTAGTTACAATAAATTGGTAAATATATGAATATATTTAATTAGATATAGAAACATCATGCTTGTATAAATTAATTTTATACTCCTTTTGTCCATAAAAAATTTGCATTTTTTTGGTGGCACGAATTTTAATAAATTATAGTGAGTAGAAAATGGACGATCCTACATTATAATGTCAAAAAGAAAAAGAATGCCGGTTTTTGATAGACGAATCAAAAATGAATTAAATGTAGGCTTTTGGTGGACGGATGAAGTATAAAATTATATTTGTTGAAATCGAGATAATCTCTTTAAATTAATAAGATATTAATTTATTGATTTATTAATATCTCTCTAGATATGACAAAGTGAAACTTAGTTGGTAAGACTATTCCCCTCCAAGCAATAGATTGGAGATTCAAGTCATCCAGCGAGTTTAGTGTGTATAATTTCAAAATATATATACTTATACATATATATATATATATATATATATATATATATTAATAAAATATCTTGATTCCAGAGCTATTAATTTATAGAGATTTTAGTATATCAACACCAAAAGAATTACGATTAAAACATATTGGATATAATAGTGTTGGTATATACTACATATAAAACACATAGGGTGTGAATAAGCAGATAATATATTAATAGTTTTTTTTTCTCAATTAATATAGAAATTTTAAAGGTCTTATCACGGTGGACTCGAATTCAAAACTTTTGGCATCAGACATTAACCACTCTATCATTAGATCAATATATAAACACCCATATATTAATATTTAGTGACTTTAATAGTGAGACGGAGTTCACCCAAGTTTTTGTCTTCTTTTGCAGATGAATACCTTATTCTCTTATATTTGTTCTCCCCCTTTTCCTTCATCAATTGCCAATTTTTTTTCATTTTTCAGTACAATTTTCCAAGTACAGTGGAAGATTTTCTATTGCATGCTCTCTCCCCTGTGGGAGTTGAAGTCCTTACCAGGAAATTTGAGCAGATTGATAAAAGGATTGCTCCAGATGAGCGGTGCAGTGCATATTGATTTCTTTTCTATGCTCCATGAAGACTAGGATGTCTAACTGATTTTAACTAGGATATAAAAATATTTATTATAAATATATATAAGTTTATCCAAAACAATATACAAAAATAAATTGTATTCTGAAAACAATAAATAATAAAAGAAGTAAACAAATTTATAAAGCGATGTACAACAAATTATGCAGCAGTGAGAATGATTAAAGAATAAAGTGATGTACAACAAATTATGCGGCTGTGAAAGAATTATCAAAGAAAAGTTAATAAATATATAACCAAATACTTCATCCTAAAACAATGTCTCCCTCGTTCAAAGTCGGACCACCGGCCCATCATTTAATCCTTTTATTTTCATCCTATTTTATTGCAAATCTGTTAAACATAATGGAAAATTTTAAAGAGATCTGTTTAGATATATTTTCTAAAACACATAAATAAGAAACATAAGAAAAAATATTTTAAATATATAAAGGGTATTATTAGTATTTATCCATAATATATATATATATACTATATAGGGGTTGGTTATAAAGAGAACCACATCTTAGATAAGAACTAAGAACCAATAACTATCGTTAGATTAAGTAAGATCGGACGACACATAATTATTTAATGATAAAATAATCAAATCCCTAAATTTTCGTTATTTGGATATTACATTCTATTTTTCGTTGTTCATATAATTCATTGTTGTTATGCATATAATCATAGTTCTTGTGCATCTTATTCATTCCAATTCATTGTTATGTTCATGTTATTCATGGTGTTATGCATATAATAGTAGTAATTATGCATACGAGAATAATTACGAAAATTAATATACAAATCCTTGATTTTAGGGCTAAGCGGTTATCATTAAATTATGAGGATAATCAACTATTTATAATTAATCTTGACCATTAGATTATAAAAATGAATGGACCACATTAGTTCTTGGTTACCAAAAAGTTGGAGTTACCATTTGATCACTCATATATATATATATATATATATATATATATATATATATATATATATATATAGTTTGGTTGAAATAAGAAATTCGTATCCTAAAAGCTAAACCAACTGAATTAAATCGTGAAAGTTGATAAATCCGTTGAGAAGTTAATGAATTCAAAATTCGAAATTTTCACCCGGGTCGAATCCCATGAGAGGAAAATCCTATTTTTGGATTGATAATTTTCCAACGGATTCATCAACTTTAATGTAATTCATGATTTTAGTTACATGATAAAATGGTTACCACGTTAACCTCTCTATATATATATACGCACATATTTAAAACGCACACGTAATATAAATTTGAAACTTTTGTACGACAAAAAGTATAAGAAATGACAAATGTATGTTTTTTTTTTCGATAAATGAAAGCACAATAGATGACTTCCGTGTTATGTGGTCTCGTTTACTAAACGACAAAAAAACCGACATCGGAGCTTTGCCTATAACAGAGGAAACCCGAAACCTGCGATTGTGATAGCACTTGATTTTTATTCTAGTTTTCTAGAAAAAAATGATGAACGATGACCAGGGCCGTTCCTGTGGGCGAACGAGCATGGACGATCGTTAAAGCTTCATCGTTTAGAAACGAAATTTTATATATCTTCTTATATTAATATAAATATTTCTTGAAAAATAAAATAGTCAATGACCAAAATGTTGTTATAAATTTTAGGGCTCAAATTTTGTAAAAATAATTCTTATAAATGATATATTGAGTATCTTTTAGATATATTGATTATATCTATTAGTGAAAAAATTTCGTTTTGTTGTTTAGTCAAGGCATTATTTATCGGGATAGTGGCGATGACTAAGGGTTTCTAAAGTCGTATTCTAAAATACTATTCCTCCATCTATCAAAAGTTTATATTATTTTGATAATATGAGTTTTAATAAATTATAATAAGTATAAAGTGAGTGAAGATAATAAAATGAATATACTAGTGAGAGTAAAAATATAGTAAATAAGTTATAAATTGAGAATAATTGATATTTTAAAAATAGAAAATACAAACATTTGGTGAACGGAGGGAGTATGAAATAAATTGGGAGACATATTTTAATAGATGAACGTCGATAATATATAACGTCAAAAGACAACGATCGAACTCAAAAGTATTTTTAATTGGAACTAGATATCATTATCTATACTGTAGTATATACGATTGAGAATACTTCAATCTCATTTTCATGTCTCATTAATAATAATAATAATATTTTTCAGTAATCGAACATATTTGATACAGTATGGTCACATTAAAAACAGTCATTTTGGGCTTCGAAAATCATATATGGCTCATAAGCTAATTCATTCCCAATCGAAGCACTTCTTAGGTTCAAAGTCGACCCATCTGCTGGCAGGGTCACGCTGAAATCCATATCATTAGGGATGCACAAAATCTAATCAAACTGCCCAAATCAAATCAATTTAATCAAATTCAAACCGAAAAACTATGGTATAGATTGATGCATAGAAGGTTATGGTTTTAAAATATCTCATAGATTTAATTCTTTTTGTTGGCAGTGGTTTAAGAGAAATATAATATTAATTAATTTCATAGAAATGTGTGCCTCTACCAGCGATCGGTGAGCTTCATAATTCATAGTAGATAGAAAATAGATGGATGTTATTCGCCCATAATCAATTTTATTAAATGAAAAAATTATTTATTTAATTTTTGATCTATTAAAACCATTTTATGGAATTACAATTTTGCATCTATCGAATGAAAATTTTAAATTTAAATTTAATAATTTAATATTTTTCAGAATATATGGAAAAAATGACTTGTGGTCAACCATAATGTGACCGTATAGCTTTATTATAGAAAATACTGCAAAATCTGCTATTTTATGTTGTTGGGGTTTGATTAGAGCTTCCTAGTGAACTAAAGAAGAGTTGACAGTCTGCAAATTTCAATTTGAAAAAGAAACCTAATAATAAAGAGATAATGATTATCATTTTTTAATCTTTAACCTCGTTTTGAGCTCATATGACATCAAAAACTTAATTTTTATGCATGTATTGCCATTAGAGGTCGAACCACATAATAGCTTGAAAAAGAATTCCGCTCACACCGGTCCGATCTGAGGGGCTAATATAGTAGGGGTGTCTAAACGGTTTCGGTTAGAATCGAACCGAACCGCCAAACAAATTCGGTTAACCGAAAACCGAAAATTTGGTTATCGGTTCGGTTTGATTCGAGTTGAAAAATATTCGGTTATTGGTTAACCGATAACCCGAACAGTTCGAACCAAAAAAACCGTTTTATTTTAATTATTATTTCAATTACTAATTAATTAATTAAAATTATGAAAATCAATTTTAATTATTACTTTATTAATTATTGTTAAATATTTTATCTATTTTAATAAGTTTCAGCTTTTAATTATTATTTTATTTGTTTTATTATTAATTAATTTTAATTCGGTTTTTGGTTAGCAGAAAACGAACCGAAACCGATCGGTTTTAGTTAACAAAATTTAAAGCAGTTCGATTCGGTTCCACTTTTCGGAGAAATTCGGTTGATTAATCGAAAAATTCGGTTCGATTAACAAAATCGAACAGTTAGACACCCCTAAATATAGCCCTAAAGATCGTGTTAGCGTGGCTCCGTCCGAAAATTTTATGCATAACAATGATTTAAGGGCCAGATTGGGGTACATATATTACGCTTGGAAATTTATCTAGCCCGACCTGAAAATTGATCGGTGATCTAGTGGTTTCATATCAGTTAGCTCGGCTCGACTCCTTTGTGATATATTTAACTACTTTGCCATCTTCAATTTTTTATATTTTTTATAAATAAAAATTAAGAAGAGGCACTAAAAGCGGTTTAGAATAAGAGCGCTTTCAAGTCAACAGTCTTCTCTGACCACCTCTTCTCACCCTTCTTGCACTGCTTCCGACTGTCATCGAATCCCGCAGCTCCGGTAACTCAACAAACCAAAACCGATGAGTAGTGGCAGCGGCGGTGGAGGGCAGCCGGCGGCGCACTCATTGGCGTTCAGAGTGATGCGTCTGTGCCGCCCGACGCTCCACGTGGATAATTCCCCTCTCAAATTCGACCCCTGCGATCTCCTCTTCGGCGAGGACCTTTTCGACGATCCAATCGCGGCGTCGCACCTCCCTCGCCTCATCGGCGGCCAATCAAACACCGCGGCCCTAGATCCGACCGACCTCAGCTACCGCAGCAGATTCCTCCTTCAGCAACCCACCGATTCGCTCGGCCTCCCAGGCCTACTCGTTCTCCCCCAATCCTTTGGGTATATACACGTATATACGTACACCTTTGGTATCTGTTTATGCGTTTGACATTTGCTGGTTCAGGTTGTGCCATTTTGTCAGGAGAGGAATAGTTAATGCTCTCAAGTTTGGCTCTTGATTGATGGATGTTTGCATTTATCTGTTTGTGATTTTCGTCTTTTCTTTCATGATTAGAGCGATATATTTGGGGAGACTTTCTGCAGTTATGTAAGCATCAACAACAGTTCCAATTTTGAAGTCCGAGATGTTGTGATTAAGGTGAATATCATATCATTTGATTCTACATTTATGAATTATTATCTGAATACTTTTGGTTGGGATTTCCTTTGAGCTGTTCAAATCATGCATAATGGTTTGAATTTCGCTGTGTGGTCTGGAGGCACCACAGCAAATTTTTGAGGAGAATGAACTACTGCGTAGAGAGAGAGAGAGAGAGAGAGAGAGAGAGAGAGAATTCTCTATAATTCAGCTGTGGTTCAATTATTTTACATGCCATGACAATTATGTTTATAGGAATTCTTCTTGAATTCGTTATTGTCCTTTCACCGTGACTAAATATTTCTAGTTGCAAGCACATTGTATGGAATTTGTACTTTATAGGTTTATAGATTACTTTTGCCAGCAATTTTAGAAGTTACAAGGAGTGGAGTAATCAGTTTCTATAGTTCTGTGCGTGTTGTGTATGTGTGTAGTTTAAGTCCAGCTTAGTGATGTCTTTGTCATTAATTTTGGTTTGTACTAATTAGTTAATGGAATTTTCCAGGAATGAGAGTGTGTCACTATATGTTGCACTCACTATTCTCCAGATCTTTTTGCTCGGTTAAACTTTAATTATATTCCTTGTAATTTAGTTTAGTTCAAACCTTCCTATGCACATTTGAAACAGATCTGAGAAATGAGAATTATAACAGATGACCCCTAGAAAGCACAAAGGCGAACCAAAAAAATCACATAGAGGATGTATGCATGATGAATTATTTTTAGATTTTTATAGAAAAATCTGGCTTGTTTTGGGGATGCCAATTTCCTTTTCCATCTTATGTGGCGGTTGCAATTAGGATCCATATTTTAACTTCAATTTGGTTATCAATAGGCTGAAATTCAAACAGAAAGACAAAGATTACTGCTGTTGGATACATCAAAGTCACCTGTTGAATCGATACGTGCTGGTGGACGTTATGATTTCATTGTGGAACATGATGTTAAAGAGCTGGGTGCTCACACGTAAGCTGACTTGGAAAAAGTGTTTCAAGGCTAAAATTTAATAAATCTTATGTGATGTGAGTCTGTGACTATGATAGTTAGTGTTGTGTCTTGCATGGTGGTTTTCTTGCATCAACAGGTTGGTGTGTACAGCACTTTACACTGATGGCGACAATGAGCGAAAGTATCTCCCACAATTTTTCAAATTCATGGTTTCAAACCCCCTCTCAGTCCGGACTAAGGTACTCCTTTGTAAAGTTTCTCATGCCATGCAATTTTCATGTCTAATGGATACCTTCCTTCTCTTTTCTTCATTTTACGTCAACCATCATGGTGGTTCTTTGAAATAAAGGTTCGGTGCTTGAAATAAAGCTATTGAAACCTTAAGCATGCCACACCTTGAAGCGCACACATGTATATATATGAGAACCACTTAGGTCTGTAGTTTCATCTCCAAAGAATAGATTCGTGAGGCTTGAAGTGAGAATCTTAATTTTCAAAAATCTGTCTGGCTTTTGGTGAAATTTGTTAGCAATGCAAAGTGCAAACGACTTGAAGTGAGATTTATTGGAAGTGAACATAAAAAAATGAATGCAAACTTGCTTGAAGATTGCCGAAGATAGTTGAAAATTTATCTTGTTATTGTCTCTTAATATTTGGTATGAAAATCTTCTATTACATAATATACAAATAACTCTAGATACTAGTTTGACTAGTTCTATCAACTGAACTGCTATAGTAGTATGATTGGTTTGACATCAGTCCAGTTCCATCGACACTACTCTTAGTTCCCATTTCATGTCAGAACACCACATTTTTTTTTCGATTTGTCAGTGTAATATTTATTCTCCTATTCATGCAGGTTCGCAATGTGAAGGTATGTCGGGAGTCGTTAAAGCTTTTGATTTTGGCTTCTACCTTCCGAATAATTTGTTATGAAAGAGTGTCCATAGTCCACATCACTATAATGTTAGTGCCCTTTGTAATTGTGACAACGGGTCATTACAGAGGTTACATGAGATTTCAGTTTGTAACCGAATACGTGTAGTGTGCAATTTGCTTAGCATATTGGGCTCACACAACACTGATGAGGTCCCGTGAAATTTTTAGTCATAATCCGCCAGCTTTCTGATCTTCATATTGGTAATGGGATGGTGCATAAGTGCATTCCTTGTCAGGTTATTATGATGAAAAGCAATTCCAGGCCTGTCTCTTCTATGAATGTGCTTTCCATTAAACAAGTTTTTCCCACTTTGTGATGGTCAAGTCAGTCTTCTCTCAGGACACAACATTTTTGGAGGCCTGCATAGAAAACCATACAAAATCTGACCTTTACATGGACCAAGTTGAGTTTGAGCCGGCTCAATATTGGGCGTAAAAGTCCTCATAGCTGCCGATCATTCTTCAGAGCCTAGCTCATTTTTGAGGTGGTCTGGATAGATCTTTTCACCAGAACTAAGTGAAAAGTCAAAATGTTTTTCTTTGCATAGGTAGTCTCCTATGCATATCTTTTAACTTCTATTTTGCTTTTACAGAGACTTTCAAGGAACCCATTCTCATCAAATCTGGAGGAGGAATTTATAATTATCTCTACCAGTTGAAATTCTCATCACCTGACAATGCACAATTTAAAGCTGAGAGCAGCAAGATTCTTGGTAAACTTCAGATAACATGGCGTACAAATTTGGGTGAGCCAGGTCGCTTGCAAACTCAACATATACTTGGTAATGTAAGTTGATTTTCTCCCTTTAACTTCTCATTCTAAAGAAAGAAATATACTTTAAAATGTTGGCCTGCATTAATGCTTGCTGTTGCCGACAACTGAGGATAGCCATAAGAAGAAAAGTCTTGTGATTTTGGTAACATCACCAGGAACTAAACTTAATACGACTGGATCCTCAGTGTGATTTTGGACTTTATAAATTGGTATTATTAAAACCTGTATCATTAAGCAACTCACATGTGGAACGAATCAAATATTCATATGTCATTGTCTCCTAAATAGTGTTCTGATTACAGTCAATTCCCCTGGCAGCCTGTTACTCAGAAGGACATTGAGTTGCATGCTGTGGAGATGCCATCTATGATTATCTTAGAGAAATCGTTCTTGGTAAATTCAAGCTCATTGAGAACTTGTATCAGATGGCTTCTATTGCCTAATCTCTAATTTCAACTTTATCATGGTGGTACCTGTAGAATGATCGTGATCTTTTTATGGCACTTAATTGCTATCTTAATTTTGTCCTAAGTTGCTTATATTTTCCAAAAACTTGACTAACTTGTACATTTTAATACAGCTTGAAACTTGTATATATTTTCCATTCTTGTTGCATCTTCCACTTTTCTGCTTCTCCATCATAAGTGGATTCCATTAGCTGAGGTGCCAGATAGATATCACATATGAATGGTCTGTTAAATGTGTACATGGTTATGAATGCTTGCATAGGAAATCAAGCATATAATCTAAGGACTAAGATTGAAAAACATTGTGTTAGTTACTTATAAAGAAAATATTGATTGCTTAAACCTTGAAGGCATAACCAAAATATGAGAAATGTCTAGGTCATTATGTGTATTTATAAGTTATGTGCTTTAAACTTGAAAATTTGTATGTTTCTGTTGAAAATTTGTATGTTTCTGTAGGTGGGTTTAAATCTCATAAATTTGACGGATCGCGTACTGGGGCCCTTTCAAGTATGGGTATCAGAAGGCAATTCACCTGATGAAAAGGCTGTTATGGTCAATGGTCTTAAGACAATGGTAACCCATCTAGAAATCTACCTTGATAACCTCTTTCACTAGATATATGTTATTTGATGGAAACCTCTGTAAAACTCTCAATGCTGCATTGATATTATTTGCATGACATTGTTTTTTTTATATGCACAAATGCCTCATGTTGTTACTGTGGCATATTCCATCGTATTTTTAAAATTCACTCATCTGGAGAATGGAAGTTTTGTTGAGCTATTCTGGCATTCTGCACATCTGAAAAGCTTAAACCCATTTCTACATATGAAAGTGGTAAGATTCTTTAACATATTTTGTGTGCTCTTGTTGCAGACTCTTGGAGAGTTACAACCACTTAGCTCACTAAAGTTTCAGTTGGTAAGTTCTTTGGCCAGTTTCAACATCTACTGCATATTTTCATGCATGGACTTGTATTGAGAATCTTTCATATTAGGAAGTGATATTATTACCAGATAAGAACTGGTTTGTACGTAGATAGATCAAAGATACTGTTACTTAATGATTTCCAAGATAAAATAAGGTCAGTCTAGCAAGGTGACCTTTTAAATCTAAATATAAATTTGAGTGACATTCTTAGACAATTTAGCATGCTGAATAATTTTTGAGCTTTTTGTTTGTCCCCAAACTCTTTTTATGCAGAACTTGATTGCTATCAAGCATGGGATACAGAAAATCGGCGGCATTACAGTTTTTGACACAGTAGAGAAGAAGACTTATGACTCACTTTTTGAAATAGAGGTTAGTTGGTTCCACGAAGACCTGCCACAATATAATCCTAGTTGTGATTAATAAATCCTAACTGGGATTGGTGAACCTAATTGGGTTGGAACTCTTAACACATTTATACTTTATCAAGACTTATAATGAATTATGAACTTGGAACTTCTTGTTTGTTGAAGACCTAGCACATATTAGGAGGTTTAATATATATTCAGCTTACTACATTCTTGTGATTTGCTTAGCCCAACTTTACTTTTTGTTTACTATGCATTCATTTTGTATTAAGTTATCCATAATAATGATCTCTTGTTCTTGCAAGCTGCAGATATATGTTGACTTGGAATGAGCGCAACTGGTCGGACTCCACCTCCATACGTAGTTTGAGGTTGGTTTGTGATCTGTCGCGTGAACTTTTGCAAGAGAGCTTACTGCATATGAGATGAGACAGAATGCAGCAAGGATGTTGAGTGCCTGCAACGAAAGTTGCTTGCTAGAAGAGTTTACGAATAGGGCAGATTACTTTCTCTATAGCACGTAACATACCCGTTCCCTTCGCATTAATTCTTATTGTTTGGAGGATTTTTTATCCCTGTTGCTGGGCATACATCATGGTTGATACTTCACCTCAAGATTGTCATGCAAATGGGCATCTAATTCTCTTGTGAAGATGTTGTAAATGTAGTTCTACTAAATTTCGTTGCTGGAATGTGAACCTACTATAGGTGCTCTATCTTTCTATTTCCTTTTTCTGACTCTAGCTAATTCCTTGTGGTTTTATTGTTATTCCATTTCTTCTGTATTCACCTTCTTGACCCTCTCTCGTCTTTAGAGCTGCACTTTCGATTGGCGATTTTGATTTGAGTAATATAACAGTGTGATGGGTCAAATGTTAAGCTTACTTTTAGTTGCGTATTTGTAACTTTTAAAATGTTTTGTAATGTTTGAATTTAAATCTCGATCTGTTTGATATAATTTAATTCGTCAGACGCATAAGAGTACAATATAAGTTTGTCAAACAATGGACTTATCCAAATATGAGAGTATTTTCAAGTGACACAAGCTTAAATTTTCTAGGTGTTGAAAATTTTGAACTTGGCTTGTTAGCCACGAACTTATCTACCTCAACCGACCTAGACTCTAGGTCATTTTTTTGGAATTATTTTTATTATATTAGATGGATTTCAGTATATAACATATAGTATTTATTTTGTATGTGTGTAAATGAGAGTTCTTGACACAATCCGCCATCACATTTACTTGCATTCTCCCTTCTACCAAAATCCTCTATAAGTCGACAGCCAACATAACCTATCAATATAAATTCAAATTTATAATCCAAAACGTAGTCCCACTTTCTAAATCGAACTGAATTTCGAACAGTATCTGAAAATAAGATAACTGCAGCCGTATTTTATAAAGGGTTAACTATAACAACTAACTTTCTCAAAAAATTATATAATAAAAAAACGATTTGTTCAATTTATAATTTAAAATATAATTTTTAAAATATTGCAATTTTGATCACTTACTTTTATTTTTACAATTACAACATCTCCAATTCAAGGTTTGTCAGATATGTGATATGTGCCATTTTTACCCAAAATTCAAAATGTTGTAATTGCAAAAAATAAATTTAGGTAAGCAATATGTTGTTTCCAACCATTAACCTTTTTTGTGCAAGTATTAAGAGGCTGATCATCAGCTAATATTTTAATTGAAAAATGATGTGGAAAGAGAAAAGCACCACTACTTTCATTTACAAAGTCCAAGCCCCTCAGCTTAGATCACATTTACAGACTGCCAAATTAAGGAATAAGAAAATTACAAAAGCCCAGGAAAATAGCATAGCAACAAATTAAGAAAAATAAAGCAAATCATGATTAGGTCCGGTTAGTTAATCTGCAACAACGCTCCTTTAACCCCAGGTTGCCCAGTTAGCTTCACTCCCAACTCTAGGCATGCTGGTTTTAACCTTAGAAAAGGCATCAACGGCAAAATAAGCACCACACAATGCTCCCTCACTATCAACTCTAGGCATCGCTTTCATCTTCTTCATTGGGTGCTCAAAGCTCATCAACCCTCTCTCACTGTGGTACATACACCCTGCACAAAAGTCGATTTCGATTGAATTGGTGGAATTCAAACTCGTGACAAGCAAATCCGTTCGAGTCACTTGAACCATCTCTTGGGAAAGCCAACTATGGTGGATTCATTCGATTTGTTGCTCAAACAGATTTGAACCAAACCAAATTTATAGAGACAAAATTATTAAAAAAAAGTCGGAACCAAACGGAGCCCGAAAAATGAAAAAAACTGAAACTAAGTTACTTTCTATTGTTACTTATATTTTTTTTCATCCCATAAAAATATAAAGATTGACTGTGTTAGGGTTAGAATTATGAATTTATAACCGAATTAACGGAATTTTGAAGAATCAAAATCTGAAACCTAACCAAACTTACGATTTGGTATTATTTTTTAGATGCTTTGCTCACTTCTGATCAATCAATTCGTTCAGTCTGAAATTCAATTTCCACGAACAACAGAGAGTAGTGTAATGTATATATACCTGCTGGAAATGGAGCAAATGATTTTGCACAGCTTGCTTTCACAAGGTCTACATTGTCAGAAATCATCACAGAGCCATCAGCAGCAATTCCCCAAAACAAATTCACTGATTTATCAGCACCCTGCGAACAAATTTACACACAAATTTACTTCACTCTGATCAAGACAAACTATTTGACAACATACCAAAAACAACATTTTTTCATACAACATTGTACAGAACTGTTTTTGATGATAAATTTCACTCACACTTGCAGCAAACACAACTCCAGCCTTGTGATCATAGATCACGAACCCGAAATCACCTTCGAGATCCTTGAGGACCTGGTGGGCCGGCATGGGGCTCCGGTCCCTTAGAGTGCAATAGGCCTCAATAACAAACATGGCCTCGTTGCTAATCTTTGACAGCCCATATTGCTTGTTGAGTGTGCACAAATTGTTCAAACTTCCAAGGAAAATGCAATACACATCATTCAAACTGCAAAACAACCTACAAAAGTCCAAATCTTGAATTATGATGTTGTTCGAAACCTTGTAGATGACAATGGTACATTAGGTGAAATACACAAATGCAGTATACGCATTAGATTTATACACCATACAAAAAAATTAAACTAATCCAACCACAAAACTCCTATCATCAATCTCTACACTTAATTTCTACGTCATACATAAAAGTTAATTAAATACTAACCCAATATTGTAATCTCTTTATTTTATCGTCTCCCTCCCATTTTTTATTAACTATTCTTTCAAAGATTAGATTTTGTTGCAGATTAAATCACAATCTTTTAAATGACACTTAAATTAAATGATGATCTACGAAACACAAAACGGGAAATGGAAAAAAAAAAAGTATATTAGTCTCCGATTCAAGATGAGAACTTTCTTATTAATGATCACCAAATTCTGCCACCTTTTTAGACAAACTGAAACAGAGTTATTATCTTTGTGTAAAAAAGTTTCAAGATTACTACCTTTGTTGAGACATGAGTTGACGTTGAGGTGAGGCGTAGGCCAAGAAACCCTTGCCTGCAAACTCAAGGGAGAAGCCATTGTTGGGATTTGAAGCTAAGAAATCCTTCAAAGCCTCTTCTGGGCTCTTGGAATTAGCCATGGTTGAAGCTGGGCTGTACAGCTCCTGTGGGGGGTTCATCACACCATTCTTGAATACACCCAACATTTTCTCTCACTTGTTTCTTGCTTTCACACTCTCTTTCTCTCTCAAACAAACAAATCTTGAAATCAGCAGGTTCAATTGAAAGTAGAAACGGATAATGAATGTTTGAGTTGGAAGATGGGTGATATATATAGGTAGTAATGAGAAGGACATAATAAGTAGGTGGCCATCTTATCCAAAAGATTGTATTTAAATATATAATAATGTTGAAGATAAATAATGCCTATCTTTTATTTGAGGAAAGACGAAATCTGTTAAGATAGGAAAAAAGAAGAGATAAACGATAGCAAATGGATAAAAGAATACAGATTTATTTGCATAAAACAAATACAGTACTTTTTTAATTGAAAGATAATTTTGTGTGGTAGTCTGTGTTTTTGTGATGGTTGTTGCACGACATTGTTGATCTATGAAAGAAAATGTATTGTAAAAAGAAATTAGACGTTTTTTGAATTAAATACATTTGATAAAATTTATTTGTCTGACTATTTCTTGATTTACTCAAAATTTGCTGGAAAATTTTATTTAAATCATAAAGATAGCAGTTTGTTTATGTTCCTATGATTTATTTCGTGTTGTATTGTCATATTCAAAAATCAGATATTAGTGATTAATATCCAGTGAGTAGAGAAAGAGAAAGGTACAGAAATGTGGGCAAGCTTATCCAGAATCACAGGCGATGTGACATGAAGCCTAGTCAGCTCTGTCGGTGGGATTGACTTCATTTTCCTCCGCTAAAGATCATATGTCCACGTCACCGTGATTCTTCGAACCGAGCATCCCTAGACCCTAATAGTTGCATCATTTTTGCTTTTCATGTCACGTTATTATTTTCCTCGTCCTCGGCTCAAATTTCTTCTATTATAGTAATATTTTTTTATTTTTTAAAATTTAAATATTCATAAAATCTATTATTATAATACCAATTACTTTTATATATTTCATATTTACATACTTTATATATTTTAAAATTTATTTATATTTAACTTGAATAAAATTTAATATATATTAATAAATTAATACTTGTAAATAATATCGATAATTAAAAAAATTATACTCCATCTGTCTCCCAATTTTCTTCTTAGTTTTTCTTTTGGGACGTCCTCAATTTTCTTCATATCCATTTATGGTAACTATTTCAAACTTATTACCCTCAACAATTCATTTATTTACACTTTTTACTACCTATAATCCATCAATAACTAATTTAATATTATACTAATATGAGACTTTTACTTCATTCATAATATATTAATTCTTTTTTATTAAAACTCGTGCTCAAAATTCGCTGGAATGGATTTGGATGACGAAAGGAATAATAATTATGCTAAAAAAACATAAAATTCAAATAATTTGAATTCCAAAAAAAAAACTAATTTTGCTTTTTTTTTAAAACGAAACTAGAAACAGTTAACAGAAAGGGAAAAAAGACAACAAATTTAAAAACAAAAACTAAGCAAAAATCGAAAAGAAAAAGAAAAAGCTTAAAGCAAAATCTAAATGCAGCAAATTTCCACAACCAGCCGCACAGAGCGCTCTGGGGACTCTCTCCTCGATTTATAGCAATAATTTGCTTCCCCTCTCTCCTCTCTTTCTTCCCCCTTTCTTTCTCTCTCTCCTCTAACTTCCCCATTGGAGATGCCCTTCTTTCTCTCTCTCCTCTAACTTACCCCATTGGAAATACCCGTAGGGACTTTTACTTGAAAGTTTGACATTTGTGGAAGTTGAGCTCAAAAGCTAAAAGTTACGTGGCAAAACAGACAAAGCTACCTCTCCAACTCGAGTGCAAAGAGCCGTTGAGCTCAAAAGCTAAATTCCTCCATCAACAATGGCTCTTTAATCATTTTAGTTCTAATTGTGTAATTTCATAAAAGCTAACACAAATTCTTTTAATTAAACAGAAAAGCGTAAAAAAGAAGGCGAGGGGCAAATTCCAAACTTCATGGTAAAAGACATTAACATCCCATAAGACGAGCAAATCCATTTCTGCAATAAATGATGCACATTTTCGCTGGCTCTAGATAAAAAATCAATTATACATATAAAAAATATAAAAAAATAACTTTTATAGTATCAGACTGAGATTACGCATAAAATTTCCAGAAATGAACAATTTTGACAATAATATCTGACCATTGTTCTAAGTATACTAAGATAGAGAATGAAAGGTCAGGCAGCGTAATCCTTGTAATATTTGTCTTCTGCGTAATACAAAGCAGTCACACTATTGCCTCCGAATTTCCTGCCACTAAGCGCGGATTTCGCCTTCATACAACCCGCAGTATCGGAGTACTCCAAGAATACCTGTAACGGGTTTCGTCAAGAATCTCCAGAATATGTAAAATTATCAAGCCAATACTTGGTGATCGGACTGAACACAGACCCTCTGAAAACGAGTCTGTTGTGTAATGGCAGAATGCTTATATGCATATGTGGGATCAAATAAAAAAAAGGATCAGTCGAAGAAAAGTAAAACAAAAACACTACGCATTTGTGTGGAGACTTGAGGTTCTCCAAACTACAATTTTACTTTTCCAAATTAGTTAAATAAAAATAGGGTGCATTTACCTGTCTTTTATTTTGAGAGTGTGAGAATGAAATCAGTACGTTACACTGAGCAAAAAGGTACAAGGAGTGTGAAGACAAGAAGTTGTACCTTTCCAACACCGTCGCTACGGGCAGAATCTGGAAGAGGGCGAGGAATGACAACATCAATCAACACCCCTGAAATTTCAGGAGGAGAAGGTATTTCCACATTATCACTAGGTAGAACATCACTAGAAGAATGAGGACCACAAGGGCAATAGAAGACAGCAGATTTAGGTGCAGCTAATAAATATTTCCTACTGTATTACAGATATCTTGGACAAAGAAAGCTTCAGGCTGAGTATAACAACCAATCCCCATGAAATCTCCATTTGATCATTTCTAGTTAGTAAATATGCTGGTAAAAAGGCATAGTTCATAATCCCAATAAAACAAAAAACAGAACTGAATATACATATATCATAAGCTAGTTTTATTCCTTAAATACAATATCCACACTTAAGTGATGCAAACTGCATGGATCTAAAAAATGTTTAATTTAGTCTTTTCAAAATCACTTATTTGTACAAGCAACATATCTCCATGATCCTATAGAGTTCCTCTAATTGATACAGAAGTTCAACAATAATTCTCCATTTACGATAGTACTCTAGGGGGGCTAAGGCTCCGGATCTTCCTAAGTGAAATGACCTAAAAGAGAGAAAGAACATGATATAGCTGAGAGGTATATTGTATATACCAAATTTCTGGCATTCTTCTCTCATATCTTCAAGAATTTCTTCATACTCTCCATCATCCATCAGTTCATCAGTAGTAACAACCTTGAAGACAAGTCATGTTCATTTCAAAAAGAGTTAAGACCTAAGTCACCCAACCGCTTCATAAAGAAACTACATAAAGAGGAGGAAGACAGAAGTACCTCAGTCAAACACAAAACTTTGGTTGGAATTTCCACATTCATTGGGGGCTCTCCACCGGGAGTACCCAAAGCTCCAGCTTCAGCTCCCAAAACCATTTTCTTGAATCCAATGTATCAATTAGTCAACATCCAAATTAAGCTCAAAATGAGAGGAATAATAAGTATAAATGAATTAGAAGTAGTTAAGACTTTAAGATGCTTTGGCCTCAACCTGCATTGCTATATGTTGCTGTGCCTGGGCTAGAACATACTCCTGCTCTGATTTTAACTGCCCACTGAAGATAAAGGCAACAGAGCAAGTCAGAGAGGCTTGCCTTAAATATCATCATGAAAGAGATGCTAGACATTAAATCAGCAGTTAATGATATGATGTATCATTAAACGATATGAATTGATCATATAAAGGATCTTCTAATTATGTATTTGTTTGTTTACCTATCTTTCTAATATTAAGTATTTGTTTGTTTATCTATCATATAAACAACATGCAAACATGATCCGACATTAACTATTCGTAGCAGTTCCGACTACAGATGTTGATTAGTGTATCACGACTGTGTTGCAGCAGATGAAAATCTTCTACTCTTTTAGCTTCCAGCACCAGCCACACGAAGAAATATTCAATTTTAGTATGACAAAATCCAAAATCCATAAAACAAACACAGGCACAGACTAAAAATAAACTGAAACAAAACAAGCAGGAGTAATGGGGATGGAGCGCAGTAGCCATTGAAGAAAATTCTATGAATTAGTTTGAAGACAAATTCTGCAATAAATAAAGGGCATGTCTGGCAAAAGATTCACCTAACAGTGGCTCGTCTAACAGTCAGTGTTTTATCACCCACTTTTAGGCCATTCAAAGCAGCACAAGCAACATCTGTGACAGATGTATCCTAAATCAAACAAAGGCAATTGTCAGATAACCCATCAGCATTATACACTAGCAATTAATATGGGCAAGAAAGGGGAGTCACAAAAATTTAAGAATAATGAACATCTTATGAGTTGCAGATTCAAACGTGTGGAGTACGGACAAGGGCAAGCACATAAGTTCAAGACAAAATCAAGAAACAGAACATATAATAAAAATAAGTGTTACAAGAACAACCACAGTCGAGAAATCCAATTTCCATAAAATAAGTTCACAACAGAATACAAATCCCAAAGCTAATAGGTTTTCTAGAAACACCTGAGTGTACCTTGTAGAAGCAGAAACCATATCCTTTAGAATTTCCTGTATCTCTATCTTTGACAAGATCAAATCCACGCAAAGGTCTGCAGTTGATCAATTAGAAAACTGTGAGATTTCACTAGAAAACTAGTTGTTCACTAAATCAAACAGTTGGATCATTCATCGCTTCCATTCAAACAAATTGTGGAATAATATACCCAAAACTCTCCAACAACTCTTTCATCTGAGCTTCAGAAAAATAGTAAGGCACCCCGCCAAGAAATATGCGATCAGCTCCATCAGATTCACCATTCATCCTATCAAGAAAACACTAGTGAGAAGAAATCCTATACGAAATCATCATTAAGGACTAATGTCATTAACGAGTAACCAACTAACATGGACAGAAACAAGACAATCAACTAACAAACAATTGTTCAACAAGTAAAGTTCCTTCTAAACAGAATCTAACTCCTAACAGATGAAAGAGCTTCCTTCACGACAATTGATTCTTGCAAGCAGCATACATATATATCATCGTGTTCACAGGACAATTTGGTCTGGTATGAACTATTTTTCCAAAAACTTATAGGGAAGGACAAAAGTGGTTGCTTCGAGTTCAGAAAAATAAAATAAAATGCTCATCATAGCAGGATTCAACAGAAACAAAGATGATTTAACTATCTACACTCCAGATGATGAGAAGTTAGTAAAAATAATCGTTTTTACAATCTAGATATCTACCTTATCATGTGACCATTAAGTTGTAAGGAGTAATTATATATCTCGACCTGAACTATGCAAACTTTTCTGGTTGTAGATTCGATCATAACCTTTGAGCGAGTAACCCTTTACCACTTGGGTTTCCAAGCAACAGAATATTCTGCTGAGATGCTGCTCATGCGATAAACCCATGCATTTTAAGGGTATTAACAGTCAAGTGGCTGGTGTGCTTTGGCAAGCAAACAAATCATGTCAGAAGCATCTAATGCAAATTCCCCCCAAACTCAGGTTTAATAGCAGTCAGCAGATCATGATTCAATTTCATTCATGAGCACTTAGAAATCTCTGCAAAATTTCTGTTAACTTGAATAAAAGATGGTTGGGTGACTTTCATCAACTAAAACTCTTCCTTGTCCAAACCAGGTCTATCTTTTCTGAGAAGGAGACAACTTCATCATATCTTGAAGGGAAAAAGAATTGGGGTTTCCACATATTACACTTCAATTTAGGCCCAAATTAAATTGAAACTTTTATACTTCAGTTACAATGCTGAAGTGGCCAAGGATCCTTTAAAATACATGGAGATTTAAAATGAAAAAGCTTCAGGGAATGTTCTGCCACCAGCGAGCCCTAGATGGTAAACTAAGATTCAAGCAAAGGTTAGGATGCACTTAGCTAGCATCATATTGCATTGCTCCATACAACTCTGACCAGTAATATTGCAGGGTCACACTGCTATGTACAAGATGGCTCATAGCTAGAAGTCTTCACTTTTATTTTCGTAGATAATGTATCTGTCACTGCCAGTATCAAGTTTAGCTCAACGTCAATTCATACAGAGTTAATAAGCTGCAAAATATAACAAATAACAAATGCATGCACAAACACAAAGTCTGCCAGATGGGATGAACTGCTAAGTGGAAAAAGAAAGAAAAAGAGTCAGGTGGCCACTCACCCAAGTGTAAGTCCAGCCGCAGCTAAATTGAGATAAGGACCAGGTTGACTAGGACCAAGTGGTGCTGCAAGAGATGGATTATAATCTGTAGGTCTTCGAACTCTCACAGAAACACCCTAGTAGAATCAAAGGGATCGAATAAGAGAGAGATATAGTTGTAAGAGAAATATCCACTGAAACAATATATTAGGAAGTATAGCTATGACAGTTCCAGAACATATCAGACAATGCAAGACAAAGTGATCAAACACCATTCTGTAGAGAAAACTAATGGGCGTAAATATTGATCCACTGGAAAAATAGTGGGAAGCATTTATTAACACTGCTTTTTTACATGGACTCTCACGAAAAGCTCTGAAAGTTTTCGGTGCAAAACACGTATTTCAATTATTGGCAAGCACAAAATTCTAAGATTCAGAGCATATGTCAACTGAGTGAGGGGAGGAATTGGCAGAGAAATTTTCTTGGTAGCTGAAAATAAAATTGAGGATCAAGCTCGTGCCTAGCTTAATTGTTATGATGGTTGCTGGTAAGAAAGTACATGGGAATGGAGCATTCCAAGTGCATCAATATTTCTATCTGTTCTTGAAGTGAAAAGAATCATTATGATTCACAGAAGAAGTTGCATAAAAATAGACCGAACACCTTCAAGTTATTGGCTCATCCAACCAGGCAGCATTCATGAGTCATTCGTTGAAAGAGCTGCTCGAAAGCTTGACGAACAAGCGAAAAAGCTAATAGTTGAATTTAGAAAGACGAATTCGTAAAAATGTGCTGAAAATGAATGTGAAGGTTGAAATAAGGTGCAGCTAAGGGACAATCAATATGTAAATAAGCGGTACAAGAAAGCAGGCGATTGCCTCGCAGGGCAGGCCCCTGTGGTAGCGAGCTGGAGCTGCCATAGCTTATGGAGGGCCCCACTCGAAACTGGAAGGGGAAAGAAACTGACCGGGTGGACTGCCTAGCTACAAGTCCTACGACATAGTAGCAGGATTCTCTAAAAAGCCAAGGTCGTGGACTCGTGGGCTAATGATGCTTGGGAAGTGGCTGTAGTAATCAAAGGCTTCGGGCATCCTTTCCTATTTGATCCCTTTGAATTCCATATTCAAAGTTGCGATTGGATCGATTCATTGAAAAGAATTGATTCAATACATTTAATTTTAGAATGTAGAACTGATCAAATATGCAATTTAGAAGGGAAGGAAACGATTGCAGGATAAGAGAGGAAAGTTCAGCATACCTCGAAAATAATTCCATCAAGTGCCATTGCATTACTGGCCTCTTCTACAGTTCTCATCTCCACAAAAGCAAACTTCTTTTCATGATTAATGTAAACATTTATGACCGCATCACCTTAAATTTTCAGTCATGCTTAGTGTAATAGGATGAAAAGCTTAAATGACATTATGCCTTATACTTCAAAAGACCACATACCAGAACCAGCAATATTTCCACCAATTGCATTCATAACATGGCTGAAAAATGTCGAGATAGTCTGCATGAATTGAAACAAATCAGTAATGCAAACTCAACTGAAGGGTCACAAAATGATGTACCCCAGCAAACATGTTGAAACCACAAAGTGAGGACGACTAGCAACACAATATTAGCATTCACTTTTCTAAATTATGTATAATTTTCCAAGGATGTGTAAAGATGAGAAAAATATATTCCAACCAAGACAGCTTCATAGTATTAGATGGGAACGGAAGGGGGACATAAGAGAGCAATATAATTTTCCGAATATACAGCTGTATGGAAACTTGTACCTGCTCATTAGCCAAAGGTGGAAGGCCACCAACATACACTCTACGTGCATGCCTTGTAGCCTATAATAAGTGCAATACCATGAGAAAAAGTAAGACTTGTCTAGAGGACATGACAGTAAAAGAATATATGAAGCACCAACAAGCTACCTGCTGAGTCATAATTTGAATTGGGAACAATGAACCAGAGCCTAACTGATTAACCAAATAACAACAGCAAGGTTCAATAAGTGATGATAAACATTACAAAAGAAATGACAGCTGAGTATTATGGTAAAATCAATAACCACCACCCAATGATCTAACATACTTGAGATGTCTCAGAAGTATGCATGTTTTGCAACATTCAGGAATTGCTTGAGAAGACATGGACACTCCAGCAACTTGTTCTGTATTATTATAGATAATCAGTGGTGGGTCCAGACTGATGATAGGGTGGGCTAGAATATAAAAATGTGATAAGATCTCATTTCGAAACAATATAATCTGCTTAAATTGTTCTTATTTGATGTGAAAATCAATTACATTTATACTACGTCGTTTACATGTTCCTTTGCTGAAAATGTCCGTTCAATTATTTCCGCTGAAACGGGAATCAGTAAGCATAATGTAAAATAACTGTGCTCATCTGTTTGCTACAAAATAAGAGCAATTTAACGAATATAAGGAAAACTAGCATATGATTTTTTTATAGCTAGTACTTAGTAGCATACACTCAACTTGATTGTATTCTATATTAATGAATGAAGAAACAACACCAGTGTCTAAATTGGAGCAGATGGAAGTTGGCAGAGCTCCTGTAATACAAGGGGCATTGGCCTTCCATAAAATAAAAAATAAATAAAAAACAGGGATTTGGTCTTGGTATTATAGGCTGAGGATGAGTGGAGAATTTTGGCAGATTATTGAGAGGAAAAATTCTTCTAACTCTGGAGAGAGAAATAATGTAATAAAGTACTGGCTTCGGTTTAAAAAGGAACGGTGATTAAAAAATAAAAGAAAAAGTGTGCTAGAATTCAGAAAATGAAACGGTGGGCTTAAAATTTAAATAGAATAGATAGCCATTCGATCATTGATCAATGAACTAAAAGTTATAATTGAAAAAAAAGGTTTTGGAGGGAACTTGCACAGGGTTCTAAGGCTCTAAGTTCTAAATACTACAGCCCACGTGTAATTTGTCCATGAAGATAATTGAATAAATGATCAACCTCAATTTCCATACAAACATAAATATCTGCAGCATAAACAAATGAAGGTTGGCTTTATGCCTCTATTCCTGAAGATTTACAAAACAACCATAGTGATTTAAGAGATCAGTTTATCAAAAATGTAGAGAAAGCCTATTCTTACCCAGGGCCGTGTACCATTCAGATTCTATAATATGAAATAATTTTCACCACAGCATCTGCCATACAGTTCAAGTCTACAAATAACAACAGTTGCAGTTGAAGATGAAAAGATCCTGCTACTGGAGCATCGATTCCTTGGTGGCATACTCACACCCATGAGAAGCATAGCCCAATATTTCCTTCTTAACGTAAGGGTGACAAATCATAAACAAGAAACCACACACAACAGCCAACAACATAAGGATGGTTTTAGTACAATACTCAAGGATCAGTGAAAGAAATGGAAAACTAGAACACATGCAATTCCACAAATAAAAGAAAAACATATGTAATAATTCAAACCAAGACTGACATATGCAAGGCATAAGAGAACATGTATACAAGCTAACCTGAAGGATTTGGCAAAGCACCATTAGCAGGTGGAGCCACATCAAACCCACTTGTTCGCTTGCTGTTAAAAAAATAAAATTGATAATTAATTGAAAATGAAGAGATGTACAAGAGAACCCAGAATTTTCAGCATGATTTTGTGGGTAAAACGCCACTAACATCTATCAAATATTGAACCAAAGAGAATGTTGCTTCCAGGATAAGGATAATAGTGGTAGGTCAGAGGACATGAAGAATAGCTACAGTCCAGCTGATAAATTACAACATACGAAAGATAAGAGCCGGAAACATAGAAGAATTAACAGGGCTATAAGAACAATGTGGAGAATCATGACACATATTTGATGGAGCAATATCGTTTTAATGTCCACATGGCAAACACAACTTGGACAAACTACAGCCCAATAGACTAATCATAAATATCACATGATACTGGATGAATCTGAACTTAAAACCAATTGAATACTTATTGCAACTCATAAAACATAGTTTACCTGTGAGATTTATCATCTGATTGGCTGGGTGACCTCTGTCTATGTTGCTTTTCTCCGTCCCCACCATGTTTATAGTATCTGTACGTTCGGATATCACACAGCATAAGAACATGAAGAACAATGTATATAATTACTGAAAAAGAGAAAACTCAAGATTGTCTAGTGGAGCGCCTAGTCAAGTTACTGATGTTGCTACAAAATATAAAAGTAAGTTCCAAATGAGAATTAATTCCATCACTACCAAGACCTGCTAGATTCCTGGTTTCGCCTATCTCCATAATCCTCATTTCTACTTCTTCCTCCATAAGATCTCGAATTTCTCTGCCCATCTGGCTTATGGTATCGATCTCTCTCTCCATCACGATTCCAGTCTGTTCTCTTGAATTCATCCGAACCATGACCTTTGTGCTACAAGACAGAAAGCTTGAGTCATTTACTTGATATAGCATACAAATTGCTAAATCCTCAAGGAGAAGGGACTTGAAGTAGGCATTCATATGCATATTTGTATTGAAGTAGATAACCAGATGGAACCAAACATCATCACTAACCATCAGGAGGATAAGAACTAACATAGATATGAAACCTTGTTTATATTTCAAACTTCCGAAACCAACTTATAAAGCTACACTCTCTGCAGAATATCAATATGAAAAAAAAAAAAATCCTCTATTCATAAGCGCATAAATGATATTTTGAGTTTCAACCTCCTCATATTTTGTAAAAGCCACTAAATTTTATCATTCACACTTAGAGGGTGTTTGGATGAGCTTATAAGCTCTTTAAAACAGCTTATAAGCTGTTTAGGAGCTTATAAGCTCCAATAACTTATAAGTTCCCCTAAAAATAAGTTGGTCAACTCTAACTTATTTTTCATAAACTTATAAGCAATCATGAATTTACCGAAATAACTTTATTATAGTTCGTTATTTCCTACATATACACTATCAACTTCACCTCTCGTCAATTTTATCTCTCTAACTATGATTTTATCTCTCTAACTCATGATTCTTTATCTAGCTTATAAGATCAATTATCCAAACACTTTAACAACTTATAAGCACTTGAGACATTATCTCTTATAAGCTCTTGGAACTTATAAGCTCTCTAAAATAAGTTTAGCCAAACACCCCCTTATTCGTATTTGTAGAAATGTTTTTTTCCTTTTTTCAGCAATATGAAGAACTTGATTCGTTAGGCACGTAGAACCTTAAATGAATAGATACCAACAGAAATCATTTTCGGGCGCTTTTGGAGCAAATTATACATTATAGGAGAACAAGTCATACTTTTCAGAAATTATACATTTTAGTTCTATAACAAAAAATTGACAGCCGTCGACTGATCTAAATTTAATATTTTCGGAAAACAATTTCATACTCTACTAGCTCATAAAATATAGAACGACCACCGTTAATTGCACAGTTACAAAATTTATCTAAAATAATATGCACCAATCTCTGGCAATAAAAAAATTAAAACTGAATGGTGTAGCAAAGTAGTACACCTTGTGGTGATGGGAACGCCGATCTCTCGACGAATCATCGTAAGGCAACGATCTCCTGCGATCATCCTCTCTACTGTGACGAGGCATCGCTGAACCCTAATTCCCAATTATAATCGGAACGATCGAATTTACAATTGAGAATTATCGCGTGTTTCGAAAAACTCCTTCCTCTCTCTGCCGATCACGCTTCGACTTGTTATCAATTTATGATACAAACTCAAATCTTTCTCATTTATTTTATGAGTTGTTATCTTTGTAATTTTATGGATAAGTAGTATAGTTTAAATTAAATGAAAAATTAATGAAAAATGTCCAAATATCCCAAGATATTTTACAGCTCCTAATTGGTATAAATTCTTTTTGTTTGAGCCTAATAAAACCCTTGAACTATTAAAGGATGTCAATTTAATTTTCAGTACGTTCGAACGATTAAAAATGTTTTTCACCTTGTCCATTAAATCGTATCAATATTGGAGTCGCAATGATATTGGGCAATGTAGGTAAAGATGGAAAGTCCTCATATTTAGTTAAAACATAAGTTGTTACGAACATAAATTAAATGCAAAGTGTTTGACAAAATAAATTATAAACGAACATAAACCTGAAAATAAATCCAACAAATTATAAGTTCCTTTAAAATAAGTAGACAACCCCAACTTATTTTTCATAAGTTCTAAAAATAACGATGAATTTTAAAAATAACCTTATCATGATTCATTATAATTTACATATATCTTATCGACTTCACCTCCTCAATTTTCTTACTCTATTATGATTTTATCTCTAACTCAAGATTCTTTCTCCAACTTATAAGCTAAATTACCCAAACATTTGACAACTTATAATTTCTTCAAACATTATGTCTAATAAGTCTTGAAACATCTTATAAGCTCTTATAACTTATAATGTGACGTCCGTAAGGCGAAATGGAGGATCGGCATGCGGATGCATGGACAAAGAGCGGCTCCGATTAAAATGCTTCAGCGAAGAATACGTGAATGAGCAAAAGCACCTAATGAGAGATTTCGAGAATGTCACGGTATGAGACGGCATATTCGAGGAGAGCTTAAAGGATTTGATATGTCTTACTCATATCAACAAGATCATCTTCTTTTCTGAATCCATCTCATAAAAACTCTAAAGTTAAGTGTCTTGGCTTGGAGCAATTGTGGGATGGGTGACCACCGAAGTTTTCTCGAGAGTGTGTGAGTGAGGACAAAGCACACCGAAGGCTGTGTTGATGCAATGGGGTCAATCGATCAGGAAGTCGAATTAGTTACATATAATTTCTTTAAAATAAAACAGTCAAACACCTCTTAGATGGTGTTTGGTTGAACTTATAAGTTCATCCAAACAACTTATAATTTCTTTTAAGTTTAAAAGCAAACATAAAACTTTGGGAATATTCTCGACCAAACACCTTCTTAATGATACCTTTAATTTGTGGATTGAGTGACAAAGAACATAGTAATTTAAGGGGGAGGGAAAGCAAAATCCGGATGCAATTATGCCATCTCCTACAACCGGTGGGCTATGCTCTAAAATTTTAAACTCCCTTCAATTTTAATATATGTATGTGATTAGGGGTATCCAAACGGTTTTCGGTTAGAATCGGAATCGATCTATTTCGGTTAATCGAAAATCGATAATTCTGTTATCTGTTGGGGTTATTGGTTAACCGATAATCGAACGGTTCGGAATTGAAAAATCGTTTTTTATTTTTAATTATTAACTGATTAATTAAAACTTCTGAAAAACAGTTTTAAATTATTAATTATTTTAATTATTTGTTAAATATTTTGTTTATTTTAATAAGTTACCCTTTTTTAATTATTATTGTATTTATTTATTTTAATTATTATTTTATTTATCAATTAATTTTAATTCGATGTTTCGGTTAATCGAAAACCAAACCGTCAGAACCGGTCTGTTTTCGATTAATCGAAAATTTAAAATGAATCGGTTGCGGTTTCACTTTTTCGAAGAAATTCAATTCGATTAATCGAAATCGAACTGTTTTCCATCCCTATCTGTGATTGAATATAACATCGATAATACAAGTCTTAGCTACAATAATTATTTTATATCCCTAAAAATCCAATCGATGAGTTGAACGTACCATCAGAAATCCACATTGAGAGCTTTCCAACCATATCGGCATATAAAGTACGACTAAAATTCAATTGAAAAACGCTATTCACAACATCCTTACTAAACTAATAGATGTCAACTCGGCAAGAAATAATCAATTATCCAATTAGTCCAATTTTATGAGTCGGACCATACGTGATAATTGATCTTCAAACTTAGATAAAATGACGTTATTGTAGTTTTCTTTAGCTAGATTTATATTAACATCGTATTAACGAACTATAAAATAAAACTAGACCATACTTATCTATTTCAGAAGAACGTCATAAAATAAGCATATGATTAAATATCGAAAGTAATAATTAACCTTAGAGATGTCAATGGATGGGTTTTACCCGGATCGATTCGGAACCGCTCAAAACTCATTAAATTTTAAAACAACGATTCTGGTTCTGGTTCTGGTTTCGATTCCTGTTCCAGACCCGCTTTAGACCCGAACCGTTTAGATCCATAGTTTGATGGTCCGGTCCGATCCGGTCCGGATTTGATTCTGATTCTAAAACCAGAACCAATACTTATTTATTGGTTCTGGTCCGAGTAAAATTCGTGTGACAAGCTTAAGTTTAAATAGTTTTGTCAATGAGCTAGTTTTATCCATATCGATTCGAAGTCATTCATAACTCATTAAATTAGAAAGCAACGATTTCGATTTGATTCTGTTCTTATCCGATTACAGTGCGATTACGGTTAGGGACTCTTCAGATCCGGACCGTTTAAGACCCATAGTTGATAGTCTAAGTCCGATCCGGATCCAATATCTAATAGGTCTCCAAAACTAGAACCATTACTTATTTATTGGTTATGGTCCGAGTCAAACCATCAATTGACATCCCTAATTAACCTTATATTTTATGTTAAACTTGCAAGGGCACACCTATTATTATAGTAAGGATCACCCTTAAAAATAAAATTGTCCTTACAAACAAAATAAAATATTGATTGATAAATTCATGGCAAAACTCGTAGCTAGTAAATCATTCGCATTATATAATAAAGATCTCGTATGCGTATATCGGTATGATTTTGTATGCGTATATCGATTTAGTAGTCGTACGATTAATATTTAAGATAAAAGTCTCAAATTCGACCGTGAAGTGGATTTTAATTTTTTGTATTTAATTAAAAATAATAATAATATATTCTTACATGAATCACCTCTCCACGTGTCCCCCCTTCACTCTCTTAGTTTTGTCTGCAATTACACCGAAGAATTGAGAAGAGAACTCGAGACAAAATTATCTCAAATTTATGCAAACCGACTCACTGAGTTCCTAAATCAAACTTTCTACAGCAACGAGAGAGAGATAAAATCTTGAAATTTCTCTCTGCATCTAGACTTCGATTACTATTTTACTGATCTTCGACTGGCTATCGTAGGTACTGATATCGTATCAGTGAGGCGCGCGGGAAACTGTTCGGATAGATGATGCATGTGAGCGGCGGAGCTTCAATGCGGCGGCGCTCGTTTAGGGATTCGATTAAACTGCTTGAAGCTGATATCCAGCATGCTAATACTTTGTGAGTTATTATTTTATTTATTTAATTTTGCGTGATATTTTGGTTGTGTTTTGTTTTTTCGACCGCTCTGTCCATTTTTTTTTATGTATTATTTTTCCTTATGTTATTCGTGTACTTAGCTTTAATTTTCAAAGTAATGCTTAGTATTTGCATTTTTTATGCCAGAATTTAGAGTTATTTGAGATATTGTTGTTTATGCCTTCACTCTGTTTGGAATTAGTGAATTATATCTGGTTTTAAACGTATGTCGTGTGTGATGCGTTAGAATAACTAACTATAACCAAAAAACACCATGCGATGGCTATTGGTGATTAACTACTAAGTTTTGTGCTTAGTCACTGGCCTTATGCAGTACTAGCCTGGTACGGGTCATTTTTTGTGCGTTGGCTATAGAAACTATTGCTTTGCCTATTGATTCAGATATACTTTGTGGTGGCTAAGTATTTGTTTTATCATTTCATAGTTAAACAAAATTGCTTTTGTATTCCTTGGAAAGTTTGTCGGCTTAACACTGGATTATCTTCATAATTCGATTGTGGAAATGGGTGAATAATTTGCTAGCTTATTGAGCTAGACTTTTGATCTAGATCCGTTGGAGGATTCTTGGGACCATTGATATTGGTTCAGTGTGGTTACGACTTCAGGTTACATATAATTTGATTAATTTGCACTTGCCATTTCAGAGCATCAGATTTTCCACGTGAGTATGACAGTGCATGCCTGCAGATGAGAATGTCATACAGCCCTGTAGCACATTTCTTCCTTTTCCTAGTACAATGGACTGATTGCCGTCTTGCAGGTGCACTTGGACTGTTGAGAATCCTAATTTATAAGGTTAGTTCTTGTCTTGCATGATGTGATTCCTGTAATGATCATAACCTGCAATGCAATTAAATGCTCAGTTCTTCTTCTGCTTGATGCACATCATCCCCAATTATTTTGCCCAGTTGGTGATGAAATCATAGTATAGGTGTACGTTGATGGCGCGACCACTATGTCTACTCACGAGAGGAAAGCTAGCATAAGAGAATTCTATGGTAAGCTTCCTGGTCTGATAGTGATACTGATTACATTTCTTACCGACGGGACTTGTAGTTGATGGTGGTATCTTGTATCCAGCTGTTATTTATCCCTCCTTACTTCAACTTCAGAGCGGTGTTACTGATTCTGAAGATAAAAAGCAGAAAGTTGTATGCATGGGGAGATACAGGACACAGGATGAGGAAAAGCATGAGCTTTGCACAGAAGTAAATCTTGAAGGAGAAGAAGAATGTGGGATTTGCATGGAGATGAGAAGTACAGTACTTTTGCCTAACTGTAACCATGAGATGTGCCTCAAATGCTACAGAGAATGGTACTCTCTCTCTCTCTCATGTATCTAAATGTTGAAATGCCATTCTTGAATCCCTGAAAAAGTACATATGGACTTTGTGACTTTATGGCTACAATTTTTTCCTTTGCTATATTATGATGGAGCTGTATGAAATGAGTATGTTCCTTTTCCACTATCTATTGAGATTCTCATGTTCTACTTGATTTCCAAACAATTAGCACTTTTTTCCTAGTTACCCTTTGTCGTTGAGTGTCCTGATCTCACCAGCCTGTGATGCACTTTTGACCAGTCATGTCGTACTATATAACAAACGATGAAGGAATTCAAGGAAATGAGAAAATAGGACCTCCTTTATGTAATAGTAATGCTGAAGTGTATCGGTCCTTTCTTTCTCGAGTACCAGTCTGCTTCATAGAATACATTTCTTGATTTTCATTCATGTGGGATTTTAAACATTACTGTCTATACTCTATAGTGGTGGCGCCAAAAATATAGCTTGAAAAAAATCAAATTTAAAAGGTTAAAAAAAATGCTGGGGTGCTTGAGCTCACCCAGCTTATGTCAGTTTAACATCAGATTCTGATGCATTTGTTAAACAAGTTTATCAAATTCTTTGTATGGAGTATGCTTATTTGACAAATGCTTGGTATGCAGGCATTCAAGATCACAGTCATGCCCATTTTGCCGCGATAGCTTAAAGAGGGTAAATTCTGGTGATCTATGGATCTTTCTGAATGGCAGGGATGTAATAGACATGGCAGCTATTACAAGTGAAAATTTGAAGAGATTGTTCACTTATGTTGATAAATTGCCTCTGATTATCCCCGATACGCTATTCAATGCATATAATAAACACATAAGGTGACTAACTAGGTTATATCAAGTGATTAACTAGATTCCTATTCGAGGCTGGATACAGTTCAGTCATTGTGGTACTTACCGTTCTGGGCGACAATTGCTCGTGTATACAACTCGATTTGGAAGCTTTGGTGGTGCATCCTACTACTGATAATGAAAACCAACCTTGTTTTATGTGAGCAGTAGAGAAAGAAATTCGAGTGATGGTATTCGTATCATGTATCTATAATATGCGAATGCATGTATAGCTAGGACTCTTCTTGTTTGAATTAGAGTACGACTGGTATCTGAGATTATGATGGCCGAAATAGATGTGTTCTTGGCAACTGTGTATCAAGGCATGTATATGCATTGATCTGCTTGTATGGTTTTGCAAAATTGTTTCTTTCAGAGTTCTTATCTGAAACTTCTATTTGTTTTGATAACCCTCATCATCATCAGTTGCCGTCTTTCTAACTAATCTTTCTAGTTTGTGTGGAGCTTATTACTGGTATTTTACCCAGATATAAGAAATGTCGTATTTATTTTAATATGATTAATTTATGTCCAATGTACAATGTGATATTAAAGTTTTTCATTGTATTCGGTATGGCAAGAGAGTTTTGTGTGATGGAAGCTATGTAACACTAAAATGTGTAAGAACATTTGAGATATTACATATCTTGATAAGACAAACACACAAACACATAAATAGTTGTATATTTGAAATTTACATAAAAACTAATATGAGCCAAACACAGGGTCGGTCCTGACGAATAATAGGCCCTGGACGAAACAACAAAATGGGTTTTTTTTATAGAATACAATTGAATATATCTAAAAGATCGTAATATATCATTTATAAAAGAATTATTTTTACAAAATTTGGGCCCAAAAGTTTATAACAAAATTTTGGACATTGAATATTTTATTTTTAAAGGATATTTATATTAATATAAGAGGATATATAAAATTTTGACCCTAAAATAATGGGCCATATACGGGCTGCCTCTCGTCATCTCGAGGGACCACCAGCCCAAACAGTATAAGTATTGTTCTTTTGGCATGGTTTAGTAATAAAGTGAGTTTTACGTAATTAAAAGATCATAGGTTGGAATTCCACAAGGTTCTATAGCTTATTACATCTCATTTCGCAAGTGAAGTTTACCTGTACGATGCGGTTTGTGTTGGAGTATGGAACTTGAATGGATTGCACATTCAAGTTCGATCTGGGTGATCCAATTGAGACCAAATTTTTGGGTCTATGTTTTTTGACTCAGGCAGAACCCTGGGTCAAAATCATAGTGAAATTTGTATCTGAAAATCATAGTGAAATCTCTGGCTTGATATCATCCTCAAACGTAGTCGCAAAACAAATTGGGTAAACAATTCATGTGTTCTTTATTTTTTGTCATGATTATATTGTGTGTTTTTGTAACAGTTTGCAGACTATTGTATATAAATATGGATTTTATCCAAAATGCATCGAATGCAGGGTTGCTAGTTTAAAAGATAATATTCAATGAGTATATCATTTCAAATTTTACAAAAAAACACATTAGAATTATATAGGAAAGTATTTGCAACGAAAGGGTGGGCTATCATCAAACATTTCTCATCGTCTGATGAGTGATCTCGAACTTATAGTTATTATTCATTTTGATCAATTCTTGGCTTTTTTTAGTTGTGCAGAATCGTGAAACATTTGTTGTAACTTGGGCTCTTACTTGGGCCGATTGGCCAAATGTTTCTTTGGTCTAGGCCTTTAGTTTTGTTTCTCTTATTATTAAAAGGTTTTTCTTTTCCTTATCCAATACTCACAATGAAACCATTTTAAATATGGTGAAACTTGATATTTATCTTAAATCTACGAGCTCTTAATCAACTGAGTTAACTTTGCAGAGATGATTTTTCTTTTCCTTATTTCTCTTATAGTACTATAACATCGAATGCATTGTATATAATATGGACACAAAACTATAGTTTAATTAAAAAATTTGATAAAGTCTATATGTTAATTCAATTATATTTTGACATTAAAAAACTGACGGCTGAGTGCAACTTATTGCAACATTTACTTATATTCTTTTTCTTGGTCGTGAACATTTACAACTGCTATCTTTGATATGCACTAAGTATATTCATATTCATGCATAATAGCATGCAAAAGTACATATAATGACTAACTAGGTATGGCATATTTATACATATAGAGGCTTTAGTCATGACATTATCTCACTGATCATCTCTCTTGATGTAATCATGTACAAAATTAGTTTTATGAACAAATACTCCTGATTACTAACATGATAGCTACCACTACACTAAGCTTAGGTAATTATTAACTAAATAAATGTCAAACTAAAGTCGGTAATGCGTAATAGTCAAAGAAAATACAATATGTCATATTCAAAAATAAATCAAGTGTAAAACGAACATTTTTCTTAATTTCCAATTATGAATTGTCGATTGTAATTTAAATTAACAAACAAAGTTATCTTCAAGGCTTGACATGCAGATAGAATAAATTTTATCTAAATAACAATAAGTAAATATAAATTTATATTTAAAACAAACTTATTATAAAAAAAGTGACAAGAAAAAGACAAAGAACATCATATCCAAAATCAGTGTTGGTTATTAATAGTTGCGAAAAGAAAAAAAAGTGTTGGTTATTATTATTATTATTATTATTGTTGTTGTTGTTATTATTATTATTATTATTATTATTATTATTATTATTATTATTATTATTATGCCTTCAAGATTTTGTGCCCTAAAACGCGGTATCAGTCTTTTTCTAGTTTGTTTTGCCACTTGCCACTGCCACCACCGTCCGCGCAAATGGAAATATCAAGTTTAAGTCTCTGGTAGTTAGAAATTGAATTAGTGATAACTAACAAATGTGGGGCCCTTTGTCTTTTCCATATACATTGCCCCACTTCATTAACTACCTAAATTTTCTTAACATTTCAGACAACTTCTAACAACTGTACCATGCTTTGTCTTTATATATATATATATATATATATATATATATATCATCATCATCATCATCTCTTACAAACTAAGTTACAATCTGTGTTGAATATTCTTGTTCGACTGTAATAAGTTGAAATCCTTTATTGTAATAAGTTGAAATCCTTTATTAAGATTCTCATACAACTAACAACACAACGAGGTTAATGTAGCATGCAGTCATGTGATGATGTTTGAATTTGATAGACTTGTATGTATGATTGTTCGATTGTTTGAGTTTGAAACGGACTGATAATTTTGGCAAAGTATTAGGTTCGATAATGTGAACTCTTAATTAAAATATATCGATAGTTGAGTTATAATAAGGTCGAAAAGGAGTGCAAGAGGGTCTGAGTGAAAATAAGATTTTGTTTGATAATTTTTATTTTTATTTGATAATGAAGAAACTTGTTTGGAATTTATAATTGTCACGAATTATATTTGGATATTTGTTTTGTTTGGATATTTGAAATTAATAGAGAAATTAAAGTGATGACCCCACATGATTGCTTATCAATTAAATGAACATTTATTAACTGTCAAGAATGAAAGGTTGTTAGTGGAAGTTTGAAAAGTTCAAAATTTTAAGATGATTCAAAATTATTATTTAATACTCCCTCCGTCCCTCATATTCCTTCCTAGGAATATGGGGTGCAGGTTTTAATAAAAGTTGTTGGTGTATTGTGAGTGGAATAGGGGTTCCACATTAATGTAATATTAAATTAGTTAGTGGTGGGCCATAGGTGGTAAAAGGTGTAAATAAATAGGTTGTTTAGGTTAGAAAAGAGAAATAGTGGTGGGCATAGGTAGTAAAAGGTGTAAATAAAGAATATTATTTAGGGTAAAGTTGGAAAGATAGTTTCCATAAATAGATAGGAAGAAAATTGGGGGACGTCCCAAAAAGGAATACTAGGAAGGAATATGGGGGACGGAGGGAGTATATTCTAATAGTGAGCGTTGTTTGATATATATTCTCCTTAAAAGAACAAGAAAAAAAAACAGTATGTCTATAAAGAAATTTAAACTCCACGACATGATATTATTATTGTAAAACAACAGACACAATATAATTTTAATATTATTATTTATATTTCATTTATCAAAATGCAGAAATGGAATTAAATTGTTGAGCTGTTTGCTATCTAACAGAAACTTCTAGTTTATATCAATTGACTAAAGATTAAGTGCCCACTTTATCCGGTAACTCAGATAAAAAGAAAGAGATAATAAATGTCGGCATATTATCTATAGCAACCCTTATCAAATATGTGGACCAGTAATCTTTGTCTAAGTGTGAACAATTTGAAAGATCGAAAAATGAAGAGAAACTTCGAGCTATAGACAAATTAAATTAAATTGAACCTGTGAGCTACAGCCAAATTAAATTATTAAATTAAATCTGTTAGTTGTATGGCTTGACTTGACCCGTATTTGGTGCTAAAATTTCCACAGGAAATATAACTAATTGCAACTAATTTTATGATAATGACGGCTATAATGTAGGAGTTAGATGTTAAATAGAATGTTGTAGTCTTGGTCAACGATTTAACGTGTTAGTCTTTTGTTAATTAATTTGGCTAGATTAATTCTTAGGCCAATTAATTTACGGTACTTAGTGTTTTCTTTTTAATTCATATGGCACTTCAACTGGCCAGGATTAAGTCAAAGTAAATGCATTATTATTTAAGTTTATGGGATCAAATTTTTTTTACGTGGTTCGATCATGAAAAGATCTACGTCCACGGGAGAGGAGAGTTCGTATATTGATAATAATAGGAGCGATTACAAAGAGTGTCCATCCCCTTCTACTCATCTAGTCTGTTGCTCTGTGATGATAATGAGTTTGACTCCGATTCAAGTCTTCCCATTAGGATTGAGGTCTTGAAGTACCATTAAGATTCATGTCTTCTCATTAGGATTCTTTTAGATATGCATCCAAGATCTTCACGCTCCACTTGTGATTTGAGTCTTCTTGAACTCACATAGTGGAGCTTAATGTCGAGGCCCGTTTATATGGATTCGATCTTGGGCTGAGTGGTTGAGCCGTATCCTATCATATCCCCAAAAAAAAAGTAAGTGAGGTCGTGATGGAGGGAGACGGTGTTCAACGATGCAGTGTGTGAAAAATGGAGCTCGCTTAATCACATAGTGGTCTTGTCGAAGTTGTATCGCAGGTGGGATTCGTTTTATCGAGACGGTATGCTCGTTACTTAACCGCTGCGGTGTCACGCGAGGCGTTGTGCGAGTCGAATATATAGTCTGGTGTCGAGTCGAACTCTCGAGCGAAAGGTCGTCGGTCTTCACTTGGAAGCCAATTGGTATGTGAGGTCGTCCATGATGAGCGGACTTCTTCATGTGTCGTCGTCCGGTTCCGGGTGGCCAGCGTCGCGAGGGTTTGGAGGAGGAAGACCTCCCGTCAGCGAGGTGGCCACAGTAGGCGGCTGGGATGCGGCAAAGAGGAGGTCGGGGTTACGGCGGCCAAGGGTGGCGAGGCAGGTCGGCCATTGGGCCGAGGCAGGAGGTGAAGGCGGAGGCGGCGAATGCCGTGGTCGGCCGTTGGAGGCGGAGGCGGAGGCAGGCCGAGGTCGGCTGCGGAGGCCGAGGCGAGTAGCTCGTCTTTGTATTAAATGAGGTAATTCGTCCTCGAAATAAACAAAGGTATTCCGTCCCAAATACGAAGGTGGTTAGTCGCGCAATGCGAAGTATGTCAGTCCTCGAAATAAACAAAGGTATTCCGTCTCGTCAGGTAGTTAGTCCTTGCTATGAAATGTCATCTTCGAAGTAAGCAGATGTATTCCGTCTCCATACAGGTGGTTCGATCCCGTCGAGGTGTCAGTCCTCGAAATAAACGAAGGTATTCCATCCTAAATGCGAAGGTATGGGTTCTGTTTTTTCTTGAGGTCATCGAGAGGGTGGTCCCTTCTGTAGCGTTTAGTTCTCCTCCTTAGGGTTCTCGTCCTTAGAGGTAGGGTTCTCCTAGTGGGGTTCTCCTCCTTAGGGGTATGGTTCTCCTCCAGTAGAGGTTCGGGAATCCTCCTTAGAGGGTATGTTAGTCCTCCTGGGGGTATTTGTCGTCATGGGGAAGAGGTAGCTGCATAAGTGACATGAAATATCGAGGACCAAGCATATAAGCAAATAATAAAAAGATTTTATTAATGAAAGGACTTAAAGACACGACTTAGCAAAAGCCGAATGAACAATTTCTTTGCTCCTTTGGATAAATGGCGAGCTTATATGACCACTTAGGACTCCTTCCATTCGGTATGGTCGCTCCCCATGTAACTTCTAGCTTGCCGGGCCTACAGTTTTCACGACTCCATTCTTTCTAAGTGCAGGCCGCCACACGGTTGTCGGGATTTTCAGCTTTTAGGGAGGACTTCGTAATCCAGTGAGGAGCCGGATGGTGGATATGGCGCCATCGTCTTGAGGCTCGTCATCACTTTCTTCATCGGTCGCCGCCGCTTTCTTCTTAGTGTAAGGGCCGTAGTTTCTCTCTTCTCGTGTTCGTTTTCTATGACCTCGGTGAGGGCTCGTCTTGACTAGTTAGTCGGCCATGATCTTGGTGCTACTTAAGATCTCCTGCATTACCAACTTTTCAATATCTTCCATGAGATTCACGTTCATCCGTGTCATGTCCATGACCCTCATGGAAGAGCAATACTGGTCTTTGGACTAGCGTTTGATCCCTTATCATGGACTGAGTCTTTTGAACATGTCGATGGAGCTCGTAAATTTACGCCTCGTCTTGCGTCGAGGGCGTATGCGGAGGTCGCTACGGTTGGACGTGGACCGAGCTTAGGCGGATTGTGCGGCGTTGTCGCTTTCGAGGCATAGTTGATTTTGGCCTCGGTGCTCCCATGATCTTCTGCCGCTCTTCGGAGGGCTCGGACTTGTCGACTTCTCGACTTGCTACGTCCGTCACGTCCACTTTAGCGAACCGATCACTATGCGCCATAGCTCAGAAGCGCGATCTGAGGCTGCGTGCTTGGCGATCTCGTATATAAGGCCCCGGACGAGATGCCGTTTGGAAGCCGAGATAATGAGAGAGATCATTCACGTCTTAAACTTCGACTCTCGCTGGTTGAACACGGTCATAAAGTAGCTAATAGACTCATTTCGGCTTTGTCTCACGGTGAGGAGGTGTGCGATGTCGTTTCTTCGACATACGGAAGAACCTTCGATGGAAGGCTCCGTCGGGTCGCAGTAGACCAACTCTCGAGGTAGGCCTTCGAACCACCGTGGCGTTGTCGACCGGTAACTTTCGGAAGAGTTTACATGTGGATTGTGTTGAGGCGTTGGTTGATCGTATTATCTGGGCGTGAGAGAAAGATACTGCGGATCCCGGTCCCGTAGCGGAGGCGATGCTCGGCACCATGCCATGCGGGGGTGGAGTGTCGAGTATTTCGTTGAGAAGGGTGATTATCTTCCGTATCCATCGAAGCCGCCCTCACGGAGGTGGGGCGGAGTTCGGCGATCGAACTTCGTTTCGGTGACTTCGGACGGACCTCGGCGGCCATGATGCCGTGCTGCCTCGTTCGTTCCAGAGGCGGGCGGAGTTCGTTGATCAAACTTCGCTTTGGCGATCGAGCCGACTTCGTGGCGGTCACGGCGTTCTTTCCTGCCTGCTCGTTCGCTTCTGTGATCGGTTTGGGCCCCGACCTCTTATGCGGTGCCTACCTGAAGCGAGGCTTGAAGTTCTGCCTTCGAGGCGTGGCCGACCATGCTTGTAGGTCTTGGAAAACTGCTCTGTTTTTCTCAGGAACCCCTTGGGCGTCGTCGAGTTTATCCGTGAGCGGGAGGTCTCGCGGTTACTATTGCGATGTGCTTGGCGATATCCTGCTTCTTCATGCGAGGATGGATTATACTAGTCATGTTGTTGGGACATGACCTTGAGGTTGGTTCTCTGTGGGGTTTCCCAGTGAGCTCGGCGTGTCTGGCAGTCGTCGTTGGGCCACCTGGATACATGACTACGGTATGCATTATGGTGATTAATTCCACAGTAAACAATGGTTGATCAACCACAAAATTCGTTCCCAGCGGCCGAGCGCGATGATCGATCTTAATTTCGTTAGGAAATAAATGTGAACACCAAGAATTTACGTGGTTCGATCTGTAAAATAGATCTCGTCCACGGGCAGAGAGTATTTATGTATTGAGTGTATGAAGCGATTACAAAGAGTGTGCATGTTCACCTTCTGTAATAGCCTCATTTATACACTTATGATAATGAGTTTGACTCGATTGATGTCTTCTCCCATTAGGATTCAAAGTCTTCTCCGTTAGGATTCTTTTATATGGCGAGCACCTACGTGCCCATGGTTTTAGGAGTCTTCTTGGGCGAACTTGTCGAGGCCGAGCTTGATGTCGAACTTACTCGTATTGGGCACGATGCTTGGGCACAGTAGTTGGGTTGTATCTATCCTGACTCCGCCCAGGCATGACGAGTGCGTCTTTGGATTGGGGTTGTTTATATGGCAGGCGTGAGCGATCTGATGACATTAACTTCTGCACGACTTTGTGTGTGACAATGCTTCCGACTAGGTATATCATATGCCGTTACTGCAGGCGTCTGCTAGGTCACGTGTCTTTTTTGTATCTCTTGCTTAGGTGTTGCGGCTTCGCTGATGAGCGTTATCTTGAGGGTCTTGGCCCAGCTTCACGATGGCGTTAAGCAGGTGTCTTGACTAACTTCGCGATGAGGCGTTAGCGGGTCTTGGCCCAGCTTCACGCGTGATTTATGCGGGTTTCCGTCTTCAACACGGCGAGGGCGTTATGCCGAGGTTTCGGTAGCCACTAGCAGGCGTTAAGCGGGAGTGCTGTTGGCTTCGCTTTGACGGCGAGGCGTTATGCGAGGTCTGGCCCAGAACACTGAGTGAGGCGTTAGCGGGGTCTTGACTAGCCGCGCTGGCGGGCTTTATGCCGAGGTTTTCTGGCTAGCTTTACGGCGAGCGTTATGTTGAGGTTTTCGGTGAGCTTCACGTGGCGGGCGTTAGCGAGGTCTTCTGTTAGCTTCGCTGGCGTTATCTTGGGAGTCTTGGCCCAGCCTCACTGGCGTTGGCGTTAGCGAGGTCTTCGCCTGAGCCTCCAGCGGCGGTGTTAGCTTTAATCTGGCAGCTTCACGGCGGCGTCGCCTTCTGAGCATTGTGCAGTCTCATGTCTTTGGTTTCAACTTCCGGCGTTGTGCGGAAGTAATCGACAGGCCCACCTTTCGGCGCTGTCACGGTGCGGTTGTCGTCACTTGGTTTCCGTGCGGAGGCGTTATGTCGGTTGTACATCGCTTGGTTTCACCGTGCTTAGGCGTTACATCGGTTGTACATCGCTTGGTTTCACGTGTCGGGCGTTACGTGAGTTGTACGCCGGCTTAGTCTGTTGAGGCGTTTGCGAAGTTGTCGTCGGCAACCCGTCGCGCCGGCGTTTGCAGTATGTCGTCGCAACCCGATCTGCCGGGTGTTTTGCGAAGTTGTACATCGCTTGGTTTCACCGTGTCGGGCGTTACTGTCGAGTTGTACATCGCTTGGTTTCACCGTCCGAGCGTTGCTCGAGTTGTACATCGCTTTGCTTGATCTGTCACGCGTTTTGCGGTGTGTCATCGGCAACTTCGTCTGCGGGGCGTTTGCGGTTGTGCGATAAACGGCGGCTGCGCAGTCGTATATGTAACCGTGTGGTCGAGTCGGTGGAGACTCGGGATGCGGCCGGAGGCTGAGGGCTCTACGGCGTGGGGTGGCGAGGCGGTCGGTTAAGAGCGGTGAAGGCGGCCTGTCGGGAGGCCGAGGATGGGGCGGGGGGGCGGTCGACTACGGAGGGCGGTGGCGGGCGGGGGCGAGGTCTAGAATGCGGAGGCGAAGGGCAGTGAAACGTCTACGTGATAGCGAAGGTAGCTCGTGGCCAGAGAGAGTTCTTAAATCGTATGAAGCAGTAGTTAAGTCTTGAAGGGTTAGTCCCAGAAATAAGCAGATATGGTTAGCGCTGAAGAGGTTGGTCTTAGGTACAAAAGTATCCGATCCTCGAAACGAAAAGCGAAGGTGGTCCGTCGCCGTGCGAAGGTAGTTAGTCCTAGTAGGGTATCCGTCTTGAAATAAGCAAGGTATCCGTTCTCGTCTGAGTGGTTAGTCCCTCGTAGAGTATCCGTCTTGAAACAGCGAGGTATCCGTTCTCGTCACAAGTAGTTTGTTCTCGTATGAGGTATCCGTCCTCGAAATAAACGAAGGTATTTCGTCCGCATCGAAGGTAGTTCGTTCTCGTGTGGGGTATCCGTCCTCGAAATAAGAAGTATTCCGTCCCTCACGAATGTAGTTAGTCCTCGTGAAGGTATCCGTCCTCGAAATAAGCGAAGGTATTTCGTCTCGTCTGAAGGTAGTTCATGTATGAGGGTATCCGTCTTGAAGTAAATGAAGGTATTCCGTCCTCATCGATCATGTCTTTTGGTTTCACCTTTCCGGGCGCGTTGTCGTCGCCGTCATTTAGCCGTCTTTCGGGGCGTTGTGCGAAGTGGTGTCGATCTATGAAAAGATCTCGTGGTTCGATCTATGAAAAGATCTACGTCCCGGGAGAGGAGTTAGGTATATTGATAATAATGGAGGCGATTACAAGGTGTCCATCCCTCTTACCGTCTAGTCTATACACAGCGATAATGAGTTTGACTCCGATTGATGCTTACCATTAGGATTGTGCTACTCCCATTAAGATTAAGTCTTCTCCTCAGGATTAACTTTTAGATATCGTCAAGTCTTCTACGTGCCACTTGTGATTTGGTCTTCTTGGGTCTAACTTCATGGGCGAGCTTAACAATCGGAGCTAATTTATATTGGTACGATCTTGGCAGTGGTTGAGCCGTATCACACACAATTATGGGATCAAGTTTTGCTCTACTATGCGTCACTAGTAAAACTTTAGTTCTAGCGACTAGCAGTAACTTTTATTCGATTTCAAGACATCTTTTCGGCCACATGTCTAGTAATATTCATTATTCATGCGTAAATTGGCAATTTATTATGTGGTGACTTATAAACATTATTGTGCCCGTAAAAATTAGAAATTATAGTCCAACTACTACATGTAAACTAAACAACAACAACAACAACAATAATAATAATAATAATAATAATAATAATATAATAATATAATAACAACATGGCGTATTTACTATTCAGGATTGATAATATATATGATTGAATATTTTTGTTTTCATTACAAAAGATTTATGCAAA